>CM029385.1:8796190-9283295 GCA_017165825.1 Hepsetus odoe | reverse complement strand
GCACCACAGATGCAATGTTTGCTCTGAGGGTGTTGATGGAGAAGTACAGAGAAGGTCAGAAGGAGCTGCATTGTGCCTTTGTGGATTTGGAGAAAGCATATGACAGGGTGCCTAGAGAGGAGTTGTGGTTTTGTATGAGGAAGTCTGGTGTTACAGAGAAGTATGTGAGAGTAGTTCAGGATATGTATGATGGCAGTGTAACAGTGGTGAGATCTGCAGTGGGAGTGACGGATGCATTTAAGGTAGATGTTGGATTACATCAAGGATCAGCACTGAGCCCATTCTTGTTTGCAATAGTAATGGACAGGTTGACGGACGAGGTTAGACAGGAGTCTCCGTGGACGATGATGTTTGCTGATGATATTGTGATCTGTAGTGAGAGTAGGGAGCAGCTTGAGGAGAACCTGGAGAAATGGAGATATGCTCTTGAGAGGAGAGGAATGAAAGTGAGTAGGGCAAAGACAGAATACATGAGTGTGAATGAAAGGGAGGAAAGTGGCGTGGTTAGGATGCAGGGAGTGGAGGTAACAAAGGTGGAGGAGTTTAAATACTTGGGATCAACAGTTCAGTGTAATGGCGAGTGTGGAAGAGAGGTGAAGAAGAGAGTGCAGGCTGGTTGGAATGGGTGGAGAAGAGTGGCTGGAGTGATTTGTGACAGACGCGTACCAGCTAGAGTAAAAGGGAAGGTTTACAGGACAGTAGTGAGACCAGCTATGTTGTATGGGTTGGAGACGGTGGCACTGACGAAAAGGCAGGAGGCGGAGCTGGAGGTGTCAGAGTTAAAGATGCTGAGATTTTCGTTGGGTGTGACGAGGATGGACAGGATTAGAAATGAGTATATTAGAGGGACAGCTCAGGTTAGACGTCTTGGAGACAAAGTTAGAGAAGCAAGGTTGCGTTGGTTTGGACATGTGCAGAGGAGAGACGAGGATTATATTGGGAGGAGGATGTTGAAGATGTAGCTGCCAGGAAAGAGGAGAAGAGGAAGACCAAAGAGGAGGTTTATGGATGTGGTGAGAGAGGACATGCAGGTGGTCGGTTTGAAGCAGGAAGATGCAAAAGACAGGAAGAAATGGAGACAGTTGATCCGCTGTGGCGACCCCTAAACGGGAGCAGCCGAAAGAAAAAGAAGAAAGAAGAAAGATTTTGAATAAAAATTATATACATTTTCTACATTAACTTATATTAAATGTTAAGAATATTTCAGGACCTTTAACATACCTTTTAAAAGAATGTAAATAGAACATGCCCAGGTAGAACATGACGAGGTATTTACAGTACTGTATTATACTCCTTATATATATATATATATATATATATATTATATATATAACAGTTTTTCTATTTACACTGTATGCACGATTATTAGACAAGTGAGTCTTTTGACCATATCATATTTTTATGCATACATTCTAACTCCAAGCTGTATAAACTTCAATGCTAATTGGATTTAAGCAGATCAGGTGATGTGTATTTGTGTAATGTGTGAGGGTGTGGCCTAAGGAGATCAGCACCCTATATCAAGGTGTGCATAATTATTAGGCAACTTCTTTTCCTCAGGTAAAATGGGAAAAAAAGAGATATAACTGACTGAAAAGTAAAACATTGTAAAAACAGGGTTTCAAGAAATTAAGAAAAAGAAAAAAGACACAAATTAACTGCCAAAGATTTGAGAAGAATCATACGTGAAGCTACCAGGAACTTATTCTATAATATTCCAGAACTGCAACCTACCTGGAGTGCCCAGAAGAACAAGATGTTCAGTGCTCAGATACATGGCAAAGGTAAGGGAGGCTGAAACCCGACCACTCAACAACTGGGCAGCGGTGGCTTAGTGGTTATGGAGCTGGCCCCCAGATCAGAAGTTTGTGGGTTTGAATCCCTTAACAGTAGGTTGCCCTGAGGTAGCCTTGAGCAAGGTACCATCCCCATCACTGCTCCCATCACTTTCAATAGCTGCCCCCTGCTGCATGTGTATGGATAAAATGTGGAGGTGTAATTTCCTTGTGTCTCACTGTGTGCTGTGCTGTCATGGCACTTTCAATACACATAAGTTGAAACGGCAAGTCAGACACCAGCAAGGTGGAGGTGGGGTACTGGTACTTTTCAGGTTGAAGATGAGCTCAAAATCAACTCCCAAACCTACTGCAAGTTTTCAAGAAGACCAAGATTTTAATATACAATGCATATGTTCCATCGCATGCATGGAAGTACTCTAATGAGTGACTAGCCCAAGGGTCGGCAACCTCTAACACTCAAAGAGCCATTTAGACCCAGTTTCTACAAAAGAGCACCGGGAGCCGCAAATCCTTTTTGACAATTAAAATCAAGATAACACTGTATATATGTTTTTTTTTACTTTTATGTTATGCATTTAAAAAATAGGCTATTATGTTGCTTGTAAAATTTTATTTATGCAAAGAAAACATCATTTAGAACTTTGTAAAAAAAAAAAAAAAACACACTGAGTTAAAGGTCTCTTTCAAATTAAATAAAAAGCCGAACTTAAAGTATACATGCAGTAAACAAAAATTGCCAGAAACTTGCAGGAGGGCACTTTGAAACCATAAGACCCTCAGCTAGTGGCTAAAGAAATAAATCTGGCGTGAAAATGCTCCAATCACGGCGTAAAGTGTGTGTTTCTGAGCTGAACTTGCTTTCGTCTCGTATACGGGACGCAGCGTGTGGCTAGCCAGTAAAGTCAAGTCAGTTTAATTTTATATTGCGCTTTTTTATGCAGGACAATGCTCCATTGCATGCACCCAAGTACTCCACTGCGTGGCTGGCCAGTAAAGGCCTTAAGGATGTCATTGCCCCCTTCCTCATTGCCCCCTTCCTCACCTGACTTAACTCTATTGAGAGCTTGTAGGCTCTTAAATGGGAGATTTATGGAAAAGGAAATCAGTCCACTGCTCTTAAGTGTCTGGGAGTCTGGGGTTGCTGCTGCACAAAAAAACTGATTGTGAACAGATCAATATACTGACAGACTCCATGGCTTATGACTGTTATTGAAAAGAAGGGTGGCTATATTGATCATTGTATTTTTTTGTTGTTTGTTTTATGTCAGAAATGTTTATTTGTAAATTTTGCGTAGTTTATTATTCTAATTTTAACAGATGAAAATAAGTGAGAATTTTTTTGTTTTTCATTTAGTTGCATAATTTTTTACACTAATAGTTGCCTAATAATTGTACACACATACAATACTGTGCAAAAGTTTTAAGCAGGTGTGAAAAAATGCTGTAAACAAAGAATGTCCAGAGCAACCTGCTGCCATTTTTCTGCACCCCAGTTCCTATGTTTTCATGCATACTTGAGTTGCTTGGCCTTGTTTCCATGTCGGAGGTATGGCTTTTTGGCTGCAACTCTTCCATGAACACCACTTCTGGCCAGACATCTCCGAACAGTAGATAGGTCAACCTGGGTCTCACTGGTTTCTGCGCGTTCTGAGCTGATGGCACTGCTGGACATCTTCCGATTTCGAAGGGTAATAAGCTTGATGTGTCTTTCATCTGCTGCACTAAGTTTCCTTGGTTGACCACTGCGTCTACAATCCTCAACGCTGCCCGTTTCTTTGAGCTTCTGAAAAAGAGCTTGAACAGCACATCTTGAAACCCAGTCTGCTTTGAAATCTTTGTCTGGGACAGACCTTGCTGATGCAGTATAACTACCTTGTGTCTTGTTGCTGTGCTCTATCTTGCCATGACATGAAACTCTCTTCCACAACCTCACCTTGGTAGCAGAGTTTGGCTGTTCCTCACCCAGTTTTAAGCCTCCTACACAGCTGTTTCTTTTTCAGTTTATGACTGTGTTTCAACCTACATGTGACACTGATGATAATTAGCACCTGTTTGGTAAAATTGGTTGATCATACACCTGACTATAATCCTACAAAATCCCTGACTTTGTGCAAGTGTACCTAGAAGAATTGATACATTTTGTAAATGCATAAAAATATACAACCATTATTTATATTTCTGAAAGCATTCTTTGTTTACAGCATTTTTTCACACCTGCTTAAAACATTTGCACAGTACTGTACGTATTCCCCAGAGAATGTTCACACATTTCCTTTGTAAAACATTCAGGTTTCAGGGTTATTACCATTTTGGATTTACAGATAGCACTGTATTTGATCTGTATTACATTTAATGCGTAAAAAAACTCACTTACCTAATAATTTTGTACACAGTGTAGTAATCTATTTAATTTTATTTATATACATTTCAGTTAATTTTGTTATATCCGTTTTATTATATTCTTATAACCTTGTCTTTCACTATCTTAAACAGTGATTCAGTTAAACATTTCACAACCGTTTGTACTTGCATAGCTTTGTATGGGACAAATAAAGAGTCTTGATATTTCTTAATATACTAAAAAAGATTTTGGATTGAGGTATTCTGTATAAAAACACTATACACTATACTAAAAAGAGGCTGCATCTGAAACCCAATTTGAAGCATTTCACTATTTATTTAGTACAATATTTGCCATATATTTGCCAAGACCTATGGGGCAGCGGTGGCCTAGTGGTTAGGGAGTTGCCCCTGGAAGATTGTGGGTTTGAGTCCCTCACCAGCCCTGAGGTACCCTTGAGCAAGGTACCGTCCCCATCACTGCTCCCCGGGCGCTTTCAATAGCTGCCCACTGCTGCAAGGTGTTTGCATGGGTTAAATGCAGAGGTCCAATTTCGTTGTGGTTCACTGTGAGCTGTGCTGTGACCTCGGAATGAGAAGGGTTGTCACTTTCACTTTCACTTTGGAACAACTAGTATGGCTATTTGCATTCAAATACAACAGTGAAAAAATCCTGGATTGCACAATTTTCGATAGGGCATTACAGGAGATTGTTCCCAGCTAAAATTAAATGAGCACAATATATAATATATTGATGATCATATAAAGAGTAAAGCACATATTCTGTGGTTCACTGTATATTAAACTTGCAAGTAGCTGAAGAAAAATGTTGAGGTTGTGTTCTTACCTTTATAAATCAAGCCCAGACTCATAATGGTAAAGGTCTGAGTGTGCTGTTCTGAGTGTACTGTTCTGCTTGAAGAGTGATATGTATATGAGTTTGGATATGGGTGGAGATTTCAGAATGTTTGTGTATCTCACTCTCACCTCCTCCATTCTTGTAACAGAGATAGGGGAATCTCCAGACGTTACCGAGGCCAACGGCAAATCCCACACAAGACATGATAAAGTCCATTTGACTGCTCCATGTCTGTCTGTGTGAGTGACCCAACACTGCGCTGGGGTCACACACACACACCCGACTTCCGCACATACACCTGTTCGCCAAACCCGAGCTTGGACTCGGCTCACACAGCTCCCCAGCTGCTGCCACGAGGGGGCATTCAGTATCTCCATTCTTCTGTGTATCCTCCTGACACAACTCTCCATCCTCTAAAGGACAGTAAGAAAGACATTGAAAGAGACAGGAAGGGATCAGTAAATAAGACAAGAGACAAGGTGTGTAAATCACAGCAAATACATTCTCACTTTGAACAGTGCGTTTCCATTTGCTGTATGTTGCAAGATCAATTCCTGATTCCTGAGTTCTGGTAATGATGTCAGTGTCATTCTGCATGGAGAATGTATAAAAAGCAGCTGAATCCAGATTAATGCAGATGGAAGTGGTATAAAAAGGGGGAGAGGGAGAGAGTCCACATCTGAGTACACAACGACTTCTGTTTAGTTTGTAAACATGAGAAACCTCCATAATTGAGTTAATTTTCAGACATAGATTATGAAGACAGGAGACATAAATGTCATGTCTTATACATGGCTAGAAACACGCCAGGAATGCGCCAATGTAAAATTCAGTCGTACAATATATCGGCCTACAAGCCAGTAATAATGATTTGGCATTAATACGTGTATTATTACGCACACACACACACATTACATATATATAATTATAACACACACATATATATATATATATATATATATATATATATATATATATATATATATATATAGGTAGGTAGAGAGATAGCCCTTAAATTAATCCTTACTTTGGACATGCTCTCCGAGCTCTGGCGTCATGCTGAGCAGCAGTTAGCAGCAGGGCTATCCTTACAATTTACAAATAACGGCTCGATGGACAACGCGCGTTTTTAGCCGTGTCTTTTTTCAGTTCTTTTCTATTGAGACTCTGTCTCAATATTGTTCGCCGATAATTTCAAAATGGTTCTTCGTCAGTCTAAAGTTCAAGATGAAATATTTTCAGTGCGTCGCAAGCTGTACATGTAAGGGTCTCTCAGAAACAGTCGACAAAGCATTTGAAGGTAAGCCTGAAGAATCGCATGGATAAAGGTTAGATGGAAAAGAACGTTAATCTTAAATAGTCCGTCAGTGGGTTTTCGCTGCCTTGCTCAGAGGTGAGAAGCTGCTGCTGGCCGCTCGCTCTGTCGGCGTCAACGTGAACCGTCTCGGTCGGAGGTGACCCACCCACCAGGGCCCGACGTCGCTCTGTGATTGGATGAAAGACGAGCGCTCACAACTCTAACTGACTTCCATTACACGCACGCCGTTCTGGTCCATTGATAAGGCATTCTATGCTTTAGCCTGTACTCAGTCGACATGGGTCCGGTAACAGTATGTTTACCTTATTTGTTCTCGCTATTTATTCAACATAACGCTGTTTCATGTTACAATTTCTTCTAAATGCATAGTAATAATATTAACATTTATTAAGCGATTTTTAGACCAAAATCAATTACGCATATACGCTTTTGCTATTTTAACATACAAACATCATTGGTAATTTTCAATGGTGAAAATAATTTTTTCATCAAACGTTTAGAAACCGCCCTTCCGAGCACTTAAGAGCAGTGACCAACCCGCTGGTTCTATTAGTTGCCGAAGCATTAAGCTGTCTGAAAGTGGCAACACCCGATTAAACAGCTAATGACAAGGAATATAAACTACATTATTTTAGTGGTTTATTTGTGATAAACTGTGGGTAACAATTCGAAACGGAAGAAGCTTAACATGTTGGTATTTGGTCGTAAAGAAAAGAGGTATTCACACAACGATGTGAGTTTTTTGTGGACGCCTCTGATCTATTTAGAATGATCATAATCAAAACAAAATGAAAGTGACAATTTTTGTCATTGTAAAATACAGTACAGCAAAGTGAGCCACAATGAAATACAACATCTACTTTTACATGCTATGCAATAGGCGGCAGCTATTTAAAGCACCCAGGGAGCAGTGCTGGGGACGTTACCTCACTCAAGGGTACTCCAGGTCAACCTAATGGTCTGGTATTCGAACCCACAACCTACTGATCCTGGGACCTGTTCCCTAACTACTAGGCCACCACTGTGGCAACACTGAGACACCACTACTTATTTATTCAGATTCTGTGTTCTTACACTCTTTATACCTGCCTTACAATATCTTTGTTAGAATATAAACTGTACCTTAGTAATTGTATAACCTTAAATAAACTAGAATCTTTATTTTGTTATTTATAATCAGAATTTCAAATAACAAACTGGCTTTGGTGCCATCTTGTGGGAAAGATTTATAGATGGACAGGAAGAAGTGGGTGGCGGTGGTCTAGTGGTAGGATACTTACCTATGGTTCAAGAAGTCCCAGGTTCGAATCCCACCTCTGGCACTACCACCACTGGGTCCCTGAGCAAGACCCTTAACCCTGACTTGCTCCAGGGGGACTGTCCCTGTAATTAAGACATGTAAGTCACTCTGAATAAGAGCGTCTGCTAAATGCCGTAAATGTAATAAGTGAAATATGAGAGAATTGTGATCTAATTCTGCCCGTCACTAACAAATTTACAAATTTAAGACACATAAGACAGGTCAAGTTGTTTGCATTTATTAACTACTCAATTCCTTCCTCGGTAGAAAACTGAGGCACAAACAAAGCAACTTGGCTGTTACAATAAATTATACTCAGAAAGTGCAAAAAGCTTATACCCAAACCAAGACAAATGCATTAAAACAGTAGGTGCAAATAAGTTAACTGCATTAGATAAATATTCAGGTAATGACATAAAATACTCAAAAAATAACTTTCTCAATAAATAATTTAATTATGTAAATTAATTATAAGTTATATTATGGAGAAGTATCTATTTACTTTATTCAGTACAATCAACAGTGGCTTTCTTTCCCAAAACCCTTTGGTTTCAATGATATATGACAAGTCAGCACTTCCAGGTGGTGCTGAACTACAGGTGCTACTGGCCAAGGTGGCCAATGGTCATTGCTGATGACCTGAGACCAACACTGCAAAGTGTATTTTACTGAAACAGATGAGATGATGAGAAAGGGTTGTCTTCGATCAGCACAAAAAGAGCTGCACTAGTTGAAACTGTAAAGCTCATAAATCCATATGGAGATCATGTTCTGTCTTGTGTTCCTCTGATTTGAGGGGTTGCCCAGAGAGTAGGCGCTGGTAGCGTTGCTGACGTTGTTCATCAGGGTCAATGTTGATCCAGATGCTGCCAATCCACTTGGAGCCTTGAGTGACCATGCAATCACCATGTAGAGAAAACTCGTCAAGTTCCCCAACCCAACCTAAATGGACAGAGAGATAGAACACTAATATTTGTAATATAACTTCACATTATGAAAACAGTACTTACCCTGATATTCCAGAAACACAAAAGACTTTGTAATTACCTTGTAATAATTCTTCAAAAACAAGTTCAGGTCTGGACAGTATGGGTAGTAGCTGTGGCTGTTCTGGTCAACTACACCAACTTTACACATTCTAAAAGTACTAAACAATTCTGCCATGTTGGACTTGGCATGGTTAAAAAAAAAATCTGAATAATGCAGCAGGATGAGAGACAGAACAACACACAACAACTAAACACTAAAATTAGACACAGAACAACTAAATCGAGAAAAAAAAAGTAATATAAAGTGATAACCATTGCCGTCTGAGAGATGGTTATACCACATCAGGGCTGTTCCAGCTACAGGCTTAATCTTCAGATTCCCTTTGGCACAATACTGCTGAGAAAGGTCACCTAAGGCCTGACACAAACAAACAAACACACACACACACAAAATTATAGCTGTAATACATTTCAGTTTATGGTTCTGTTTTAAAATGTTTACTGAACATGTGGTTGATAAATGTTTTAATTGTATAGCCTGACTACTCTGGTTTTATTCAAAGTGACTTAGAAGTGCTGATCCTCACTTTGGGTAAAAGCATCTGCTAAATGAGTAAATGTCAATGTAAAATAATTGTTTTAATCATTTGATTGTGGTCATTTTTAACCATGTTTCAAAACAGGGACTTTTCTTTAAGCTTTAATTGTGACTCTAGCCTGATAAACCCAACCAAGCAAATTAAGGTTGTATGAAATTTGTTATTCTTGGAATTATACTAGCATGCGCTAAATTAAGTCTGAAACTTTAATTTGTAAGAGACTATCTTCATTAAACATGTTTTACCAGTGTATAAAGGTATACAGCGAGCAGTAAAGGTGCACATTTTTGGAGGAATATTTTGACAAATATATTTTATGTCTCTGCATTTTAGACATTAGACATTTTGCACTAGCAAAGGCTAAGCACCCAACAATCACATTTACTGCATGTTTATACTAAAATATGCAAAATGTGTGAACCTTTATACAGGACATAAAGTCAAAAGCTAGTCACAAGAGCAACAATGGTGTCATCTCCTTGGCCCTTGCTTTGGTTGCTGTGACGACAAAGCTCAGTATGTTGCTATGGAAACAGTGTGGCCATGGCTCACCTCCTCCTGATAAGTCCTGTTGTCAGCCACAGGGAAGCTACTCTCCCCACCTCCATCCACCGAATTCAGAAACAGCAATACAGTCACGTATCTATTGACAACAAACAGACACAACGCTCTAACAAATACAGTGGTACCTTGACTTACGAGTGTCTCAAATAACAAGTTTTTTGAGATACAAGCTCTCTCTCTGCCATTTTTTTTGCTTTGAGTTTAGAGCTAAAATTCGGTTTACGAGCCAGCTTCAGATACCCACCGCTAGATGGCGCAGTAAACATCATCCACCCAGAATCCCATGTCTCACTCGTTCACTTTAAGCGGTTAGGTTGCAGTGGAAGCGTCAGTGTTGTGCTCGCATTTGTGCTTGCAGTTATTTTGCAAAACTTCATTTTTCCAACTATGTGTCCGAAGAAACTGAGTGTGAAGGACAGTGCTGAGAAGATGTGGATGATGTGCATTGAATTAAAGAATGAAATGATTGAAAAACATGACCAAGGTGTGCATGTAGTCGACTTGGCAAATCTGCACCTGAAACAGACCACATTGGACAGGGTTTTTATAGAAAACCCCGCCCATGAAAGTGAGGAAAGTGTGGCGAAACGGGCAGAATCCAGCGAATAAGATTCAGTTATTCAGTTCAATCTTTCTCCTCCACCTTCATCAGCATCTTGAAGTCATCAGATTTCCAAGGCAAATGCTGTAGATTATACTTAATAAAACCAGTTTTTGTTGTTTTGCTTTTTGTGTTTTTTTTATTTATAAGCACAGTTTCCTTTTTAAAAAGCATGTAACAAAAACAATTGGTGTTTTTTGGGGGGGTCCGGAACAGAATAATGGCATTTCAATTCATTTCAATGGGGAAAATTGATTTGACATACGTGTAATTTCAGTTACGAGCTCCTTCACGGAACAAATTAAACTCGTAAGTCAAGGCACCACTGTACAAACAATGTTGAGTCAAATTTAATTCCAATTCAAGGCATTATTGTGTTACAACTTTAGCTTGTTCAATCAACATTGTCTAAGGGAATGCTTTGAACACAACAGTGTTAACAAGTAACTCTTTGTCATGACAATCAAATGCTTCACTGCATTTAACCCATTCATGACATGAATTTCATGACAGGTTACCAGTCCTGGACCAGTAGGTTACCCTGAGGTACCCTTGAGTAAGGTACCATCCTGAACACTACTCTCTAGATGCTGAATTTATGGCTGCCCCCTGCTTCATGTCATGAATGGGTTAAATGCAGTGAAGCATTTGATTGTCATAATGACAAAGAGTTACTTAAATTCAAGGGTACCTCAGGGTAATTTACTGGTCCAGGACTCGATCATGGGGTAAAGTTCCTAACCACTAGACCACCACTGCCCTGTGAATGCAAAATGCCACACTGAATCCTTGTTCTTGAATGTTAGTCATGTCTGTTTAAATAATGGCAACATGTAATTTTACATGTGAAAGTGAAAAAGTGAAACGTGAAAGCCCTTGACATTGTGAAATGCAGCACAGCACAACACAGCGAAATTCAACCTCTGCGTTTCACCCATACACACACGTGCAGCAGGGGGCAGCTATTGAAAGCACCTGGGGAACAGTGATGGGGATGGTACCTTGCTCAAGGGTACCTCAGGGCAACCTACCGGTGAGGGATTTGAACCCACAATCTTCCGATCAGAGGCCAACTCCTTAACCACTAGTGAAATTGATTTGGAAAACTTTATTAACCCAACAGTCCAAATGTGTTATTAGTTTCTTCTTCTTTTAGCTGCTCCCATTTATCTGTTTTCATTACTTCCTGTCCTCTGTATCTTCCTCCTTCAAACCAACCACCTGCATGTCCTCTCTAACCATCTCCATAAACCTCCTCGTCCTCTTTTCCTCTTCCCTGCCAGTTCCATCTTCAACATCCTCCTCCCAATATAATCCTTATATGCCAGTGCCAGTGTTCCAGATCCCTACTAGATATAATGAATGTGAGGCTCTCTTTTCCTTTTTTTATATGCACTTTATATATGCTACAATAGCATTAAATCAATGTATGAAGTATATTATCTCTGTATTACTGATATTACCAACACCCTCAGAGCAAACACTGCATCTCTGCATCACCCTTATTTTAGAAAATCGGTACAAGTACACTTCGTCTTCACTCCTCAGTGAATGTTTAACACAGTTATGGAAACCAATCTGGTCAGAAACTCAACTACCATCTCTTCTAAACACCTCTATGCTTCTACCGGTATATCTTCAGGACCAAAAGTCTTTCCATTCTTCATCATTTTCATTGCTGCCCTTCCTTCCATCTTGCTTTTTTGCTGCACTTCCTGGCTCACTATCCTCGCATCATCCAATCTTCTCTCTCATTCTCTTCATTCATCAGTTGTGAGTACGTTTCCATTTGTATCCTTAATATAGGCTTATAGAACATGCAATGCCTTATGAGCCAACAACTGTACAACTGTACAAGATGTTTTTTGAACGCATTACATCTGAATAAGGGGAAACTGCAAATGTCATTTACAACAAGGCAAGTCAAATCAAGTTAAGCATATACTTATATTTTTCTCTCAACAATTGACTACCTTCATCCGGTTTGATGGTACTAGCCAAATAAGAACATAAAAAGTGTGGACATGAAACAAGTGATTTTTAAGATTTTAAAGATTTTTAAAACAAGTATGACAAATACAAGATCAAACAATATAGCAGTGAAATGAAAGAAAAAAGCGACACACTGCTCTCATTTGTACCTATCAATTTTGTAAAGCTGGTTAGGCCTTGTAGGACACATGCACAGACTCACAGCCAGTAAGTCTAGGCCTGTTCCTTAATGCGAGTTCAACAAGTGAGTGGCAATAGGTTGCTTGCATCACAGAGGTTATAGGCACACCCTTTCTGGGTGGGATCATCATGCGTTAGGATAGACACAGGTTGGAACTGAAAACTAACATTGGAGATAAAATTGGATAAAAATGCAAAAAATAATAATAACAAATTAATACAATATTTATAGTACCCAGAAATTATAGACAAAACAATTTATAGTGAGCTTATACCTATACCTGCATAATATCTGCTTGGGAGCAGAGCTGTTTGCAGCCAAATGTGTATGCACACAACTGCTGTCTGGATGTGAGGGACTGCTGTCATGGTATGCGTTACTGTATCCACTTTGCTCGTACCGAACCACTTCCAGCGGCTCACTGAGATCAACCAATGAAGAGGGTATTTGGGTTAAACGAGTCACCCTATATGAATGTGGAGGGATTAGAAGAAGTGAGAGGTAGAAATAAAACAAATTTACCTGTAATCTTGCTTATAAATGGTAAGTTGGTAAATTTGTTTATGGTTTATAGATGTGACATGAATTACCTGTTCCTAATGCTCTTTAGTAAGTGGTGGGTACCTTCTCCCAGGAACAGTCGTGTCTGGGTGCTCTTCTGCCTAACTTGGTTCTGGCCATATAAGCCCTGCCCACGACCATCACCATAGCGAAATACACCGCTGCTTACTTGCCTAAACTCTTGTAATGACAGTGCTCCTACACAGACAAAAACAAGGAATTAAAGAAAAGCCTTTTAGGTGTTTGTTCCAAATATATATATATATATATTTTCTTTTCTCTTGCCAATCAGTTGATTTCTGGTGCATTTGATTTCCTGATTTTATTAAACATCTATACTTAGACTAATTAATATTAAACTTTACAGTTAACAATGCTTAACTGTAAAAAGTAAAGAAACCTTTTAATTTTACCAATAAAATTATATATATATATATATACACACACACACACACACACACATATATATATAATATATATATATGTGTGTGTGTGTGTGTGTGTGTGTGTGTGTGTGTGAACTAAGCAGGAAATTGTACTGTATCTTGCTACATTAAAATATATATACTATATATTATATATAATATGTAGCAAGATACCGTAAGATACTGCTTAGTTCACATAAAAAAGCACAACATAACCAAACTAAAAAAAATGGGTTATCACTACTTTTTTAGACAAATACCGGTTGAAGTAGTAGTGAAATTTATTTTAAAGTAACAACAGTAATGGCAGCAATGATGACATTAATTGAACAGAGAGTAATGGCACAATCACTCTATTTTGTTCTGTTAGTTGTGGGTCAGTGAATGTGTTCACTCTTTCCCCTCCGGAACCAAACCCCAGCAGGACACTGGCCAGACAAAAGAGGGGCAATACTTTTGTGTGTGTGTATGTTTGGGGGTGGGGCAGAGCGGATGTGTGTGTGAGTTGAGGGGATTCAGTGCAACTCCACATGAGTTTTAATGAGTGATGACAGGATCAATCCGGCAGCTTTTGGGTAAAAAAGGTGGGTGTTATGCGGTCACTTTGGTGCAAACACTTACTGACACTTAGTTGCACTAATGTTTGAGACATACACACATCCACTCTATTTACCGGCAGGGTTTCTTTCAAGACCCATGTGAATTTCCTGCAAGTTGTATGAGCTCAGCCATGATCCATCATCTGAGAGTGAAAGACTCATGATCTTACAAAACAGTAAAAAAACACATTTTATCACAACCTGTTTTCCCAGGTGGCCAGGATATATTAAAATGATGGATAAAACTGATATTATCAAATCATCAAAATCAAACATCTTTATATAGTAAGTTTATTTCATTTGCATTATGTTTTATTCAATGCAATATCCAACTCTATTATGATTTGCTATTTTGCCAATTATCTGTAGCTAAAGACACAAAACACGTTTGCAACCTGTTAGCTAGAAACTAGATTTAATCACTTACTGTTACTGAAAATTCAGTAACATATTTAGAATTGTTTTAATAAATACATTTTGAACAAATGCTATTGTTCCCACATTGCTGTTGTCCCTTTTTTACATTACAATTACATTTCTGCAATGAACACAAGCACCATGTTAGAGGGTGTGTAAGACTGACCTCCTCTCTCTGCAGCAAACCATCTTGGTTGAGATCCAGCAGACTGAAGAGCTCATCCTGGGTCAACTGTTCCTCAGGGCTGTATACAGCCTTTGGCTGTCGGCTGGCTATTAGTCCCTTTAACTGTGCCAGCTGCACTACAACCCCACTTTCCTCTGGGCTCAGAAAGCCTGGAATCTCTGAGCCACAGAAGCACACAGAAGAAAGAGAAGTGACGGTTAAATATCCATTCCAAACAGTGTTCATTCTCATCTACAGAGGGCCAGTGTGGCTGTAGGTGTTTATTCCAAAGCAGGAGAAGATAACAATTGTTGAAACACATAGAATCAGATGTTATTATGCTTAATATCAATGAAAATCTGTCAACAGAAAATAAGCCTTAAATCTGTCATGCTGGCACTTTGCGAATACAATGACCTCCTAGATAACAAATATTTTTTAGGATCAGTGGTTCTCAAACCAGTCCTCAGGGATTGCCAAACATTTTTGATCCAACTCAATTTGCAGCAAAGCTTAAGAAACACTATGTTAGGTACACTATATCAGGTTCATTTAGCTTTTGTAATGTTCATCAACCATAAAAATTGGGGGTTTTAAATCACAGCAGCTGATGAATTTATATACTCCCTGATACATGACATATCAGTGGAAAGGAACCACCATAGGACCAGTTACTACTGAATAATGAACAATTCAGCAAAGTGGCATGATGTATGTATTGCACTGGTACAAGTGTTTGAGACATAGGAAGCTTTGTTAGGGTTTTTATACACTTCATAGCTACTACTTTGTAATGATTTGTCCAGCTAAGATCCTCAACGGTACAAATACACAATGTAGCAGAACAGTAGCATATAAAAAAATTGTCAATGAGTGTATTTTCAAATTTAACCTAAAGTTTAAAGAAACAGAAGAGGGACATTGGATGTGCAGGACAGTGTTAGAACCTGCTATATATTAAGGTAAGTCATTCAAGATCTTTCAGACTAAATGGCAACATAGCAGTTATAAATGAGTAGTTAGGTGAAACTATTTCAGATTATCTGACCAACCAAGATACTGGCTGTGAAGATTTAGTTTGTTTTTTTTTATTATTATTTTATTGAGTTCAATTATCATACTTTCCTAGATCTACTTAGTACAACTCTGGTGAATATTTTGTCCCATATCACACAGTTTGTGATAGTTATTGGGCATTATAAGTAGAATGAAGAAACTGCAGGGAAAGAGCACTGTGTGATTGGGCTGGGATTAAGGGATCTCTTTACACTGTGCAGGGATAATCTATAGGTTTTTTTTTTTTTATCACACTCTGCCCCCCCTAAACAAATAGGTGTTAATGTAATCAATTCTCGAATGAGATCATGCTCATGAATGAAAATACAGGGCATTAACATAGAGGTTGAGAATTCAATTTAAATAAAACAGGCATGATGTTTCTACACTGTTTTTAATGGATTAGACAAGATGTTTGTGCCGCTAACAAAGGAAAGACGTGTAAACTGTGCCATAAATCACACTGTTTTATTTGACTAGTCCTTAGTTTACATTCCAATAACATAGATGAGATTGTGAACTAAGACTGTTGCATGATTTTAGATAACGACTTCCCTAAGCCTTCCTAGTATCTTCTTTGGACAGTTGGTGCTGCCACTGACAATGATAATGAGACTGATGTATTAATGGTTTCCGGTCAGGGCTATTGTCTCTCTCGAAAAGAGAGCGGCTGTGTCAAATTGCTCACAGAATTTAGCTTTAGTTTCAACAGTCATTATTATATTCCTCGGCAGGACATGGACACACACACACTTTTAATAGACATTTTACGCATGGCTAAATATACAGGGAGTGACATGTTTCCTCCTTACTTCCTCATTGGATAGGATAAAAAAAAGTTAGAGAAAGGAGGGACAGAGGCTTCCTGGGAAGAAAGCAGAGAGGAGGTATGGGCAGAAAAAATGCTGTATGCCCAGCAGGTGAAAAACAACTACTTAACTATCCACAAGCTGCCTAACACAGATACAAATGTCTCCACTTCCACAAACCCACACCACTAATAGTTTTACTAACATTTTAGAAGTTACAACTTACACTTGAGTTACAGATTACAGTCAATAGCTAAAACAAATGTAAAGAATTTATTTGAAACCAACTATTAATAAAGGAAAATATAAACATATCAGTAATAACTAGAGATAATATAATTCATACATTGATTTAATGCTATTGTAGTGTATATATAGTGCATATAAAAAAGAGGAATTGTGTGATAGAGAGCCTCACATTCATTACATCTAGTAATGTTCATTACACCTAGTTTTCTGGAACACTGGCACGAGCACGCACACACATACACATACACAAACACACACACACACACACACACCCTCCAAAGCTAAAACCTGAAAATAAAAATCACAAGACCCGCCTTCACTCAATGGGCCTCTAGTGTCGGTGCATAAATACACCAATAAGTGGCCTGCTCTGACACTTTCAAGAAGTACTGGCTGAAAAGGGACTGCTTTTAACACTTCCATCAAGACAATGGCATTGTTTTTGCCTTCTTTGCTAGTGCTCTTGCTGAGCCAGCGATCATCAGCCATGCTAGATGGGCACTGGGAGCTGCAGGGTTCTTCTCGTTGTATCCCTATCCCTTCCAGCATGGCTCTGTGCCAGGGGCTGGGCTACACCACCATGCGTATTCCCAATCTGTTTGGCCATGAGTCACCTGCTGAGGCTGTCCAGCAGAGCACCAGCTGGCTTCCACTACTCGCCCGCGAGTGTCATCCACATGCTCGCATTTTCCTCTGCTCACTATTTGCTCCTGTGTGCCTTGAGAGGTAAGGGAAGCCACCCACTTGCCTGGGATTTTTTTTGGATAGACATCTCAGAACAAATTTGTGCATTCAGGAAGTTTGCATCTTTCAAGTCAAGTGAAGAAGAATAAAATAAATAGTTCTGTTAGAAATCAAATGTACACGTTTTACTTTCTCTTAACTGTTTAGTGCATTGGGGTGAGGGGAAAAGAAGGTTAAGGAAATTTTTCCAGAGGAAAGCATAACAGAAGCATTTCTTGGGCTTGTGTAGTTGGATCATGATTATTAATTGTTTGGTTTTGATTTTACTTGTAAATTTACTTGACATGTCAAGTCAATTCGACCTTATTTATATAGCACATTTTATAACTGTTGTTGTCACAAAGCAGCTTTACAGAAACCGGGTCCGAGCCACAACTGGGTAAGCCGAGGGCAAAAGAATAAAATAAGTAGTTCTGTTTGAAATCAAATATACAACAGAAGCATTGCTTGGGTTTGTGTAGTTTGATTATGATTATTTATTGTTTGATTTTAATTTTTTTTTGAAAATTTGCTTTTGTACATGTGTTGAAATGGCTTCTATTCTATACAATAATTTCCACTTACTACTTTTTTCTCAGAATCATCTCACCGTGTGAGAGTTTGTGCAAGTCTGTACAAGACAGCTGTGCACCCATCATGAACTGTTATGGATACCCCTGGCCCAGAATCCTGCACTGTGACCAGTTCCCAAAAGACCACATGATGTGCATCTCGTCGATCACACAAATGCTAAACAGCACCAACAATGAGCACAGACGTAAGCTTGATCTGTCCCTGTGTGCACAGGGCATTAATGATGTGGAGGGATAGAAAAGCCACAAATACTTTTTCCCTGTTTTCTTACCGAAGTGATTTTTTGTTCTTTTTTGTCTTTCTCAGCAGTGCCACAAGCCAGCTGCATGGATTGCGAGTTAGAAAAGTCCACATCAGTCAAGGAGCTGCTGGAGCTATTTTGTAAGAGTGACTTTGGTGAGTGCTCACTCTTAAACATTTCAAGAAAAGGTGACTTCGTCTTTCAGCTGCTCTCGTTAGGTGTCGCCACAGCAGATCAACCTAATCAACTAATTTTCAAACCATCTGCCTGCATGTCCCTGTACTTCTTCCAATATAACCCTCATCTCTCCTCTGTACATGTCCAAATTATCATAACCTTGCTTCTCTACCTTTGTCTCCAAAACGTCCAACCTGAGCTGTCCATCATTTCTAATCCTGTCCAACCCCAACTCCTCCAGGTCTGCGGCTTGTATTTTCATCAGTGCGACTGTCTCCAACCTGTATAACATAGCTGGTCTGACTACTGTCCTGTGAACCTTTCCTTTTACTTTTGCTGGTACCCTTCTGTCACAGATCACACCTGCCATTTGTCTCAACCCATTCCAACCTGCCTGAACTCTATTCTTCACCTCTCTTCTACACTCCCCGTTACTTTGAAAATTCAGTTATTCTACTCCCTGCATCATAACCACTCCACTTTCCTCCCTTTCATTCACACTACCCACTTTCATTCCTCAATATTATCAGCAAACCTCATAGTCCACGGGGACTCCTGCCTAACCTTGTCAATCAACCTGTCCATTACCATGGCAAACAAGATTGGGCTCAGCACTGATCCTTGATGTAATCCCACCTCTACTTTAAATGCAGCCATCACTCCTACTGCAGACCTCACCACTGTCACATTGCCCTCATACACATCCTGTACTACTCCGACATGCTTCTCTGCCACTCCTGACTTCCTCATACAAAACCACAACTCCTCCTTTGACACCCTGTCATATGCATTCTCCAAGTCTACAAAGGCACAATGTAACTCCTTCTGACCTTCTAAACTGTTCTGACTCCTTCTGTACTTCTCCATCAACAACCTAAGAGCAAACTTTGCATCTGTAGTGCTCTTTTTAAAGAAAACCAGACTGCTTCTCACTATTCATCAAATGTTTTCTTAACTTAGCTTTTACCACTTTTTCTCAAAACTCCATGCTTTGGCTGATCAACTTTTTCCCTCTGTAGTTAATATTTTTGCGCATTACGCTTATTCTTGAAAATTGGCACTAGAAAATTGGCTCCACTCCACTCCTCAGGTATCCTCTCTTTCCAAAATTGTGTTAAACAATCTTGTTAGAAACTCCACTGCCATCTCTCAGCCTTTCCATTCTTCATCCTCTTCGTCACTACCCTTTTTCCAGCTTGCTTATTTGCTGCACTTCCTGGTTCACTATCCTCACTACCAATCTTTTACATGCCCTTCTTTCCTCCTGCCTCCCTTTACCAGCTTTCCTCTTCTCCTTCTTTGGGTAACAGAAGCACAATTTCCACCCACACCCTGTTGGTAAATCATTAACCTGGGCCTCAACTGATCCAATGAGATCTCTTTCATTGTCTGCATATTGATTTGGCAAAAGTTTTACATCAGATGCCCTTGCTGAAGTAACCCTCCCCATTTATCTGGGCTTGTGACAGGCATGAAGATACACACTACATTGGGCATCCCTAGTGGCTGGGTTGACTGACAATCCATACATATCCAAATCCATGATTCATTTATTTTTTTAATTCTTGCCTTTGCTGGATAAGTTTTATCAAAGATATCCAGAGTTTGTCTAGAGATATTGTTTCTAAAGTACTGATTTGCCATGTATCTGCATACACATGTGGACGAGATACAATCCAATAGTCAGACTAAGGTAAAACTAATCATTGTTAGTGTTAAATAAAAAGCAACTGTACCAAGAAATGGCTCATTCAGATTTTATAATAACAAGCACTGCATTTCTTGTGTTATTCTGAATGTCCCATGATTTTTTAAAGAATATTGTATTGTATCAGCTGTTAATGAAGGTTGCCTAATTGGCACTGGAAACAAATAAAAAATGTCATGCTAACTGTAATGAAAATTTTTTAAAGCAATTAAAAATAATAATAATATTGCTCAACCCTTCTCTTGGGTTTCCAATAGTCTCAATGTTTCTCTTTGTCCTTTTTCTCTTTTAGTGGTCAAAGTACGTTTATTGCAGTCCAACTCCAGCAACTCAGTTCTGGCTAAGTTTTCCCTGGGTTCTCGACTGGAGGTTCTTAAGCATGGGCCCCTATTAGGAAGGGAGATGAGGGGTAGGCTGGCCCTGTGGTTAGAGCGAGATGCCACCTGTGTGGGCAACCTGAGCCGCCATCATCCCCAAGGTGCCACCTTTCTTCTATCAGGTACTGTTTCAGTGGAGAGGCTACTGGTCACCAAAGCTTTCAGCTGGAACAAACACCAACGACAACTCAACCAGGCTGCAAGAAAATGGAAACGCCATCGGTGTAAATAGAGAGTACATGGAGATAAAGACTGAATGGTGAGAAAGTTAGGACATAGTGGAGAGGGAGAAAGTGGAGAAAGCAAACAGATGGGATCCAGGCCACACCCCATGCTACAATAATGCTGAATGCATTTAAAAACTGGGCCAGTAGCTAGAGTAGTAGATGTAAGGTCTACATCATGAAAAAGTTTATATATTATATATTGGATGCTTTCAAATAATTTGTGTTTGTTGAGAAACAGATCTATCTCCCACAACAAATATCACATATTACTTATCACATTGCAAATACATTGTGTGCATAATTATTAGGCAAGCGCCCATTTTGAGGATTCATTTTAAAATGGAACAAATACAGTGCAATCAGTCAATCCAAAATGTTAATAACCCTTAAACATTTACCTTCCTTTACTAAGGAAATGTGAGTGTAAACATTGTCAGAAGAATACATTTGTATGCACAATTATTAGGCATTGACATATTTTTATTTTATTTATTTTCAGCTGTTAAAAGTGAGAATAACAAACAACAACTCAAAATTTGCAAATAAATATTTCTGAGATTAAAAAAAGGGACCAATATAGCCACCCATCTTTTCAATAACAATCATAAGTCTTCCATTCATGAAGTCTGTCAGTTTCTTGACATATTGATTAGCAGCTTTTTGTGCAGCAGCAACCCCAGCCTCCCAGACACTGTTCAGAGAGGTGTAGTGTTTTCTTTGCCCAAAAATCTCCTATGTAAGAAGGGCCCAAAGCTCTCAATAGGGTTTATGTCAGGTGATGAATGGGGCCATGTCATTATTCTTTCATCTTTAAGCCTTTACTGACTAGCCACACAGTGGAGCACTTCAAGCACTGTCCTACATAAAAATCATGGTCTTCTTGAAAGATGCAGACTTTTTCCCAGTACCATTGCTTGAAGAAAGTGTCTTCTACCTTCCACCTTGATGGCATCTGAGTCAAAGTGGAACTCTGTGCCCATTACTGATCCATTCATGGGTCCATCCATCTGGCCCGTCAAGAGTCACTCTCATCTTATCTCATCAGTCCATAAAACTTTTTTTTCAATGTTTTAATTTATGTGTTTTGTTCAGTGGTGGCCAGGTTTAAGTCTTCCTTACCTTGGCCATGTCTCTGAGCAATGAACACCTTGTATGTCTGGGCACTCCTTCTGGGTTGCAGTTCTGGGATATAACAGCACTGGAGGATAATGGGTTCCTGGTAGCTTCAAGTTTCATTATTCTCAAATCTTGGCAGTTCATTTGCATCTTTTTTTTCTCAACATGTTTCTTTTGACCCTATTGGCTATTTGTAACTAAACGTTTGATGATGCTGTGATAACGCTGCAATATCTTAGCAATTTCAATAGTGTTGCTTACCCCTGAAAGACTTTTTACAATGTTTGACTTTTCAGAGTCAGATATCTCTTTTTTGACCCATTTTGCCAGAGGAAAAGAAGCTGCCTCATAATTCTACACACCTTGATATAGGGTTGAACCTATAGTTGAACTCCTTAAAGCACACCATCTCTCATTACACATATACTCATCAACTGACATACTTAATCAAATTAGCATTCTAGTTTATACAGCTTGGAATTGGAATATATGCATAAAATGATGATATAGTCAAAATACATACCTGCCTAATAATTGTCCAGAGTGTAGAGCAGGGGTCACCAACCTTTTTGAAACTGAGAGCTACTTCATGGGTCCTGAGCCATACGAAGGGCTACCAGCTAAACTTATCTAAACTTCATGTATAATAAACATGTTTTAAATGCTTTTTTTTAGATATTGTCATTTTCAAATTTATATAAATGCAAATGTGATTAAAGAAGAATAGCAACAGGATAAAATTCAATTTTAGACGCTGCTCATTGGTGAGTTTTTAGAACAGGTCCACGGACAACTCATGTGGTCCTTGGGTGCATCCTGGTGCCCACGGGCACCATGTTGGTGACCCCTGGTGTAGAGGTTTTATAACTGATTTTTGATCCTGAAACTTGAGATAACTCACCAAATAACAGTGGCTTCAGGCTGAGGGTCCGCAACATATGTGACCGGTCAGAAGTGAGGGACACGGTTTGTGTGTGGCCAACCTAAACAACAGTAATACACAAAACATTTGCCAGCAGAACCGAATGCATATTTAGTGTTCAAATTTACCCTGAAATAATGATACTAGTGTGGTTTAAAATAATGAAAACTCTTATAGTGTGACATTAACTTGTGTTCATTATACTACTTTCATTACATTTACTCTTACAATACAAGCAAATTTTGGATGCAAAACATGTCTTGGGTGTTGAACTACACTTATTTGCCAAAGTATTCCTTTAATTAACAATTTTTTTTTAAAGTGACTATTCTTGTCATTGTGAGAAAACAGTGAACCACAACGAAATTGGATTTCTGCATTAAACCCATGCAAACACCTCTGCATTTAACCCATGCACACACAGTGCAGCAGGAGGCAGCTATGAAAGCGCCCGGGGAGCAGTGTCAATACCTTGCTCAGTGGGAGCAGTGACAATACCTTGCTCAAGGGTACCTCAAGGCAATCTACTGGTAAAGGGTTTGAACCCACAATCTTCTGATCATGTGGCCAACTCCCTAATCACTAGGCCACCACTGCCTTTACTAACAGTAGATCTGTGTTTGGAAAGAAGGACCTGCTCACCCGTATACCCTCTAAGCGTGGGAGGCGTCCTGAAGAGCTGGAAAAAACAGAATCCAGTTCACTGGGTACCGGAGACACAAAGGTTATGCTCGAGCTTCTATCAAGGAGGTTGTGCTCGCTCTTGGAATCTTCCACGGATCCAGTGTTATAATGTACATACAACAGCAAAGCTATTATATTTATTATATAAAGGTGAAAAAAGACCATCACAACCACGAAATATGCACGAGAGCAAACATTGCTTTTCCTGAACCGAAGACAGTCCCGGGTAGGCAGAGGAGGAGCCAGGGGTGACTGGAAAGATGTCGATGGTCCATCTGAACAAACATCGGTCCTCTGAAAATTCTCCTGGTATTCTACCATCTCGAGTGCGCGGTCCTATAAAACTCGTAGTGTTTCTTGGCATGTAGTTTTCTATTGCTTCAATCTGCAGCGCAAACATCAATCTTGATTAGACATTCTCATACAACTTAAACACTCGGCTCCTTTGAAGAAAACGTGGTAAAAAAAAATTCGGGCGTGCAAGATTTTGGATAGTTTAATGGCACCTGTCCGTCCGCCAGCAGCCACAACAAGCACAGTAAAGGTGCCTTTTAATAGAAATAGAAAACGATAATCCAGATATACTGATACTGGTTACGTTAATTTAGCCTATAGTAAAAGAATAAATACATTTCTCACAATTATAAACATGCAACGCGAAAATCACTCCATAAATTAATACATTCTTGCGTCACAGCTATACTGTAAGTACCTGTGAAGCGCCCTTGGATTTGTGAGAATAACGACGATGCTAACGGTCAAATGCGCGCTTGCTCGTGTTTTCAAAATAAAAGCCCCGTGCAAGCCGGTTTATCCTTCACTTTATTTGAAGGATACGTTTGTACTTAGTTTAAATCAGAATTCGAAGGAAACTGTAAAATTTGCCTTCCTTACCAGCAATGTAATACCATTGCTATTACACACCTCTGTCGTACGATATGGAAATTAAATACAATTACATTGTTTTTACTTTCTTATCTCTCAGATGCAAGACTAAGCCTTATTTACTTTCTTAATGGTCTTTTTGATTTTTTAATCATACTTTTATTTAGATGGGTATAATATGGTGCATTACCATCTCGTGCAAGATATTTTCTTTCTCATTATTACCGTGGAAACAAGTTAAAATATATTTCCATGGAGCCAAGCGTGACGTTTTCATCAACAGACTGATCCTTTGAATTTATTCCCATCCCTGCTGCTTTATCCGAAGGGAGGGGGTGACAGCAGAAAGCGGCGGTCTTTGCGAAAAGCTCTAGAAACGTCTACGCGCTCTGATCCGGACTCTAGGAGAAGTTCCCTCCCACCTCAGGTTCATTGAGACGAGATCCCCAAGAGGACGACGCAGCAAAGAGGAGTTTCAATTCAGAATATACGCCAAAGCCATGTAAGTTTGAGTATTAACTATAGTAAGGACAACCAGTTGTCGTAGATTCCTGTTGTCGAAATGATAAAGAGCAATAGCGAGCTAGGTTAATTATAGCATGATTCAGTTAGCAACTGTTACTTGTAGCAAGACAACAAACATTTAAATGACCAACAAGCTAATAGATTCATAAATGATAAGACGTTTATATTTTGTGTAATTTTAGACATACCGGTTAAGTTAATTTGGAAAATAATAGTGCTTAGAAGTGACAATGCGAATAAGTTTGCTAAGATGGCTAACTAGCTATCATGGACATCTAGCTTTAAGTACGTGAACACATGCTGCTTAGTTTAGGGAACTAGTTTATGTTTTGATTTCTTGAGCCAGTTTTGAGTGATTTTGAGTTGCCACGTAATTATAAACTCGGTGTTTTTTCTACTTCGATATCTTATTCCATAGGGTTATTCTTGGCGGTCTTGGCAACCACATGGTTTTGCATTGTCACTTTGACTGTTAACACGAGATTCTTCGTGGTGTGAAATGCATTTAAATGTAATCGCTCAACTAAACCCGGTCAACTCAGATGACATAATGCATTCCCACTGTATTTAACGTAGCAAAAACCCTTACATCGCTTTCCTAGTTTATATCACCCGCAAGGACGAGCTAGCCTGTTAGCTACACGTGACCCTTGCGAGTTTGCATGGGACGTCGCCGAGACATGATGTAGCTCTCGAAATGAGTGATTGGATTGTAGTTTGGTCGACGTTTTATGATATCTCACAATTGTTTACTGAAACGAGAGAATCCTTATGTTTAGTAATAAGTAAACATATTTTGAAGAAATTATCATTGGGGGCAGCGATGGTCTAGAGGTTAAGGAACAGGGCCCAGGATTGGAAAGTCTTTGGTTCCAATCTGGGATGTGCAAGTTGCCCTAAGGTACCTTTAACAAGGTACCGTCCCCACCACTCCCCGGATATGGTTGTATATGGCTGCACGGTGTGTGTATGGGTTAAATCCAGAGGATGCATTTCGTTGTGGCTCAGACTTTCACTTATTGGCGTTCTTGATGAGTGAACTACTTTGAAGTGTTCAAATGGCCAGCAATAAAGTTTGAAGAGTAGTGTAATATACACACTTCTTCACTTGGTGCCTTTACTTGATTTATTTACTTTACCATATTTATTTACTGTTGAAAAAACATTGAAACCTATATACTGATGGGAGATTTCACAAAGCAGTGATTTGTTAGCCAAATAAACTAATAATCCTGCTTTGGACAATAATAATAATAAAGTTCTCTCTGTATTTAAATGTACTCTACCTGTGTGTGTTAATCTGTCAACCACAGCACTGAAACTACTGATAAGTGAGATAAAAAAAATTGATTCTCATTACAGTGGCACTTGTCAAAGGGTAAGGCATACTAGGCAGCTAGAGATTTCATTCCTACATTTGGACCATGAGCATCAGAACTGGACAAAAGAGCAGTGGAAGGAGAAGAAGGACTGATGAATCATGTTATCTTTTACATCATAGGGAAAGCAGGTTATGTGCCATGCTAACTTTATGAAGAGATGAAACCAGGATGTGCAGTGTCAAGATGGCATAGGCAATGTAATGCTTTGGGCAAGGAGTCCTGGTATTCATGTTTTTGTTGCTGTGACCTGTATCATTGCTGCAGACCAAGTGCACTCCTTTATGGCAACATTGTTAAACTATTCCAAAGGCCCTGTTCAGCAGGATGATGCAACCTCCCACATTGCCAACATTGTTGACTTAGCCTTCAGATCTCAATCCATTAGAGAACCTGAGAGAGAGAGAGAGAGCTAGTAAGACATAAGATTTTAAACAACTGGCCAAGGTGTTTTCAGGTTTTTACATCTAACTAATCTGTCTTCTGTATGGGATTATAAACTATTACTAATAATCACATGCAATAATGGCATCTTTTAAATCTTTATCGCACACTTTCTTGGACTAAAGCAATTTAAATTTAAAGTGTAATTTGCCAACTTTGTTTTGAAACAGAGTAGTTCCATATTCCTGTACAATGGACACTTATTGAAACATACCATGATGCCTTCAGATCTCAGACCTTTCATAATTATACATTTTGTCCTGCTTTATGTTCCTTGTGTACTACAATAAACAAAGAAATTTGATTCTTTAAAGTGTGCACTTTGCCAAGGATGCATTGTTAGGGACATGATAGAGAAGGAAGTGAGTATGGCTAGCTATTTAGCTCCCATTAGCTGAAACTCAAAATATGGTTATGGTTGTTTTTTTTGTAATCTTACCGTCTCATCCTGAAAAAAGTCCTACCATCAACTTCTGTGCTGTAGTGTAAGTATTGCCTCATTAGCTTCACAAGCAACCTTTTTTTTTCTCTTGCACAGAAGTAGGCCTGTTAAAGTTATTAGTCATCTGTTCAGAATTTTCAAAGGATGTATGATATTTTATGCTGTATTAAATTTTGACAACCAAACGTGAAGTCACCACACAACCTTTGTATGTTCTATTACATTTTATTCAGGGGTACAGCAACACATTTCAGTCAAGTCAAGTTGGTTTTATTCATGTAGCAATGGTTGTTGTTAAAAAGCAGCTTTACAGAATTCAAGTCAGAGCCCCAAGTGAGTAAGCCAAGGGTTATGGAGGCAAGGGGGAAAAACTCCCTAAAAAAGAAGGAAGAAACCTTGGGAGGAACCAACACTCAAGAATGATACCCATCCTCCTCTGGTCGACACAGGAAATTAAGAAGTAAAAGAAAGAGAGAGTATTTCATAAATTAAAACAATATAGTGATGAATTCCAGTAAAGTATGGATTACAATAAGAGTCCATTGGAGTCTGTAATTGGACGTTTGATGAGCTAATAGAGGTGCTTCTGCTTGAGTGGGTGAAGCTTTTGTTAATCTTAATTGGTAGCAGCAGCTCATGCAGATGATCCAGTCTGATGTAGCTGAAGTTCAGTTACATTTATATTTGACTCACATTGTGAGTCAAAACCATGAATTTATTGCAGCATTGTGACTCCAGTAAACTTGCTATTACAGCCTGTCTAGAAAAGACAGAGCCAACACGAGAGCATCTTGACACACTGGCGCACCCTCACACCACCATCAACAAACCTGAGTGGTGGGCAGGCAGCACCAACATCCCAGTTTACTGTAACACTCTATATCCATGAACCCCTGGATCTACACCTTTTAATTACTAAAAGCCTGACTTAACAAGTAGGTTTTTAGTCTGGACTTACAGCACTGTGCAAAAGTTTTAGGCAGGTGTGGAAAAAATGCTGTAAACAAATAATGCTTTCAGAAATATAAATGATTGTTTATTTTTATCAATTTACAAAATGCAAAGTGAGCGAACAAAAGAAAAACATAATTAAAATCAATATTTGGTGTTAATACCTTTTGCCTTCAAACCAGCATCAATTCTTATGGCCCCCACAGAGCCCTGATCTCAACATCATCGAGGGTGTCTGGGATTACATGAATGTTTGAAGATGTTTGGAAAAACCTACCAGCTGAGTTCCTTCAAAAACTGTTTGCAAGTGTACCTAGAAAAATTGATGCTGTTTTGAAGGCGGTTTTGGTGGTCACACCAAATATGGATTTGAATTAGAGTTCTCTTTTGTTCATTTACTGCATTTTAATGACTGATGAAAATAAATGATTAACACTTACATTTTTGAAAGCATTCTTTGTTTACAGCATTTTTTTCCCATACCTGCCTAAAACTTTTGCACAGTACTATAAATAAAACTCACAGACTGAGAGTGGTGAGTCCCTGACAGTAGCTGGAAGACTGTTCCAGAGATGGGGGGGGGGGCGGCTTTGAATGAAAAGGCTCTTCACCCTGTTGAGGGGGTTCATAATTGGGGATAAGCTCGGAAAGTTACTTGGGAGCAAGGCTGTTAAACCAGTAGTAAAATTTTAGTCAATGTGGAATTTCACAAGAAGCCAGTGATAATAATGGATAACAATGGACTGATGTGATAAAATTTTCTAGATCTAATGAGGACTCTAGCTGCTGCGTTTTTGGACGAACTGGAGTTTATTAAGGCTTTTACTAGAACATTCTGACAGTAGGGCATTACATTACAGTCTTTAGGTGATAAGCTTGTATCAACATTTCTGTATCTTGTAGTGTTAGTGCGCTTCTAACAATGTTTCTAAGGTGAAGGAAAGTTATTTTAGTAATATTTCCAATGTGTGTATCTAGAGAAAGATCAGTCAGTTGTGACACCCAGGCTTTTGGCAGTGGGTTTAACATTTAACTGTAAAATTAGCAAGGTCTAGCATTAAAACTGACAGTTTGTTTCTAGCAGTTTTAGGACCTAGCAAAAGAACCTCTATTTTCAGAATTTAACAAAGGAAAATTGAGTGACCTCCATTCTTATATTTCTCTTATACATTCCTCAATTCTTTAAGTAGTCTGATTAGGAGTGAATCGAGGATGCAAGTAGAACATTTGGAAGAGGATACAGCTGAGATGAGGTCAATCTGCAGAACTGGATAACCTCTCTAGGGCTAACCTCTCTGTTGGGATTAGGTTTTAATCTATATCCATATCTGTCTCAGGCAGCAGACGTGGTGAGTTTATTTGGTTTTGGATTTCTTGCCAAATGATTTCAATCTTATTGCAAAAGAAATCCATAAAATTATTGCTATTGTACATTGCAGTTATCTGACTTTCAGCTCCTTCATGGTTCTTCGTAATTGTAGATATAGAATAGATAATTGAGTAAAATAAAAATCTAGGGTTATTCTCAATTGGATAAGTAGGCTGAACGTGGTAAGTGCCCTCTTATATTGTGTTTAGCTCTCCTTCCAGGCAGAGTAAAATTATTTAATTTTAACAGCCACCATTTACATTCTAGTGTTTTGCTTTAGAGCACATGACTGATGTACCATGGAACAAGCTTTTCTGTCTAATTCTTGGGCTTTTTAATGATGCTACATTATCTAATGTGGAATGAAATGTGTTCTCTAAACATTCAGTTAGGTTATCCAGCTCTTTTGGACCAGATGACTAGCTAACAGCAGCTAACTCTAACTGATGCTGGTTCCCCTAAGGAGTAGCTGTTTTCACATGCCAGATAATAGTCTCCAATAACTAGAGCACCTTTAACAGGCTTCTCATCTGATGCTTCACTACAGCCAGAGTCGAGGGTGTGCTAACTCTCCCTGAAGCACCCAGAATATTTTAGGAATATTGTTGTGTTCGGTCCTTGGTTAGACTTGCTAGACAAGCTTTGCTAAATTCAAGAGACAAGCTACAGTGGCGTAAAGTAATTTTTTTCATTTGCAGGGGAAAAAAACAAAAAAAAATTCAAATTGAAGCCTACTTTGACTAGAGGCTCATAACTAAGCTTACCTGTGAAAAACACTATGCAATATCTCCAAATAAGTGGATCTGTGCCAGACTTGGGAATTAGTTTTTTTTTGTTTTTTTATGTTCAAACTTGAACACAGTTTATTTTTGGTAAAACATGAGTGCCCATTACATACAAACGCAATGCTTGGAAGCAAACTTATGCATGTTTTCTTTATTACATTTACAGCATTTAGCAGATGCGCTTATTCATGTTCCAGCTGATTAAGTATTTCCTTGCCAAGTAACTAACGGAGGCAAAATAAATCACAATCCACACTAGTGTATCTTTTACAGACAGCAAGGGGTTCAGCAGTTCTGAACACAAGAAAGAAATTCATTCCACCACTGGGGTGCCATCCCAGAAGTCTCAAATAATTCTCTTCTCTTCAGGAGTGGAGGTTCAAGGCGAGCAGTGCTTAATGTTCTGAGGGGACAAGAAGGATGCATTGTTTGATGTGCGTTTGATGTTTTGTTAGTGCCAAGAGTGTGCATAATTTTGCAGTGTGCAGTACATGTGCAGATTTAGATGTCAATATTAATCATGGAAGTGAATCAGACTTCAGAATCAGTCCGTGCTTTTTTTGTGTGTGTGTGTTTAAATGCTTTTTTTAAGCTAAGGTACCTTGCAAAATTAACGATTATTTATTTATTTATTTATTTATTTTTACATCCTGCAACATGGGTCCAATGTTTGAGTCTGTAAAAGTGTGGTCTTGCTACTAAGATTGAGACTGTTTAGAGAGCAGCACTGAGTAGTAGTTACTGTAAATTTAAAACATATCTGTACTTGAGCTTGGCAAAGAGCCCACAATTTGGTCCTGGGTGGTCTAGTACAGTCTCAATCAGAAATTGAAGCTTAGTGAGTTAATTCCTACTAGTAAGTCATTTGTCAGGTTATTGGGATTTTGAGTAGAACAACCATTATATTGTGCTGGCCCTGTATGACTGTGTCCTAATTTAGCAAATAGGATTCTATATAAATCTACGCACATATAGGAGTTAACGTAACAGCCATACATCAGTTGCATTGTTTTTGCACAAATAAATGTCTTTCAGTCTAAACAAGATTCAGTCATATAAATCTTTATCAGAATGAAGAGACCAGTGAGTTTTTAGGCTGCGAATTATGCTTAATTTTACAATATTCTGGTACAGGCCTGGGAGATGCAACGACAAGAGCACTTACCATGACACACATTCATAGATTACAAAAAGAAAATAGTTTGGTAAAGTTTGATTATTTCACCAAATGCATGAAATGCAAACTGCATGAAAAGCATTGCATGAATGAGTTTGCCTGAATGAACAAACCCCAAGGGTTCTCTTGCCCTAGTTTAACAGCCAAATCTCTTGGCACTACAAGTAATAGGCAAACAAGCCATCATTTAACCAGTGTATTATTCAGTTGCACTGTGGACACATGACACACCAAAAACAGTGAGAAAATTTAGGCCAACAGTGAAGTGTTGATGAAAAAAGACGCGTCTGATCCTTAAAACAAAATTATTTATTTTTTTAACAATCCACCCAACAGTCCACAGTCAAGAGATATTACCAACAATAAAGTTTGACCACAAATCCAAAAAGTATGAGGACATTGCCCACACGCTTCCAGACTAGATTGCTTGTTTATTTATATAATCTTTGTGAGTTTATCTAAAGTTGCTTTAACTGGCTTTCTTTACTTTTTAAAAGTGTGCCTTTACATGACTTTCTTTTTCCTTGTTTATACAATTCTACAGATTTTTGTGTATGTGCTTAACACTAAATTTGCCAGTCATATTTGAAGCTACTACCTCAAAACCATTATGCATTATGAACAAGATCTATTCACATTTTCAGTAATTCTGCAAACCATATCACTTCATTTAGGATGAATGTACCATGTTTTGGTGTTGTGTTGAAACGGTGAGATGACAGTAGCTTTTGTTGAACATTACATTTAGATTTGCTTGGATGCAGGGTTTCATTCCAATCAAGCCAACGCACACTATTCTTTTTCAGTCACTTCCCCTCAGCCTTCAGGCAAGTGATCATGTGGTATCGCTTTGTTAGGATGAAAACAAGTTGCTACACTGGTTCTTCGTGGATATGATTTGTTGTCACAGGGGTGTGTCCCATTAGAATGATTTTTTATGCTATTAATAGCAATAATAAGAGCATGCAATTTTGAAGAAAGAGAGAGAAAATCTATTAGAGGCACTTCATAAACATTGGGTACAGAAAGTACAAATATATGTAATATATAGTCGTAGGACCACTGAGCAAGCGCAGCACTGGTCAGTTAAAGTAAATAGTAGTTGATGACACTCCAATGTTTGCAGAAGACTCCAAGATGCGATTTGCAACCAAGTATTAAGTTGAAAGTGAAAGTGACAACCCTTGTCATTGCGAGGTCACAGCACAGCACACATGAACCACAATGAAATTGGACCTCTGCATTTAACCCATGCACACAAACACCGTGCAGCAGTAGGCAGCTATTGAAAGCTGTCCGGGGAGCAGTGACGGTACCTTGCTCAAGGGTACCTCAGGGCAACCTACTTGTGAGGGAATCAAACCTACAATCTTCCGATGCGGGGCCAACTCACTAGCTACAATGATCAGAATTTGCTTCATGTGCTCTTATTTTCTAGCTGAACTGCTGTTTACACACATCTGTACAATAGTCCCTATCTAATAAAGACAGATCTGCACTCTGTGCCATGACAAGTGAGCCTTTCAGAAAAAAAGATATATATATTGTGAAGTTGCCAATTCTAATATTTGTACTCCTGACAGGCAAGTGATTAGTCTTACAAATGCAACTGTCAAGAGAAGGCATATATTAGGCAGAAAGTGAACAATCAGTTCTTGAAGTTAATGTAGGGAAACTGCTGGTTCAATAAAGTGCTGTTCTTGTTCTCAGTGTGTGTTAAGTACACACCAAACAGCCCAAAGTAGGGCCGCCAGTAAGCTGAGGACGGGGTCTTGGTCACCCAAGGATAATTGATCTGCTAGTTCTTCTTGTTTGATCCCATTCAAGAGCTACTGTAGCACAATGTACTGAAACATTTGATGCTGGCTGTGATGGAAAGCTGCCAAAACACAGGGCATCATAGGTTGCTGTGTTTGGGGCTATATAAAACCAAGCCAGTCAGAGATCCCACTGACCCCTGCCTACTACCAAAAGCTCCTGCACTGGGCATGTGAGCATCAGAACTGAACCGTGTTAAAGTGGCAGAAGACCCCTTGGTGTCATTAATTGTCATTAACTATTGTGGATGACAGGGTGTCTGTGCATTGATTACCTGGAGAAGCTTTATGGAAAGAATGCAAGCAGGCATATGCTGTGTAATGCTCATTATTATGTACTCCTAGGAAACCTTGGGAGCTGGCATTCTGGCCTCTTTCAGCAGCACCGTTTGCCCTGCCAGACTGCAAAATTGGTTCAGGAACATGACAGAGTTAATGATGCAACGTCTCCACATTGATTTAAGCCTTTATAAAATGTGCTGGACACTAGTCTTTTCCATGGAGACACAACCTTTCAGGTCATTGCAAGCTATGCTACTGTCTTAGTGCCAGATTCTCTGTCTTGAATCCATATCTTGAACAATCTTGACTTCTACAATATGAGGTAGTTGGTTTAAAAACTATAGATGAGGTCTATCTTGAATTTCTTATCTGCATTTGTGTCTCCAATATCAGGATACCTGCAACTGCAAAATGGTATGACAGAAGGGATTATGTCTTCATTGAGTTCTGTGTGGAGGACAGCAAGGATGTGAAAGTAAACTTTGAGAAGTCCAAATTTGGTTTCAGGTATGTTGGTACAATTAAAGCACACTAAATATTACCTCTTTCTGCGGTATGTTAGCTCCGATTTGAAAAATTCAATTATAGAAATAATGGGATATTTCTTAACACAACCCATGACTCTTTAAATGTTGGGTGTGTTTATGTAACAGGTTTAGGCTCAAGAACTTGCAGATTGTTATATAAATAAAATCAGAATGTTTAACATTTAAAACAAGTGATGCTTCATGTATCACAGCCTTTTTGTTTTGTTTTGTTTTTTCCTTAAAGTTGTCTTGGTGGGACAGATAATGTCAAGCACTCAAATGAAATTGACCTGTTTGAAGCCATCGATCAAAATGTGAGTTCTGTAGATTCAAATTAAAATGAATAAAACCATCTTATTTAAATTAATGCAATGGATCTGCCTTATACACTTGGGTCATTATTTAAAATTTTTCTTCTTTAAGGAGTCAAAGCACAGACGCACAGATCGGTCAGTGTTGTGTTGTTTACGAAAAGCAGAATCCGGAAAGGCATGGCCTAGACTAACAAAAGAAAAAGCAAAGGTGAGCACAGAGACTTGATTTCAACTCACTAAATTGTCATTTGTATTGTTAATACTATGATTAGTAAGTGTGTAGATTAAGTGTAGTGTGCTGTGATGTTTGAACATCACAGCTGTGAGTGTTTGAACATCAGAAATATATACTATGTATTTTGGAATCTGAACACAGCTTGTTGCATAAGTGGCTGCAGAGCTGCAGACTGGTAATAGTTGGGGGTGAAAATTAAATTATTTTGGGATCTGCTGTTAATCTGCAACTTTCCCACTGTTTGGGATCTGCCTTGGCAGCTCATCGGTACCTGGAAGCAACTTGGGACTCCTCACTGATCCTGGAGTTTAAAACCAAACTAACTTTGTACTGTTAGTATACCCAAGGGGGTTGGGTAGCCGGATGACCTTGGACCCTCTGAGGTTTTTTTTCTCCACATAGTGGAGTTTTTGGTTCCTCTCCTTCGTAGTTGTCCGGCTTTAACATCTATCACTGTAACCTGTTCCACCATCCACCACCATTGTAAAGTGCCTTGGGGCAACTGTGATGTAAAAGGCGCTATTTAAGAATAAATTGAATTGAATTGAATATCTTGGTTCCAGATCCAAAAACACAGTGTTAATGCACCTGCTTATATTTCTTAAAGCATATTCAATATATTTTTTTTACTTGATTCGTCTATGATTCCGTGACAATTATTGCATGATGTAATCAGTGCCATGATGTCTGGTTTTATTTGGTACCCTCTGTGATGATCAACTTCTGATCAGTATAGACTCAAAACAGAATCAGTTCAGGTTAAAGCCAGAATTTTTCTGTGAATGGTTTTTAGAGGGAAAAAAAAGTCAAATATAATTTTATAATATTATAGTGGCATGGTTGTATAATGTTAAAAAAGGCATTTTTTATTTACCTATTTATACACATGTACTGTACAGCTCAACTGGTTAAGTGTGGATTTCAACAACTGGAAAGACTGGGAGGATGACTCTGATGAGGAGCTTTCCAACTTTGACCGTTTTTCCGAGGTTAGTGTTATGAATGCAATGAAACTGATACGTTTCTGCTTCTTTTAGCTGTTCCCATTTGGGGTCAACACAGCTAATCATCTGTATTCATTTCTTGAAACACCTGCATATACTATCGCAACACTTCCATTAACCTCTTCCTAGGTCTACTTCTTCTTTATCCTGACATCATATCTAACATACCTACCCTTCTCCTCTCCTTTACACCATACCTACTCATGACCTCCTCATCACTTCTGTTTTCTTAATCAGCATACCGTACCGATCTTAACGGGGCAGCGGTAGCATAGTGGTTAGGGAGTTGGCCACAGGATTGGAAGATTTTGGGTTCAAACCCCTTACCAGTAGATTGCCTTGAGGTACCCTCACTGGGCACTTTCATAGCTGCCCCCTGCTGAACGTGTTTGCATGGGTTAAATGCAGAGGTCCAATTTCTTTGTGGTTCACTGTGTGCTGTGACCTCGCAATGACAACAATAGTCACTTTCACTTTACACCTCTCTCTCCTCTGGGTACGATTTCCATTACTTTATCTGACTCATTACAGAATTGTATTTTTTTTAGTTATTTTAATCTTTCATCCATCTCACAACCAACTTGCAGGTTATATACACCAACAACGTTTATCCCGCCCTTTGATTTCCAGCTTCATATTGATTCTGACAATCTTTTCCTTTCCAAACACTGTTGACATTCTACCTTCATAATAACCCCTACCCCATTTCTCTAAATAGTAATTTAAATTTCTCTTATAGTAAAACTTGATTTCACCTCCAGTACCCCTGTCCTTACTACATTTCCATCTAGTCTCTTGCGCACATACACAAAATATCAACCTTGCTTCTGTTCCTTATATCTAGATAGCTCTCTCCTTTTACCAGTCCTACTGACTGACTCAAAGTTTCTACCCTCACTTCCACTTTCTTACCCTTCCTTTTTTCCTCTCTCTACCAGCTTTTCTCTTCTCCTCCTTCGGCTAACAGTAGCCCAATTTCCACCCACACCCTGTTGGCTAAGAATACTGCTAGCGGTCATAACCCGTAACCCAGGTCTCTGCCGATCCAGTATGGAAATTAATTTTGTTGTCAAACTAATGATTTGGCAGTTAAAAACAGGATACCGTTCCTGATGTATCTCTCCCCATTTATCCAGGCTTAGACCAGCAAGAATAAATAAACTGGCTTGTGCATCTCTAGTGGCTGAGTTAAACTGATGAGTCTGCTTTACTTAACTCTTTCCTGACACTTTCTTGTTGCTTGTAGATGATGAACAACATGGGTGGGGAGGATGACTTACCAGACCTAGATGGAGCAGATGATGTAAGATGCATCTTCCATGTTAATTCAGTAATTGCAATGATTGACAATTTTATATACTTTCTCTATCTTTAACTTTTAACTTTAGGTATGCTGATTTCTAGTTGTATGTTTTCTAATGCTTGCTTAATTTGAATCTGGTTTTAGGAATCTGCAGATAGTGATGATGAAAGTAAGTATTATTTTTCTTTTGTATTGATGCTGTTTAAGTATTGGTTTGTAATTTATCCTGAACATTTTAAAGGACCTTTTGCTGCAAAATTACTTAATACTGAGATTTCAAGGTGTGATCTTTCTGCATGTTTCAGATGAGGCCCAAATAGCACTCAAGTTTTTTTTTGTTTGTTTGTTTGTTTGTTTGTTTGTTTTTCTTTCTTAGAAATGCCGGATCTAGAATAATGCAGCACTTTCATTGTGGAAGGGGAAAAAGAAGAGTGAAACTAAAGGCTACCCAAAGGAGAAATGTCATTTCAGCTGTATATGCTCTCAAAAGGGAAGAGTTGAACAAATACCAAATGAGTGGACAATCAAAAAAATATTTTTGTCTACTCTGAGGCTGTTCCACCAACCAATGTAGACACAGCCTCCATTTGATGGTTAATGTTCATACTGTTTAACAGAACTTGTTTCCCGCCCCCAGGGAGCGGCCTCGATTTGTGTTTTAATCTGAACTTCTGCGTCCTTGTTTTGTTCTGAGGAAATGCACTGTATATGTATTTTTCAACAGAGAAGCAATATAGATGGGGAAATTGCAACCTAAATGTATTGTAATTAAAGGGCAAGAAATGCCATGTTTTAAATAATCCCAGCACACATCTGCATTCCTTTCCCAGATTTGTTTGTTTAGTGGAGTCGTTATACATTTTGCAACCCTGTAATTAAAAATAACAGTGATGAATTTCAGAACCTCTCAAATTATTCTATATTTTTTGTTTCCAGGACTTTGTTACAGTAGCTTTGATTACATTGTTGAACTCACCCCCCACGTCCTATTAAATTTTTAAACAAAAATAGTTTTGATCTAAATTCATTTAAAATAGTAGGTTTTTTTTTTTGTTTGTTTGTTTGTTTGTTTTTTTAGTCCATGTCATTGAGCACATTTTCAACAATGTAAGCAATGCCTCATCACTATGACTAGAGCTAGCAATAGAAAATTAGTCTTATTACCACTATGCAATGGAAGTTAATGTAGAATAAGTGACTAAGTGACGGTGTATATCGCTTTTACTGTATAATTATTTTAGGACCATTTACACTGTAGTCTAGAATTTAAATAACTCATGCATACATCTCTGGTTAGTCTTACAGTGTGTCCTGTGTTTTCATCAAATCTGTTATGTGGAGTGGCCTGTTATTTTAAGATTTCAGTTGTGTAATTGTGTGGCCTCTTAATAATAGCGCATCCCTTAAACTCGCAGCCTGGCGGAAGGGTAATAGCGCTTCGTGAACGTCGCGTGGGGTCCTAAAGCACTCCCTCTCCTTTACCTCTTATAATTACATCTAGCATGTTTGAGCAATGCAGACAAATAAAAGGTTCTAAATGATCCTAGGGCTTTAGTGATCGCGATATTTAAAGTAACAGTCGATCCCTAATTGTTGAGGCAGACTCAGCAGAATCAGAAACTGCACTGACATAATTTGCTTCAAATAGGATTTATATTTCAAAGACTTTGCAATTTACTTGGCCGGGTTATGATAATGCCCCGGTATATGAATTAACGTTTACATATTTAAAACAGAAAAATCTGACTTTAGTGTTTGCATATTAAGCAGCGTAAAAAAGAAATATGTGACCAAACTGAAAAACTCCGCGGTAATAAGGTGTTCCCTTCCTGAATAGAGTAGGCGCTAAGACCTTGGGGTGTTTGAGTACTCCGTAGTGTGTAATGCACCATTCACTTCCTCCATGGGCTCGGTTTCTTTCTCGTCTGGGATCATGGCTGCGCTCAAACAAACCAGCCATGTTTGCTAATTTGAAACCCATAGGTTAGCGAATACATCGTTGTTATTTACATCATTTTCATTCATACAAGCTGCAATCCTGGGGCCCAAAGGCACGGTTGTTTTTCTCATCCGAATACAGTAAGGTTGGAACTCTTTATTATCTGTTATTAGATGAAAGAAAATTGTTAGGGTGATGCTGTCTCACATTTTCTTAACAGTAGTTGCCTCGGCCAAACAGTACGCGTTAATCAACAAAAGGCAAGCATTTGAAAACACGGTAAACTCCTATAACAGCCGATTCGTAGGGATTTCACTTCTTTTACTGTAGACTAGACATTGAACTCTTAGATTTTTGCTGTCATGTTTGAATGTAAACTGTATCTGTAGCGAGCTAGGTTACAACTTCTTTAATTATTTAAATAACCTTGGAGTTGACGTCGTTATTGAATAAGCCCTTCAAAATGTATATTTACATAGGTATAAACACTAGGTAATAACCGCACACGTATGTAATTCCATAATAATTTAAAACGACACTATGAACAGTATTTGCAAATATCTGAGCTGATCAACCCAGGCAGTTGTCTACGGGGCCTTGTTCGAATGACGTTATTAAAACGGCATTACCACGCTAATCTACTCGAGATTTTCTGAGCTCAAAGAAAGTTACTGGGAAATTTTATATACATATATATATATATATATGCAGTGTCAGTAAAGTGCACGGGCGCCGGTAATATGAAGTTACACTACCTGCCCATTCGTTTTGGACGGAATATTATATATATATTTTTTTACTACAGCTGCAAATCTGACGTTAGCTTGCTGCCAACTTTGTGTTTGGGTATGATCACATTTGGCTAGTTTAGCAGCTTCCCGATGCCTTTTCCTTCTTCCTTTGAGGAATTGGTTGGTGAATCGTAATAAATGGATATTGCAAATTGGTTGGTGAAAAAATGCAATCAAGTGTTCTGTTTTTGTCTCTGTATCGCCCCAGTTGCTACCAGCTAGCATACCAACAGTTTATAGAGCACCGTTGAGCAGGACTGACAAAAACATGAGGATCTGTGTATAGCAAGCTAACCAGCTAGCACGACTTTAGCAGAGCTAGCGTTAGCGACTCGCTTCATTCGGAGCGCATGGTCACGTGTAGCTGCTAGCTTCTGTGTTAGCTATTTTCGTGAATCGGACGCTTTGTGATGATTTTGGTAAACTGTCTACTTGATTGTGTAGAGGAATCGGCATTAGACCCCAACAGTTCTGACATCTCATCTACATTTCTGCGCCGAATAAAATTTTTACACCCGGCTAGCACATTTGCTAGAGATGTATAACTCTAGCCAAGTAATGTCACGTAATTTGGCATAGGTTTTAGCTGGCTGGAGTTAAATTATATAATTATATACATCGGCAAAATGCATTCTGACTAAATTGGCGGAATTGTTCTTTTTGCAATTTTGTGACTCCAGTCTAAACGCCTGCTCAAACGGATAGTGGCAACGGGAAACAGCATCTCCGTGTGTTATCAAGGCTCGAGCATCTCGTCCGCTTATCTGCGACATTTTAGTGAGAGTTATGGAATGCAATGTTTGTGATGTCGGCCACAGCATGTCATTGAACTCTCATTTGCCGACGTCTTGGATGTAACAGCTTAATGTAACTGCCGTATTACGACTGACTGTACAATGTCGTAATGCCTGGCTGGAAACGTAATTATTCAAGCTACTGGAAACGAGCTGTTTTAACGTACTACTATTGAAAATTAAGTAGCGATATAGGCTGACTGAGTGGGGGGCGGGGTATCTTCCTCATACGAAGGACTTTAACAGTAGTTTTTATTTTGCAAGCAAAGGGGAATCCATATTGAGACCAGTAGAGGCTAGTTTGTAATTTAATGTTTGATATATGTAAAGTCATTTGGGACATTCTTATTCCATATTTCTATGATCCCTATAATTTTTCTTTTTTGTAGATGGAAACAAATAACCATTTTAATTATGGGCCTCACTCTGTGCCAACTAACTCAGGACTGAAGCTTTCCTCAGGGGATTCTCTCTATACTAACGGGTCCGCCATGAGCTTCCCCCAGCAAGGGAAAAGTGAGAAGTTGTTTGCTGTGTTATTTAATGTGTACAAAGTACTTGCACTCTGTAATTCCTTTTGAATGAACTGTCTGACTTAAATGTGGTATTTAATTTGTGGGATAAATGAAAACTTTTGATTTGTTCATGTATAGATCTGAATGGTGACATGAATGTCAATGGGATCACTACTGCAGAAGGGGCCAACCAACCTGGCTCTCACCCCCCTTCTTCCTCTTACCCCCATATGAGTAATCACCACCGGCAAAGCGGTATGGGCTATGACTACTTATGGAACCAGTCCCAGTATAACCCCGTTTTGAGCTCTGGGACTGGTACTAGCACTGGCCATGGAATGCACCAGAAACCTGGTTCACAGGGGGTTATGTCACAGCAACACTTTCAGGGACATGGACAATACCAAGTCAACGGAAGCATGGGGGCTTCTCGGCAACCCACAGTAGTGGGGACACAGTACTGGAGCAGAGGAAGTCCTGGCCAACAACAAGAAGGGCCTTCAATGCCAATGGGGTACAATTCTCATGGCATGTATGGAGGTTACCTAAACCAGGTGCATACTGGCATCCCACAAACATTACATCACCAACAGCCTCCACCAATGCAGCATCAGTCTGCAACAGCACTTCATCATCATCCACATCACCCACAACACCACCAACCTCAGCATCTACAGCCACAACAACAGCAACAGCATTATGGCATGGTGCCTAACGGGATGCCCTATTATCAGCACCAAACTCAGCATGCACCTCTGTCTTCTCAACAGCATCAAAGCCAGTCTCAGTCTCAAGCCCAGACTCCAATGATGCCCACACAGAACTTCACCCCCCCACGAGGAAGTCCACAACACCATCATATCAGCCATGGCGGTACCAGTAGCCCCCTGCCAGTGCAAGTACCAAGGATGTCGCCCTCTGAAAAGTCTGAAAGCGGGTCACCTCAGAGAAAGGAGAGTCCAGGAAGAGGCACTGTGGTCAATCCTTCTGGGATGCAAGGTAAATATCTGACAGTCACTGACCACAGGGATGAATGATATACAGTGGATGAAAAGAAAATGTTTATTTTGTAATATACAAGTAAATCTATGAGTCTATGACTTGATTTTAAAATTATTTTCTAAGCAGTTTTTTTTTCTCTGCTTATAATTTCTTAAAACAGACAACAGTTTTTTGTTATAGAAAAACTGTATTTTGTTACATGTAATGGCTACTTAACTATTTTTATGTTCTCCAGTGCATAGGAATGAGCCCTTTAAAGAAGCTGGTCAAAGTTACAATGGTGCTGAAAGGGCCTCTATTTCCCAGCGAGTTTCCACAAGTGAGGGTTTACCTCTCAAGCCCCAAGGAACTTCCTTAGTGCCCTCAAATGACTACATCTCACGAGTGCAAAAGCCTGCCATGGATGCTGAGCCTGTTAAACAGCACAGTGAGTTGAGTCCTGCTGTTTCTGCTCCTCGGCCACTAGTGGCTACTCCACCTTGTCAGATGTCAGCTGCACTTCAGCAGACCACAGCTGTACAGTCCTCATTTTCTACAGTGATTTCAGGATCTCCTCCTAGAATTTTGGCGCTGGCTTCACTTTTGCAAAAATCTGACGTAAACATGTCATCTACGTCTGCACCTTCTCAATTGCTTAACACTCCTCCACTAATGGTCCAAGGCTTAAAATCTGTTCCAGTCTCATCTTCTTTTGCTGAACATGCAGTACTTTCAAATTCCACTGTAACGTGTACTCCACTTCAAGTGAGCAAAATTTCCAAAGGATCACCTCCTGATGTGTCTAAAGCAACCCCAGCTATATCTCCTAGTCTTTCTACAGTAGAGACCTTAGGGACTAGGGGTCCACAGATTCCTAATCCACCTGTATCTCAAGATGCACCTCCTCCTGTGAAATCCACTCCCACTTTGCCAGAACCACCTCAAAGACTCTTGATGTCTCCTCTGGTAGGACCAAATCCTACACCTACTGCTTCCATGGCTCATAAAACCGATGACAGTTCATCTCTCCCTATAGACTTTATAAGCCCTTCTGTTGTGTCTACCCCTACACCTGTTTCTGTACTTTCTCAGATGCATTCATCTCCTCAGTTTTCTCCACATCCCTCTGCAGCAAGAGCTGTACCCCCGGCATCCCCATCATCTGCTCCTGGTTTCTCAGCCCAAAAAGCATCTCTTTCTTCTTCTGGAAGTGTAACACCTCTTGGGGACACTGCCAAAAAGGCTGGGTCTTCCTTTCTCCAAAGCCCAAGACAAATGATTTCTAATGAAGCAGAGCAGCAATGCTTTGATCAGCCATGCACCCCCAAGAAAACCAATGATGGCCCTGATAGTCTTTTGAACCAATCTGAGCTTCTGGATAAAAGCTCTGAAAAATGTTTGAGCGTCACAGGTTCAAAAGAACCAGAGAGAGACATCAAAGCTTTAATTGAAAAAGATCCTGTCACCAATAAGGACCATACCCCTCTTGGGAAAGAAAAATGTGACACACTAAATAATACCGTAGACACTGAGATGTCTATGAACTGTCCTTCTATGGCTGAGTCAGCTTTTACTGATCCATCTGGTGCAGAGGTAATTGGATCCATGGTCCACAGTTATGAGGTTACTTTCAGCAGTACTTCCCCGACTGATGGCTCCACTGATATGTCCAAGGACTGGTTTCCTGAAGACAGTCAAAGAGAAAGCACTTCTTATGTAGAAGGGACTATGGACAGCTGCCTAGCCACAAAGAGTTCCATTGATGATATCTCGTTCCATGATCATTCACAGATTGAGTACTCCTTAAGTGGTGCTTCACAGCATAGCATCTCTCCGATGTCTTCAACATTAAATGAACTCTTAATTCCTTTAGCTAAAGGTGAGGTATTAAAATATTTCCTCATAAATATGTAAATTAATATTTAGGTTGAAGGTGGCCTCCATTCTTCAAGTAATTATAATTCTAAATATAAATTTGATGAACTGAAAAAATTGCATCTGCTAAGAAATCTTATCATTAAAAATGTTGCATTTGTGCAGCAGTTACGTTTTGTTAGGTTTAGGTTTCATTTTAAATAATGTGTTTTTATCCAGCAAAAACATAATCATGAAGTGTATTGTTAGTGACTGGTCTATGAGTTATTAGCATAAATGCTGTTACATAATTCTAGTTAAGATTTTTTTTAATCACTTGGTCAACTTTGATTTATTCATTCTTTCATTCAGAGTGATCTATCTGTTCTGACATACTATTTAAGGTTATGTATTTTTTTGTAATCACTGCATTTTAGTGTCAGTATCTCACTGACAGCTGGTCCATGCGTCCATATCTATATGTCAAACTAGTTCACATATTTAAAATGTTTAACCCCAGAGTTTACTAAGGAGAAAAATTTATGGAATTGGGAAGAAAAATATATTTTGTGATTCAAGTCTTCTTATTTGCAAATTTCTTCCTCACAGCTAAGGAGGCAGAAGGCCAAGAGAGAAGACAGAGTGTCGCAGAATTGGTTGTTGGTACTGCTAACCATACAATTCATACACTATCCGCCACAGAAGTACAAGGAGTTGGGGATGTACCTGAACCAGTGTTGGGCAATAATCTGCTGGGTTCTAAAATTCCAAGTGCCAAGGCAGTAAAGAAGGCATGCAAACCCAGAAGATCAAAGTCTACAGTACCTTCTGATCAAAGTAAAGATACTTAATGCTTAAATACAAACTATTTTACCCGCTTTTGTATTTGAAAACTAGAGAATAGTTTTGGAGAAAAAAAAAAACACTAAAAACAGTAGTGGAAGCATGGATTTGCTCAGAAATGCTGTTTATCCATTTAGAAATTTTGAACATAAATGGCTTTGAAAATTAATGATTAATCAAAATTTTATTGCTACATTATGAATGTCTGCTCCCAAAAATATAATGAAATATAATTGTTCATGTTTATCAGGTTCACCTGATGCTAAGAAAAAGAGATGCAAGTCAGCACCCAAAGGTCTTAAAGAGAAAAACATAGGATGGAAGCAGAGAAATGAAGAGAACTCATCACCAGCAACAAAGAAAAGGAAACCTTTCAGAGAGGTGACAGAACTGGCACCTTTCCCTGATGGTCCACTTTCTTTGGGAGCATTTCCGCTTCTGCCAACAGTTCCAGGTAGCATTGTCAGTGACCCCAAACTAACCTTTAATGATGTATCTGTTTCTAAACCTAAGAAGTTGAAGAAACACAAAATAAAAGAAATTATATCACATGCGATCCAAACACCTAAAAATGAAACAAAAATTAATGCGGATGATGACAGCAGCTCCATAGCAGGTATATGTCACTGTCTTTTCATGTTTCTATGCTTTTATTTTGGAGACATTATACAGAGTTTTGGGTTTTGTCTGCTAACACTGCTGCTTCTTTTTTTGTCCCAGAAGAAACACCAAGACGAAGAATAGCTACTGAAGAGCAGGTCAACTTTCCTCTTCTACACGGGTAAGTAGAATAAAAGCAAATGGTCAATGTTCCATGCTCTTAATAAATCCAGACTGTTTATACAAATTTCCTATGCCTTAGAATAAGAAAAGTTATTTTTCTGTTTTTGCAACTTGCAAATTTAACATTTATTGTACTTGAGCCACCCCTAATTTCTTCATATTTTGTTTCCAAAAAACCAGACCTTTTTTTTTAATGTGAGTTCAGGAATAGTTTTTGGCTCTTATCTTCAGCTCCTAAAATGCCAAACGGTGAGTTGTTAAACCCCTTTATATAGGAACCTTGTATTTTAAGACATGTTGAAGGTTGTTGGAGTTACATTTCTACATTTTAATGTACATTTTAATGTACTGAACATTACAATGAAAAGAGAGTTTGACATAAAATATTTTGCTCCAAAATAGTGATTTCCTAGCAAAATACAAAGAAATGATGGGTGGCTCAAGACTCTTGAACAGGACAGTATTTTAATTGCATTTAACAAATTTTCAAATATTGTATTTAATTTTACATTGTATTACATTTACATTGTAGTCCCTAGATGAAATAAAAGTTTATAAAAGATATATTTTTAATGTTTAAGTTGGAAGCGAGAGATTCGTGTGCGGATGCTTGAAGACCGAATGAAAGGGGAGACATGGTACTTCAGCCCTTGTGGGAGGAGAATGAAGCAGTTTCCTGAGGTCATCAAGGTGAGACCAAGGGTCCTATTAGACCCTTTTCAAAGACATAAATCAGCTGCTATTTCTGTATTGTTTCTGAACTATTTCCAGCGCTTATCTTATTTAGATTGACAATTGGACAAAGATTATTGAGAAACACTACTGCTGTGACATCATTTTTGATTTTTCCCATAGTTTTATTGTTCTTTTGAAGAATTGTTTCATTATATTTACTTATTACTCATAATCTAGATTGGTTATTTTGGTTATGTGGTATTTGGTTTTTAGTATCTGAAGAGACATCAGGATAATCTGAATGGAGTGACAAGAGAGCATTTCAGTTTTAGCCCACGTATGCCAGTGGGGGACTTCTATGAAGAACGAGACACGCCTGAGGTCTGTGTCTGAAATAAATAAATAAATAAATAAATAAACAGTACTGTGCAAAAGTTTTAGGCAAGTGTGAAAAAATGCTATAAACAAAGAATGCTTTCGAAAATGGAAGTGTTAATCATGTATTTTCATCAATCAACAAAATGCAGTGAATAAACAAAAGAGAAATCTAAATCAAATCAATATTTGGTGTGACCAACCTTTGCCTTCAAAACAGCATCAATTCTTCAAGGTACACTAGCACACACTTTTTGAAGGAACTCTGGTAGGTTGTTCCAAAAATGACTGTGTTTCAACCTACATGTGAAATTGATGATCATTAGCACCTGTTTGGTAAAATTGGTTGATCATACACCTGACTATAATCCTACAAAATCCCTGACTTTGTGCAAGTGTACCTATAAGAATAAGAATTGATGCTGGTTTGAAGGCAAAAGGTAGTAACACCAAATATTGATGTGATTTAGATTTTCTTTTGTTCGCTCACTTTGCATTTGTAAAGTGATAAAAATAAACAATCATTATTTATATTTCTGAAAGCATTCATTGTTTATAGCATTTTTTCACACCTGCCTAAAACTTTTGCACAGTATTGTGTGTGTGTGTATGTATGTATGTATGTATGTGTGTGTGTGTGTGTGTGTGTGTGTGTGTGTGTGTGTGTGTGTGTGTGTGTGTGTGTGTATATATATATATATATATATATATATAAAATATAATATATAATATAATTTTTTGATTACATTCATACTTTAATGGGAGCGGTACTACCCACCACATACCCTTCTCTAAGCTTCATGAAAGCAATCTTGCAGTTTGGTCTATGGTTATTTTGAACTTTTTTGAATTCCCTTTTATTCTTTTTCATAATGTTTGAGAAGAACTTTGAAATTGATTGTATTAATTGTAAACTGTTAAATTATAGGGGAAGAAATGGTTTCTCCTGGCCAATGAGGAGGTCCCTTCAATGATTATGTCGATAACGGGCCGACGTGGACGCCCTCCTAATCCTGACAAAGAAGGCAAGCCTCGCTCTCGAGGTCGTCGGCCCAAAGGAATACCAGCTAGGCGCCCAGGCAGACCTCCAAAGGCCAAGATGATAGACCTGCTGAGCAAAATAGATGCCAGGCTGCTGAAGAGACTAGAAGCAAAGGGTAAGTGTAAATGCCTTAGGATAGATGTCAATATGAAGAACTGTTTAACTGCTATAATACACACATTCAAGGGGAGACACACATTCGTGTTGGCATAAGATTTGTTTTTTGTTTTTTTTATTACAGAAGAGCTCACAGAAGAGGAGAAAGAGAAACTGGTTAAGATCAAGAAGAAAATGAAGAAAAAGGTAAAGTACATTTCAGTGTTCTATAAATGGCACTTTTATCATGTGGTACTTTTGAGTATTTTTACTGTTTAAGGTTTCCTGTGCATTGTATTTTAATACTTTAAATCTGCCACTTTTTAACTGAGGTAATTTAAATTAATTATGTTCCCCAGGCAAGAATGAAAAAGAGGGAGGATGCTAAGAACAAAAAGATTAAACAGGAAAAGCTAAAAGCTAAGGTAATGTAATTTAAAATGAGAATATACATGCTTTAAGTATTATTTTTTTCCATTAATCCATAACAATAAATTTAACTTGACAATATTGCATTAATATGTAATACAATGTATAAATTAATAATTCATTTTATATATATATATATATATATAGAGTTAATTGGCTGTTTAAAAAAAATCATAAGCACAGTCCTCTAGTAGGATTACTTTTTCTTTAAGTCATGATGAATTATTCCTCTTGTTGTATGAAAACAGTTGGAAAATGCCAAGGACCCCATGATTGAGGAACAACCACACAGTCAGTCCCCAGATACAGATACTGCCCAGCCAGATTTGGAATCACCCAAAAAGCCTGGCCGCAGAAGGAAAGCTCCACCCCCACGCCTTGTAGAGGAAGACCTGGAGAAGGCCAGCCCAGTGAAGAGGGCAGCAAGGGCCCGCAGCAAAGCCAAGGCTTTAGCTAAAGCCCAAGCTGAAGCAGAGGCCCAGGCACAGGCTGCACTGGCAGCTAAGAGACAGGCAGAAAGGAGGGCACAAGCACAGAAGCGGTTAGAGGAGAGGAAGAAGCAGCAGATGATTCTGGAGGAACTGAAGAAACCCACAGAGGACATGTGTCTCACTGACCAGACAGTAAGTGGAGAAACTGAAGATTAGTTCTTTGTCACTGTATATTGTGAGTAGTGTGAACACTACTCTTGAACGAGTAGTGTTATTAACCTTCTGAAGCTTGTGCTTTATTCTTTGTTCAGTAATGTATGTTTTTCAGAAGCCTACATGACAAACATTCATTCAATGACAGTTTCTTTTAGATGCAAAGTTATACATGACATTAGTATTATAATAATTTACACAGCATTAAACACTCCAAGTTGTGGGTATTGTTGATCCTTTAGGAACTGGCATAATAAGTTTTATTTAGTAAAACAAAGTTTAGAAGAGGCTTTCGAGGCATGATTGTATGTGGTCTGGTGGTCATATCAAGGTTATGCAGTAAATCCATAAGTTCTGGTTGTTTTTATTTATTTTCATTTTTTTATTTAATGTAATTTTTCTTGGTGTATTCCTCTTAACAAACTTCAACCCTAACATTGGAAATGGAAATACTGTTAAATGAACATATTGTGAATCCTTTGTTGCAAGGTTCATCATCCTTATTATGGAAATTGTGCTGTAGTAATTAGCTCACTTTTTTTTTTTTTTTTTTTGGTTGTTTCTAAAGGCTCTGCCAGAGTTGTCTCGTATCCCTGGACAGGTTCTGTCTGGTGTGGTGTTCTCCCACTGTATCACAGTAGTGGAGTTTCTTCATAGCTATGGGAAGGTGCTGGGTCTTCAGGTGCCTAAGGACATCCCTAGCCTGGCCACCCTGCAGGAGGGTCTTCTGGGCATGGGTAATAGCCAGAAGGAGCTCCTGGATCTTTTAATAAAGCTAGTGGAGGCTGCATTGATTGATCCTGGACTGCCATCTTACTACCAGGTGGGTTTGACATGTTCAGGGAGGTTCAGGAGTGATTTTGTTTTGGGTATGGTTAAGATTTAGAATGCATGTTCAACATAGATTTTTTTTTTCTTGTTAGAAAATGATTTCCAAACACGATTTTGCCTTTTTTTTTCTTCTTTTTTTTTCTTCATCTGATAATGGTTTTTGTATGCTCCCCTCTGCCCTCCTTTCTTTTCCTCCCTCTTGTTCTTGTTGTCTAGTCAGTAAAGATTCTGGGGGAGAAGCTTGTGGAACTGGAGCTGAGCCACAGCACGGTGTCTGAAGTACTCCGGATGTTTCTGGAATCTCATGGTTATGAGCTGGAGGTGTGCAACAGCCTCCGCACTAAAAGCTTCCAGACTCTTTGCCCTGACATCAAGGCCTCCATCCTAGCGTTCCTGGTGGAAGAGCTCAATGGTAGCAATACAGTCATTAGGTTAGTTTTTCTCCTGTTCCTCTTGAAGGCGATTATATTTATTTATGTGATCCAACAAAGATAAATACTTTTGGTCTAAACATTGGGGGTTGTCACATGAACTGTTTCTCTGTGGTTTTTTAAGGCTACATATTGTGATAATATACAACATAAATGCAATGTAGTGTGGTTTTTTTTTTTGTTTTGTTTGTTTGTTTTTTTTGTCCGTATCATGCACCCCTAGTCTGTTCCTTGGGTGGAAGGGTCCAATCTAAAATATTTTTGTAATTGGTCGCCTTGTTCTTGGTTGTTTAGGGAAATTGATAACACACTGGAGAACATGGCTACATATAGAAAGAATAAATGGATTATCGAGGGCAAGCTGCGCAAGTAAGGCATTTATAAAAGAAGTATGTCAGATACACTTTTCTTTGGAGATTTTAATCTCAGTCTGTTTCTTGACTCTCTAATGCTTCTGTTTCAGACTAAAGGCTGCTTTATCACGAAAGACCGGTCGCTCTGAAGAAGAGTTATGTTTTGAGGAGAGGAGGCGGAGTGCCCGTGTTGGAGCTGAAGAGGAGAACCTTGAGGAGAGTAGTCTGTTGGAGAGGAGTTGTCGACGCCGGCCCAAAGAAGAGCCAAAACTCAATGAGGTATAGCAAGTGTTTTCACAATTATTTTTTTATACTATGTAGATTTAGTGTCTCGTTCTGCTTGTGGATTATAATCGATTGAGATATAGGCACTTTAGTGCATGAATTAAAAGGGGAATTTTCAAATAGGGTTTTAAGATGACTTTTCTTTTGTTTGTTTGTTTTTTTGTGTTCAAATACTTCCAAAAAAATTGTCAAAGTAAATTTAGGTTTACAGAAGCTGCTTAGTTTACTGTGAAACAAAAGGTGCCATTGTTTTATACATTTTGATTGTGCACTGCTATTATCACAAATGCAACACTAGGTTTCATCTGGCCTCACTTTAAAGTAAACCATTTCCTTTAGTGATGATGATGATGATGATGATTTTAATCTAGGCAGTGATGAAATGTTTGTGAATAAGACATGTTTATAATTCCTTACAGGCTGAAAGTCCAAACAATGCAAGTGTTCCTGATCTGGAGCGACAGATTGATAAACTGACCAAGGTAGGACTTCTGGGGGGGGGAAAATGCATCCGTAAACAACAAAGCAATTTGGGCAAAAGAGTGTAACTTTAAATGTTAGTTCTATTTATGCTTACAACTTGCTTTAGCTGAGGCATTAGCATTGTACTTAAGTTCCTCTTAAAACAAACCAAAAATAAGTACTGGATTACCAAAACTACTGTTGTCAACTGGATGATTGTAATTGTGATAATCCTGACTTTCAGCGGCAGGTATTTTTCCGAAAAAAGCTGCTGCAGTCATCACATTGCATACGGGCAATGTCTTTGGGGCAAGATCGTTACCGACGCAGGTACTGGTTGATGCCCCATATTGGTGGTGTGCTAGTCGAAGGGCCAGAAGAGATTTTGGGTGAGTATCCTTTTAATAGACAAAGACTGGGAACACAAGAATGACTCCAACCAGTCATCGTTGGCAACCTTGCATGAATTTATATGTCTTCATGGAGGAAGACATTCTCTTTGATGGCTGTAAAAAAAAAAAAATAAACCTTTATATTTGAAGCCTGCATTTCTGAAAAGAGAAATAAAAGAAAGATGATGGAAAAAAACAAAGAAATTAGTGTAGTCATATTTTTGGGTGTCCTAGAAAAAAAAGCACTTGTGGCTTATACTGGACAATTTTTATAGTTTTTTTTAATATCCATTTTATAGATAAATGAGGTGACTATTGCTTATGACTTTTAGACAATCTCATCTCAGAAAAATGTTTAACACGCAATTGATAAGTTTGTTTGGACTCATCCTCTACCTGTTTGTCATTCCTGCAGCCTCAGGTGATATTTTGGTGAAGGATGTGCCAGTAACCCCAGTAAAGAAAGAAGTAATTTCTACTGTGAAGGTGGAGGTCAAAGATGAGCCTTCTGTGCTCAGCGTGACCAGTATCCACCTACCTTCATCCCCTCCTCCTTCCAGTCTCTTGACAGAGATGGACCCTTTTCCAGGTGAGGCTTCTCTCATGAGCAGTCCCCGAGGGCGGGGAAGACCGCGCAAAATCAAACCAGAAGTAGAGCTCCATCTACGCTCTGTCAAGAACCGTCGGCGCCGCCGCAGCAGCAAATCAGGGGCTGAGGATTCAGTAATGGTGCCATGTCCCGATCCCAAAATGCAGGACCTCACCCAGACAGCATTCCAGACCTGGCTTAGTCAATCCCAGGGCTCCCTGACCACAGACAAGCCAGTGCTATCATCTGGGGCTGGGCAAGGTGAGGATGGCAGCCAGCCCGAGGATGGTATGAAAGAGCAGGCAGAGAAGAGAGGGCAATGGTTCAATCTGTTACCTAAGGAGCCATGCGATGAGACATCTCTGTCCGAGCCTTGTGCCCAATCATCTACCCCTGTGTCTCCCATCAAAAACACACCCCTTTCCCTGAGTGCTACTCCTCTCTCCTTGAACCCCCCAACAATCTCCGGACCTTTTCCCCAGGTAAGTGCAGCTAAGGGCTTACTATCAATAGTCAGTAAACTAAAGTCCGGGCAAATGATAAATCTTTGCATTGGTTGTGTGCCAACATAACAGCAAGTTGTCTTGTGGTAGGAGATTACAGAGTATGTTATCTTAGACCGCTCCTAATTACAGAAGTGTTTTTTATTTATTTAAATCCTAGTACTGCAAAGTAAAATTGAAGATTTCGTGTTTGACATAAATGGATGCAGTGCATTTTACAGGACATTTCCAAGATGCAGGACATTTCCAGTAGCTTCACAACTTTGTCTCACATCAGTCGATTCAGCTAATCGCCAAATAAAAAAGCAATTCTTCATTACCAGTATGTTTTTGTAGTGTTCTGTCCTGGCTAGTCTGAATTATATTCGAGCAGTAAAATTCAGTGATCTTCTTAAACCAAATTAAATGTAGTGCATTATATTAATGTTCCACTCCTGTTATGGTATGTGTCCAAAAGCAGTATTTACATGCTCATATTAGTTATAGCCATATTACATTAGCAATTTAGCTACCAAAACATCAGCACTACCAGTGAATTTTTATAAAATTTTTTTAAAAATTTTAATAAATGTTGGTTATGAAAGGAAGGACTTTAAAGCATCGATTGCAATTTCAAAATCCCATGTTAGGAGCAAGGGTAATTTACAGACTTTCTATACCTAATTTTTAACTGATTTTCAAACCTGACAGTTTATGACTGAAATCTGTTATTGTACTTTACGCCATTTATAATGATAATCCTTATGATGGAAATAATTGCCACACGTTTGGTTTTGTTCTTGCAGGTTGTGATTCCTTCTCCTAAGGTGTGCTCCACACCAGCCCCTAGGCCTGGGAGGAGACGCAGGAGGGGCAGTGGAGCAGGCCGGGGGCACTCTCGAGCTGGAGCAGCAAAGCGCAGGGGCAGGCCACCGTCCTCTCACTTCCAGGAGGTGGAGCAGAAGTACTTCACTCAGCTTGTGGTCAAGCCTATTCCCCTTGGTTAGTCCATTTTCCTTTTCTTTCTGTGCAAGATTTATTTATTTATTTTTTAAATAGAAAATGCACCCCAAACTACCCAGGTTCAGATTCAAACTTTATTTGAAATGCAACTCCTTTTTCCAATTGAGCAAAACAAATGCAATTACAAATGGTGCAATTTCACCACTGTGAGCATAGGCTTTCCCATTGGTGTGCCCCCCCCCCCCCCCCCACAATATCTTTGCCTCCCAGTTTGGGAACCACTGGGTTATATCAACATGAGTATGTGATTAGGAGGTGTAGGGTGGGGAGGGGGGATCATATTGTGTTTCTTGTGCTTTAAACTGGTAAAATGCTCATTTTATACTAGATGATGTTCCTGAAGGTTATTCATAGTAGTCAATTTTGCTTTCCCTTTCCAGCAATGGTAAAAGGTTGGTGGTGGATCAGAGAGCCTGTGGAACTGACAGCCATTTTGACTGCTCTCCATCCCCGTGGAATCAGAGAAAAGGTTCTCCACAAGCATCTCACCAAACACATGGAGTTCCTGGCAGAATTCTGTGCTCGACCTATGACTGGTGCGTCATGGCATCTCAATATCATCAAGAGTAATACTGGAATAACGTTTATTTTCTTAGAGTTGCATTATTTTTTGTTATATATTTTATATACAGTACTGTGCAAAAGTTTTAGGCAGGTGTGGAAAAAATGCTATAAACAAAGAATGTTCTCAAAAATGGAAGTGTTAATCATTTTTTTTCATCAATCAACAAAATGCAGTGAATGGACAAAAGAGAAATCTAAATCAAATCAATATTTGGGGTGACCACCCTTTGCCTTCAAAATAGCATTTTTTTTTTTTTCCCCTTCTGGTTCACACTAGTAGGTTGCCCTGAGGTACCCTTTGTATGGGTTAATTGCAGAAGAAGCATTTTGTTGTGGTTGTGCTATGTGTACAGTGAGATGACGCTTTTGATATTCCACTGCTATGAGCTGTGGTTACATCATATTATCCTAAACACTGCAACACTAAGCCATTTCAAACTTTATATTTAGCTTGGTTAGCTACACAGCAGGGTTTGCGATATGTTGTGGCAGTACTGCAATACTGTTAACAAGGAAATCGATATGCTTGTCATGTTATTAACTACATTGAGTCTGCTGGGTCTGCCCATTCATCCTTTCTCAATTAATTTAGCTGTGTTCTTAAACTCTATGCTCCCTTTTTCTCTGCCTGTTGATTTAACCATCAACTATAGAAATATTAGAACTCTAGTAGGGATTGACATCTCAACCACTTATGAAAAGTACTGAGACAGGAGAGAAGAAAAAAGTGCCATCAGCTGAAACGTAACATTCCCCATATTGATGAATGAAAGTAATTTGGCCTCTGTTACCTCATAGCTACACCATGAGGAAGCATTAGGTTCACTTTTGATTAAAAAAAAAATCTATATAGGTTCCAATAAATTTGAAAAGTTTCCCCTGGAATATTTTATTGCCTGAAACTAAAATTCCTTGTTTTTTTTTTTTTGTTTTCCCCAATCTTTATTACCCATATTTGCTAGCAATGAAACTGATTACTTGATAATGGCTGATATTAATATCCTGACAATTTTTTGGTATCTCCTTAAAATCTTTCCAGTTAAGCAACTAACATTTTCTGACTTGTTACACAAATGTAACAAAAAGACAAATATGATACATTTTACTCTTTTTGTTGAACATAATGCTTGCAGAACTACTAAAATTTGAAAGCTCTGGCCCCAAGGTCTTTAGTTGCATTATTTTTTTACTATTATAATTTTAGCATATTTAAACTTTGACAACTATTGCTTCCACTGTAAAGAAACGAGAAAAAAATCTTTTTTTTTTTTTTGTTTTTTTATCCATCCCAATATTCGCTATTTGATCTATATCCTTTTTTTTACAACATCTACCTCTGGCAGACCCCATATTTCAGCAGAAAGAGGACGGAGCCCTGCTGGAAGCCTCACAGCAGCCATGGGCAGAGCAGGAACGGGTCATGCAAATTGATATTAGTATCCTACAGTGGGTGGAAGATCTGGAACAGAGAGTGGTGGGCGCTGATCTGCAGCTCAAGGTGAGAAGTTTATTTCAAAGAGATAGGGAAACTCTAGCTTGTTATTGTTACACTCAAAATATGTTTAAAAAAATTTAACCCAACTAATTTTCAATTAACTTATTGAGCAAAGTGCACATTGTAAGCATAAGTAAGGACTTCTTTTCCACTGCAGTTTGCCCCATTATATTATTCCTCTTACTTTGGTTATTTCCCATGAGGCAACATTTTTGCTTTATCTAGATTATCCCTGCCATTTTGGGTCACAGTGCATTGCCTAATGAACAATGTTACTAAGCTAATTGAACAGTAGGTGGAGCTGTTTGTGTGTAGGCTGACTGAATAAACAGGCTAGGGGTCCTTTAGCACAGCCGTTGCATCATAATGTCCACACTTTATATTCAAAGATGGCACCCACAAGTGGATTGAGCGACACTGAGAGTGCCGCCGAAACATCAGCCGCAGTATTTCAGGTATGGAAACATGGCAACATGGGCAAAAGGGATTCTTAGGAGGCTCTACACATCATTAGAGACATTTTCAGCTAATACACTAGAGGTTCCAGTAATTCAGTAATTCTAAGAGGGAATCCTGCGATTGAGGGTACCTACGATGAACAATAACCAAAATGACTGATAGAAACAGCTTTGCATTTTGAGAGATGTTTAACAAATGAGGGTTTTACCTGCCATGCTGGTTGAGTCTGTCTTCTGCTGTCTTGAGTTTTAAACTCCCACAAGGTTCTTATGCACATTACAGTACAGTGTTCAGCTCATTAAGTGCAGATCTTTTTCTCCATCTAGCAAATTTATTCTGACCTTTGCTTGTCTTCCGAACAAGCCATTTAAAACTCCTCCAGTGAAAGCATTTTGTGTCTATATACAGCTATTTGTTTTATTCAGTAGTCTTAATGTACTGATTGTACGCTTATATTTTGATATCTTAAATTATATAGTTCTAAAAATGTGCATATACAGTCCCGATCAAAAGTTTAAGACCACTTGACAAATGGCAAAAAATCATATGTTGCATGGTTGGATCTTAACATGGTTCCAAGTAGAGCTTCAACATGCTACAAGAAGCAATGGGAGTGAGACAAAACATTTCTTTGAGTATGCAATTTATTGAAAACAACTCTTAAATTGTGATCAGGACTGTATAAGGACAAATTAATATACAGTACTGTGCAAAAGTTTTAGGCAGGTGTGAAAAAATGCTGTAAACAAAATGCTTTCAAAAATGGAAGTGTTAATCATTTATTTTCATCAATCAACAAAATGCAGTGAATGAACAAAAGAGAAATCTATATCAAATCAATATTTGGTGTGACCACCCCTTGCCTTCAAAACAGCATCAATTCTTTTAGGTACACTTGCACACAGTTTTTGAAGGAACTCAGCTGGCAGGTTGTTCCAAACATGACTGTGTTTCAACCTATGTGTGACATTGATTATCATTAGCACCTGTTTGGTAAAATTGGTTGATCATACACCTGACTATAATCCTACAAAATCCCTGACTTTGTGCAAGTGTACCTATAAGAATTGATGCTGGTTTGAAGGCAAAAGGTAGTAACACCAAATATTGATTTGATTTAGATTTTTCTTTTGTTCGCTCGCTTTGCATTTTGTAAATTGATTAAAATAAACAATCATTATTTATATTTCTGAAAGCATTCATTGTTTATAGCATTTTTTCATACCTGCCTAAAACTTATGCACAGTACTGTACATGACATGAAGGTGTTCAGTTTATTAGGTGCACCAATCTGATACCAACATGGGTCCCATATAGGCACATGTGGTAAATATAGAATTACTTACTGGAGGCCGTGTATTGCAGCACCATTTTTTTATTTATTTATTTTTTTTAAGCCACCTTCTACCCCATCAAATGACAAAACACTGTAACCAGGCATTATATGGTTGGAATATACCATGCAGTGACACTGACATGATTGCAGCATGGTTTTAGAAAAATATTACCATTTCTGGTGTACATTTATTTGTCTGATATTACAGGGTTTATTTTTATTATTTAGTTTGTAACATTACCATTAAAACTACCCTGACTCCATGCTGGGGTCTGTGTGTGCTTGAGTTCGTGCATATAGTGTAAAACCCCAAAATAATAACAAAGTGTACCTAATAAACAGGCAAAAAATGTTGCTGGTTAATGGAGAACAATTATAAGAAAGCTGGACCTTCAGTTGAAGTTACGTACTTTTTTTTTTTTTTTTTTTTTTCCTCCCCCCCCCCCGTCTTCTCTTGTTTGGGGTAGATGTACACAGCCCCAGAGCTAGACTCAACTCGGGAGGACCTACAGTATTATGAGCATGAGGTGGACCCTAGGGATGACTGGATGGTGAAAACCAAGAAGGAGTGGTCAGACCTGCTGCGTGTACCCTCCAACCCACTGGACCTAGCTGTTCTGCGGCTAGCTAATCTGGAGAGGAACATTGAGCGCCGCTATCTCAAAGATCCACTTTGGAACCTGTCTGAAGTGGTGCGCTTAGCCCCACTCACACCTCCACCTGGCGGAGAAGAAATGCCCATGGATGCAGTCAGGTCAGTCATTATAGGTAATAAAATATCCCCATTATTTAGAAATTTTATGGTTGATCCCTTTCCTGTCTCAGATTTAGGGGTAACAAGATTTTTTAAATAGTTTACTGTATTGGAAATGCTCCAACAACAACTAAACATTTTTTTTTTAATTGTATCTACTCTGCTAGGCAGCTAACTCTAGCTTGTTCAGAAATATTGTTTTAAAAGGTATCCTCAGTATCATCATTTTCAATGTCCAAAGCATTTCTTGAATGTAATAAGGCTGATTTCTGAAACATGTTTATTACTTTTCATTTTCTGATAAATTTACATACTCGGTTACATCACTAGTTTTATTTTTAAGGCAAATTATGATAAGTGAAAGTGACAACCCTCGTCATTGCGAGGTCACAACACACGTGAACCACAACGAAATTGGACCTCTGCATTTAACCCATGCACACAAACACCGTGCAGCAGTGGGCAGCTATTGAAAGCGCCCGGGGAGCCGTGACAGGGTACCTCAGGGCAACCTGGGGAGGGAATCGAACCCACAATCTTCAGATCCGGGGCCAACTCCCTAACCACTAGGCCACCGCTGCCCCAGCGGTGTTTTGTACTTGTAAATGATTACTTCTTTTCATGTGTTCCAAAGTAGACACAATAATTCTAAAGCGAGTTCTTGGGATTAGAAAGTTCTACCTGCATTTCACAAAAGACAAATTTAATAAAAGATAAAATAAAGAAATTTGATTTGATTTGATTTAGCACATTCAAAATATATTTGAGGTTTCTGTCAATTCAGTTCAGCATATCAGTTTTGTTAGTTGAAACATAGACTTTGAAATGTAATTTCTCAAAACACAGAACTTTATAATTCCAAGTGGCAATATGGGATTTGTTAGTTACTGTTGATCATTTTTCTAAAGTGTGTGTGTATGTGTGTGTGTGTGTGTGTTTAGCATGGAGAGTGAGATCACTCCCAGGCTGAGGACATGGAGGCAAGCCCTAGACCGCTGCCGTAGTGCGTCCCAGCTTGCCCTCTGTCTGCTACAGCTGGAGAAGGCCATTGCCTGGGAGAAATCCATTATTAGAGTGGTGAGAACATTTTTACTAGATAGTTTACATTTTGTAATTTGTTGACGGGAGTTTTGTTTCTAATCTCAATTCGGTACATAAAAAAATTTCAATTAATTTTGAATATTTTTTTAGGTAGTTCATTATGCAGAGAACAAAATGAAGTTACTAATAATCTTATGAAGGTCTCAGCATTGAGAGTATATTGTGAATTTAAAACTGGTTTTGTTTACACAGACATGCCAGATGTGTCGAAAAGGTGATAATGATGAGTGTTTGCTGCTGTGTGATGGTTGTGATCGTGGATGGCACATGTTCTGTCTGAGACCAAAGGTCACAGAAGTGCCAGAAGGAGACTGGTTCTGTCCTACTTGTGTTTCCAAGGTGATGCTGATTAGCATGAAACTCAAGACCTTTCCTACATCTACATAAAAATCCCTATCATTGGTTTACATTGTTTTTCTTTCTATTAAAACATATGCCTAATAAGTTGTGTAGGGAAAATTGTGTGTGTATTTCATTGTAGTATTTTTATTAACTTAATTTTTAGGGAATCGGTGAAGGACCACGACCACAGCGATCTGCGCGGCAGAGATCAAAGGCACGGAAACGGCGCCTTGCTTATGGCGTGGAAAGTTCTGACGAAGAGGAAGGCCATAAACGGGGCATGACTGCACGACAAAAAGATGGGCCTTCCCCCTCTAGTGGGACAAGTAATTTACTATCTAAACGCAGACGCATGGCTACACGGAACCAGCCTGACCTCACTTACTGCGAGTGAGTTTAAATATTAAAATGGCCTACTTTTTTTGTATATTTGACTTGATCATGATATTTGTTTTGTAATAAAAACAAGCCATATTTCAATCTTAATTAATTTTTTTCAATTAGACTGTGCATTTAAGGCTGATATATGCAAATTACCTTTATTCTGATAGGCAAAATGAATGTCAACAAACTGATTTGTTAGCTATGGTTGATCTTTCTTCTAAAAGGTGAAACTGTTTCCTTATTTTTATCTGAATTCTAAATGCATATTAGTGATCTGTGTCTGATCTCTGTGTGAAGGATCATATTGATGGAGATGGAAGCCCACACAGATGCATGGCCCTTCCTGGAGCCGGTTAACCCCCGACTCGTGCCTGGTTACAGACGCATCATCAAAAACCCTATGGATTTTCTAACAATGCGGGAAAGGCTTCTACAAGGAGGGTAAGACTGTATGTCAGTATAGCATTCTCTACTAGATAAGGAATTAGATTGGTTTTAGGCCTGTTTTGTGTGTGTGTGTGTGTTTGAGCATCATTGTACAACATTATCTTATTAAATAATAGTTGTCAAGGCAGCAAGATCTTGGAAGATTATGAAGCAGGAAAATTTTACCAATGTAAACAGAAAAGAAGTCAATTATTAACTGAGACAAAGACGAATCTTCCAGATCTCAGTCAATCTAACATCTTTGAGGTGTGTTAAAAGACCTGTTGCTAAGGTCTTGGACCCAGATACCACAGCACACCTTCAAAGGTCTTCTAGAGCTGTTTTGTGGCCTTTGGGAGCCTACATAATATTAGCCAGGTGGTCAGTGTTATTTATATTTATATAGTGCATAATTATAATTAGGGGTCAGGATTGCTTTCTAAATACTGACGTCAACTTTCAGCTGATCATTCAACCAGCTATCAGTTGGTTTCTTGTCTATGCATAGCTTTTTACACCTCCTTTTCTAGGCAGCGGTGTAGTAGGCTGCCTAGTAGCATGGAGCAGTGACGGGGACGGTACTTTGCTCAAGGGTACCTCAGGGCAACCTACTGGTAAGGGGTTTGAACCCACAATCTTCCAATCCTGTGGCCAGCTCCCTAACCACTAAGCCACCGCTGAAGGTTATGGGTTTGAATCCCACACCAGTAGGTTGCCCTGAGGTACCCTTGAGCAAGGTATCGTTCTGATTACTGCACCCCAGGCACTATAAATAGGGAATACCCACTGTATAAATATTTAAATACCCCCTGTTGCATGGTGCCTGTGGGTGAAAAGCAAAGGTTGAATTTCTTTCGCTTGCACTTCATTTCCACTGTCCTTTGTCATTTTACTTTGCAACACAATTTATGTTCTTGATTTGTTTTGATTTCTTTATGTGTGGATTACTTGTCCTACTGACATCTGGTGTAAATTTCAATGTAAATAGCTCCATTAGAAATATATTTACTGAGAAAAATGTTGAATGTTCAGTACTTATTTCTCCCATCATGTGGTCTGCATGTGGTTTTAAAATTTGTTTTTTGGTATCAGTCACCATTTTATTTTTATCCTGCAGGTACTGTAGTTGTGAGGAGTTTGCTGCAGATGCTCAGCTGGTGTTCAACAACTGTGAACTCTTTAATGAAGATTCTTCAGAGGTGGGCATGGCTGGGCGCTCCATGAGGCATTTTTTTGAGAGTCGCTGGGCAGAGTTTTATTCGAACAGTGACAAATAGGGACCTGGCACTCAGGTGCTCTATGGATGGATTTGAATGCCATGCCCATGTACTTGTTATTGTTACACCTTATTACAACCAGGGCTGATTCTGCAGAATTCTCCAGTCTCTGTGTGTGTGTATATATATATATGTGTAGATACATGTATAGATTTGTTCTGTTTATTTTGAGTCAAGCCAGTCGTTTTTCCCTTCTTCTATTTTTTCAGTATTGTCTGGATCCATAGCAAGAGTTTCCCCATTTTTTTAAATTCCTTTTTTTTTTTTTTTTTTTAAAGTTAATTTCAGAAACTAACAGTTTTACATTACATCAGCTTTTGGGCCCATTTCTTAAAGGGGTGTTTGATTTATTCATGTTAAAATTATTCAACAGTTCAGACAAGGCCTGCTTGAACATAAGAATAATACATGTTTCCACAAACTTTCACGCTTCACGCATCTAGTAGTGTGTGTTTCCTTGGATGATCATTATAATGTAATGTTCTATCAGGTCTAGATACAACTTTTTCTTTCAGTATATTTTATGTACTTTATATACCTAAAACACCTAAAACTGAATAGCTGGGATTATTTAATAGCAATAGTCTGTAGTGAAGGTGTACAGGTCACATCATATGGGTGTGTAGATGACTCATGAAATGGCCAGTAAAAGACAAACATTTTATTCTGTGATATTCTATTACCTATATACTCTCCCAACCCTTCCCTTGCTTTGTTGTAGAGCTTTGGTCTTGCCTCCTAAATGAGTTGCTTCATTTCCAATTTTTTAAGCATTTATCTATTAATCGGCTAATCGCATTCTTTTATCAGGAAAAACAGGGGTCATGGCAATTGCAGAACATATTTTGACAGCACTGAAAGACAATTGCTGTCTTTTTTTTTTTTTTTTTTTTTTTTTTTATTTTATTAAAGGGTTTTTTTTTCCCCCCGCTAGGTTGGTCTAGCATTTTAAGACCTTTTTGCTCTGTGTATGAATAGTCTGTGGAAAAAGTACTAGACTGACTGATTATTGTTGTAAGTGGAAAGGTTACGTGTATACATTTGGAGCGCAGTATTTGGAGTATAGATACTATATTTAGCGATACTCATTCTTCATTTGAAGAAGCAGATCAAATATTCTTGGGCTTTTGGAGAAGATAATTGAAGAAAATTTCCATCAGGTCAGTATTCATGGATTTGAATAGGATTCTTGAAGACTGTGTTAAAAACAATGTGGGCCTGGGTGTCTGAATACTTGGATCTGAAAGACCAATTTATTGTTCCTCATGACATAATGACTTAAATTTCGTCATTATTTCGACTTAAATGCAAGACTAATTACTGTAACAGGCAGAGAAAAACAGTGATCCACACCTCACAATTCCTATTTTTAACTTGCAGTGACAATGGACTGACATACAATGAAAGATTTTAAACTGTTAGTCGTCATTTGCTTTTCATGTCTGAAGACCTAAATATCCAGGAAATACTAGTAAAATGCCATTGGCTATATTGTTCTTTTCACAAGTTAATTGAAGGATTTCTGTTGACTGTAATTAGACAATGGACAATATGTCTCTGAGACTATATAGCTGCATGGTCCTCTTAAGAAAACACAAAATGGCAACAGTAAAATTTTGTGTTGTAGTTTCATACACTGAATTTGTCCCGTCCCAGAATATGCATATTTCACATTGGTAACAAAAAAGGGACTTTTTTTTTTTCTAAAAGAGTGAAAAGAAAAGAAAAATACTTAAATGTGCAACCAAATGTGGTGTTTAGTGATTTTTTAATAATGTACAGTTTTTGTGACTTTAAATTTGTTCCTTTCTATATTTTTAGGACCAATATCGTTTTTAAGAGGCGGCATTAAATTACCATGTTGTTTCAAGGTGATGTAACTCACGTGCATCTGTAGAATGTACTGTAAGCAGAAATAAAGCCACATCAGTAGAGAGAAACTGTGCTTAATCTCCTTATTTCTAGTTGTGTTGATGTTACTGAAAAAGTGAAAGTGACAACCCTCGTCATTGCGAGGTCACAGCACAAGTGAACCACAACAAAATTGGACATGGGTTAAATCTGCATTTAACCCATGCTGCACACAAACACCATGCAGCAGTGGGCAGCTTTTGAAAGCGCCCGGGGAGCAGTGACGTGGATAGTACCTTGCTCAAGGATACCTCAGGGCGACCTGCTGGTGAGGGAATCAAACCCACAATCTTCCGATGTGGGGGCAACTCCCTAATCACTAGGCCACTGCTACAAATCACTGAGGAGTGATTTGTAAGTAATCATTAAAATATTAGTCACAAAATGCACTGGGAGCCAGTGAAAAGAAGCTGGTGCAAGACAAAAGTGGTCACTCTTAGAAGTTCCTATAAAAGCCAAGTTTTAACAGTGAGCTTAATAAATTGTTTCATGTGACCAAGGTTTATACAGTGGAAATTATTTGTGCTTAGGATCTCTTTTCTCCTCAATAGAAAACTACAAATCCTTTTTTGTACAAAATAAATAAATAATCTGTTTGAACAGAATCTCAAAATAAAAATGAAGCGGGTCATTCAACAAGAACAGGACCCTTTGCACAAAAGCTGCCCTACCAAAGGATGGTTAAAGAAGAATAAAGATTGTTTTGAAATTGCCATGTCTAAATTCTGGCCATAATCTAATGGAAATTTTGTGAAAACTCCTGAAGCAAGCAGTTGATGTATAGAAACCCACCAGCATCTCAAAACTGAAGCTAGTTTGTTTGAAGCAATAATCAGAAATTCATCAAGGCCACTGTACAGGACTGAGTAACATTTACTGGAAATATGTAGTTGCAGTAGTGTCATATACACTTTTTTTTTTTTTTTTACGACTAAAGTATCAGTCATTTTCCTTAATACAGTATTATTTTTTTTCTCATTTAATGAGTGTTGTTTAATAGAATTTTAGTATTACTTGCATTTAAAAATATTTGACAATATTTGAGGTCATAATAATGCAGAAAAATATAAACTAAAGGGTTCAAAAACATTTAAGTACCACTGTATGTGACCAGTGTGTTTTCGTTAGAACAATATTTACATTGTAATGATGTTTGGTGTGACTAAAAATAGTCAGGGAAATGATGCTGAATTATATAATGAATTATACTATGAAGCTGTGACAGGTTGATATTATGTTGGAAAATACAACCAAAAACCTCTTAAAAGCTTATACCCACATTTTCATTTGTCTTTAATGTGCTGCCCTAAGGTACATTTTCTCTGTGAGAGTTATGTCGCATTATGTTCTGTGTATCTTCAGCACTTCTTCATTAAGAAGATATTCAGCTTCTAGGAAGTGGCAGTTGCTTGATTTGAACCATTGCTTGATGTGAACCACTTCAGGATACATCACGGAATATTATGCCTCCTAAAATCACTTTGAAATGCTTCATCCTGCAGTGAAAACCTGTACATAGAGGATAGTCTTCCCGTGGTTAAATTACATGTTTTGTTGAGTGGAAGTTAATACATCCTCTACATGGCAACATTTTAGCCAATTTTTGAAAATTATTCAGTTTTTTTAGATTATTAGTTTATTTAGATTAGCTTTTGTAGACCCAAGGAACCACCTTAAAGCCACAGGTGGCCATTGATCTCTCCACTGCTATCTGGAGCTCCGAGCAGCAGGGGAACTATGTGCTTTGTGCTGTTTTCTCTTCCCTGGGGAGTCATGTCTGCAATACATGGGGTGGGGCAGTGTGGGTACAGCTGTCTGCCTCACCTGAGGCTGCTCTACATCTCTGCAACTCACATAATATATTTGTATATTGTTTCATGAGCTTGTATTGCTAAAATACAAATGTTATATACAACACTGCCTGTCCAAATAAAGGCACCACCTGGATTTAACAAAGCAAATCGATAAGAGCCTCCCATTGGATAATTACTGCATGGATGATTGTTTCAGCTGGCAATAAATTATTTAACCCTAACTGATGCAGTGAGTTGCTTCTCATTATGTAAACATGTCGAAAGAAGCATCATGGAAAAGATGTTATGTCTGTTTCAGATTATTGGCATCAAATAATCGTCATGCATCAAGCAAAGAAAACATCTAAGGAGAAGCTAAAACTACTAAAATTGTGTTATAACTGTTCAGCGCATTATTAATAACTGGAAGGACAGTTGGGAACCATCATCTTCGCGTAAGAAATGTGGTCGGAAATAATAATAACCATGATTGGTGAAAAATCATTAAAAAAAAAAAAAAAGCAGAACTCGTGGCTGTGTTCAATAGTTAAACTAAGAGCATTTCCACAAGCATAATGCAACAGGAACTCAAGGGATTGGGACTAAACAGCTTTGTAGCCTTAAGAAAAGCTTAAGAGAAGCTTATTGAAGCAATGCCACAGCGAATGCATGCTGTAATCAAAGATAATCAGTCCTACAATATATTAGTGTGTGACTTTTTTTTTGCATGGGCAGTGTATATGTGTGGCTGCATCTGTGGAAATAGTTTTGCTGTACAGTGTTGTTTTAGAGGATATACCTGTGTATATATTTATGTCTCTCTCTCTCTCTGTGACAACCCCGCCCCCCTTCCCCTAAATTCTCCGTAGTATCCCTTAGCTGGCAGTTTGGTGTGCACGATTGTGATTTTGATGGGCATTGTGTGGTTCAGTTGTGTCTATGTATGTTTGCGCATGTGTAGTGTGGGTGTCAGCATTCTATCTGTGAAATTAACACCCCCCTCCAAAAAAAAAAAAAAACTTCCCCACGCCAGCAAGTTTCCTCCCTGCCAAAGCCACCGCCCCTCTGCTTATCCACACAGAGATTATCCCTACAAAAGAGAGGATCACTGCAGCACAAATTGCTAGCAAACAGAGTATTCCACCCAACACTGTGACACATTCACGCTCCTTTGCTCTCTTACAGCCCACCAAACCCCAGAGCCATTTCACACTGATTAGTAATTAGTACTAATTAGTAATTAGTAATTAGTAAGTAATCACACATTCTCAGACCTGATCATTCTTTGTATCTTTGATTCTTTGATTCTTTGATCAAACTTAGGGTTTGCATTGAACTAACATAGAGGTAGATTTTTGTCCATAGGTCAGTGTATTTGAAAGCATTACTGACACCACTATAAATACTTTGTAACATCTAATTGACATCCCATTCCTTTATTTAAGCACACTTCTTTCTTAGGAGCTCTTGCAACATCATCCATGTCATACAGATGGGCAAATAATATGTTTATCCATTCAACATAGGAACGTTCAGAGAATATACAAATGATGTGATCAAAAATGTATATTAGTACATTGTACATTAATAATCTAGGCAAGGGATACACAAAAACATACCTACTTGAAAATTCCCTTATCCACTATTCAGTCAGTATTTAAGGTGTTTATTTATATTATTCCAATGAAGTTCTAAGGAGTCTGTATGGAAGAGGACACAAGACTATTTTGCACAGAACATGATCTAAGAGGACAATCCAAGTCTAACAACACATTTGGATGGGAGGGTCCTTGGGTCTCCAGAAACAGAAACAAAATGCTAATCTGAATTACTATGACATATAAAATTATTTTTAGGATTACACTGTGAGCCTTTCTTAAAAGAATAACAAAACATGCCCTGAAACTAAAATGTAAATTAAATGCAGTAAACTATATGCTTTATAGGTACACGTTTTATGTACCTAAAAGTGCTATGTTATTGAGTCTGTTCTTTGGATTATGTATTTCTTTTTCTTTTCTTGACTGCCATTTTATGTAGCATTTAGAAATCTTCAGTCAATTTAATTATCTACTGCTTTTACAAAACATTAAATAATTCTCACCATAAAGCTATAATTTTTTTGTTGCCTATTTTCCAGTCATGCTTTGAGCTGTAACAAATGGAAGACATGAACATTTTTTTGCTTTGTGAGCCAGTGAGATGAATTATATTCCTCTAATCTGTAAAAACCCTTTGAAAGAAGCTATCCAGTACTAAGGCTTCACAAAAGCTGTCATGACAACCACATCACAACAAAAAGGCTATTGCCATGGCAATAGTAACAGCACCTTACAAGTGGGATGATGAAAGGAAAGAGAGGGTGTGTGTGTATGGGTCAGATGCAAATGTTGGATAGAATCAGTATACATTGATTTATCACACTAAAATGTGAATATACTTATTTATTTATTTACTTGCTAGAGATTAAATACATAATGCAAGAAAAAACCCTTTATTAAAAAACCCTTTAATATACATTTACTACTATAGTACCGGATAAATTGTATTATTACATAATAGGTACTGGACACTTTAAATCTAGGAACCCAGCCAATTTTAATTATAGCTACATTTCTCTTTTTATTCAACCCTACAATTTGGGATTGTAGATATGGAGAAGTATCTTTTGGTATTGAGAGAAGTGAGGGGTGGTCTCTATATTCAGACACCCTTAAGCATCCCTTACTACAAATAATGAGCCTGTTTTTTTATTGGCAGTCACGCATCTTCTATGCCCTCACTCACACATACACAAACGGATACATAAACAGATCCTGAACCCAAATCCTGGGCTCAACATGACTTTACAGGAGGTAAGAGCAAATCTAACTTTTAACTACAGATAAATGAACAACTAAAACAAGAGTTTGCGTGTAACATAATTTAAAAGAAAAGATTGCTATTGGAAAAAAGGTAACAAAAAAAAAGAAAATGGGGTTAAGCTGGGAGTGCTTGCTAGAAGTATTTTTCAATTGGATAATTTTACTGGGGTTTATCTTCAAACTGCCATGCAGATTGCATGTGTGGTTCTGTTATTTTGTACACTTACATATCACAGTGTCATTTTTTATCAATTGTTGGACATTAAAGGGCTCAGTGGGATTGTGTAAAAAATTGTAAAGAGTATAGAGCCCCTTCTTCCGTGAATTGGAATACTTTTCTGAGGTTTTGATTGAATAAAATGTGTATAAAATTACTACATCATTCAGTCTTCTTCCTTGTTCCAAAGATCAATTTGCCATATAAACAAATGGGGTACAAAAATGAAGTTGTTGTTTAATTAGTTTTTTTTTTTTAATCTCTAATGAATTAGGAGGTAAGGAGCCGTCAGTTTTGGCGGGGCATGCTGGCTGAGATACTAGGCTCATTGGTCTTCGTATCTGCAGTGTTAGGTTCCTCATTGCAAGGGCCTGAGAATATCTCCTCTGGTCCTATGTACCCAGCACTGGCTGCAGGAATGGCAGCAGTTGGTCTGGGACACTGCTTTGGAGAAATCAGTGGGGCACAGGTGAGAACTTCATACTTACCTGTCTTTGTGTGATCTACTGCTGTTTGATGATAATTCCACTGCAACTGGATTTATAAATACATATATTTTAATCACTCTCTTTAACTACTTATGGCATGAAAACAAGCTGAAAATTTAACTGGGTTTGACTAAAAGTTGAAGGTAAACGTTTTACTGAAATTTTATGTTAATAAATTCCAACAAGTTTTACTCATTCATTACTTTTTGTCTCACGTTCTAAGTCCCTAACCCTAGGCATAATAAAACTGAACCTGCTACCAAATAAAAAAATTGAAAGGACACAGTTATTTAGGATGTCTTCTTTTAATAAAGGAAATATCTTCCCCTTTTTTATGTTAAGTGGTACATCCAATAAGTATCATCCAATAAATATCAATTGCAGATTAAAAGAAATCAAAATATCAGGAGATAATCCATTCTATATATGTGTATCTTGAAAGTGTGCAACAATAAAACTGAGAATTCAGCTAACATCAGTTCAACAAATTTAAGTGTATACTAGGGAAGTTTATTATGACTAAAAATTTTCCACTTGAAAATTAAGGTGGCATTCTTTGGAACAATGCCCTATAGGAACCACTTTTGCTTCTATAAATAAATTAAAGACTGACACACTTTTTGACTAAAATCAAAAGACTATGTTTTGGAAGAGTGTTCTGCTCTGGCAGAATGCTCTAGCTGTTTGTGGTTTCCCAAGACATTTTACACAGTTTTTCATTTAGCACTAGTTTGTATTGTTTTTCTCAGGTAAAATGCCAGCTTAGTTTAGGCATTCTTTATTTAAATAGATACACTACTTTAAATGGATAATGGCTAATTATTTATTTTTTAATTAAAAAAGTTTAATTGCTTTTATTTTTATTTTAAAGATAATTTTAAAAGCTGTTAACATGTTTTCCAAGTTTGAAATTTCCAATTATTCCTATTTCCTCTCTGACGCCCATCGTTGAACGTGACTTTTGAAGTGTAACTCAAAAGGCAAGCTCCATGACTTGATAAAAATGAATTTCGGGACACTGCCAAAGCATGAATTAGTTTATCACCACAGTATGTTCATTCTGAAATATTATTTACAAAACCAGAATGGCAGTTTGAGTAATATCAGTAAAATTAGTCCCAGTTTAGGATGCATTTAGCAAACAGTGCCATACAATGCCATGAGAAAACTGTGGATAAATCAACAGGCAGTCAACTGACAGCAACAACCAAAATGGAAAACTACAGTTCCTAACATGACATGAATGTAGAAATTTGACAGATTGCTACTCTAAAGTAAATCAGCCATTTTTGATCTCAGTGGATGTTGATAATGAAATTTGGAAACTGTTTTAACTTAATTTTCATGTTTCACAAATTCACAATCACATTTTCATTATATTCCTTTTTGCATGGCATAGTCGCATGGCAAAAGTTAAATAATGAGTATTTAACCATCTCTATAAATGCTCCTCCATATTTTCTTTAGGTGAACCCTGCAATAACTCTGGCCTTACTTGCTACACGGAGACAGGATGTTCTAAGGGCTGTGGTCTATGTCTTTGCCCAGTGCTTAGGGGCCATTCTAGGAGCAGGTATTCTTTACTTGGTCCTACCTTCAAAATCCACAGCAGAGATCTATGTCAACAAGGTATGAATACATACATTCTTCAGTATACTTCAGAGGGTTTAACTAAAGGCAAATTAAACAATCACTTAATTGCCTTAATGATTCATAAATGAAAGATTTGCTTTGAACTGACTGAAAGATTACTTTTTAGTAACTTATTGATTAATTATAACATGTTGGAAATGTGTTTATGGGCTTGAACTTGGATGTTCTGGTGTCTTACTTTAAATAAATAATTTACTGTAGGTACCAATAGAAGTGAATGCAGGACAAGCTTTGGGAGCAGAAATACTAGCCACCTTCCAGCTGGTATTCACCATTTTTTCTGTGGAGGATCAGCGCAGACGAGAAGGGAATGAACCTGGCAACCTGGCAATCGGCTGCTCCCTCAGTGCTGGCATTTTCACTGCTGTGAGTGTGTTGATATTTAAACATTATTTGCTGAGATTTGTGCAATATTAATGATCTTCTAAACCAATCTTAATATGAAAAGCGGGCAGCGGTGGCCTAGTGGTTAGGGAGCTGGCCCCAGATTGGAAGATTGTGGGTTCCATTCCCTCACCAGTAGGTTTTCCTGAGGTACAAGGCAAGTTACCCTCCCCAGCACTGCTTCCCGGGCGCTTTCAATAGCTGCCCCCTGCTGCATGTGTGTGTATGGGTGAAACGCAGAGGTTGAATTTCATTGTATTGTGCTTTGCTGCGTTTCACAATGATAAGGGTTGTCACAAAAAAAAAAACAAACAAAAAAAGAATTATCAGGAATATAGCTGAGCTACTTGCACTAAACAGCTTGTGAATTAAATGATCAAACCATTCATTTTCATCTTTCCCCACAAGTCACATTTTTACATCAACAAAGTGTGTTCATTTGTATGTACAGGGAAGAATCTCTGGAGGCAGTATGAACCCAGCTCGCTCTCTTGGACCTGCCATCATAGTTGGCTACTGGGAACACCACTGGGTAAATTATGTTGAATTACTGATATGTTTATTATTGAATTAAACAAGAGTCTGTAGTTTATTACTTTCACAAATGTATTTACCAAATAAATCAGCATTAATTTTTTCAAATTTCATCTCCACCCTTCAGGTGTACTGGATTGGGCCAATGTTGGGTGCATTATTGGCAGGGGTGTCTCATGAGTTCTTCTTTGCTCCAAGCGCTTCAAGGCAGAAGCTGGTGGCATGTCTCACCTGTAAAGACATTGAAATTGTGGAAACGGCCAGTGTGTCCCGCTCATCTCTTTCCACTGTCACACAGACAGCTATGAGAGCGAAGCAGACCAACAAGCTTGAGCACAACTGAACCAAGGAGCAAGCTCAGCACACACACAAACACACACACACACACACACACACACACACACACACACACACACACACATATATATATATATATATATATATTATATATATATATATATATATATATATATATATGGATACTTTTCTCTTCTGATTTGGTAAATCATTGTATCTTGAAGTATTTTTTCATTGTCATTAGGATACAATTGTAGTTAACTGAACTGATTTTGAACATTGCTCAAAGCATAGGGCATTATTATTTGTTTAAGACTACTTCGCGTTTTTGTTAATTACAGCTACTACTTCCATGATTATTATTATTTGCTTTTAAAAGTGTAAATGTGTGTTGTTGACTTCAGATTATATTGATGTGTTTCTTTGACTTTGCTGATCAAGAAAATCAACACATACTTGGTACCCAGTCAAACATGAAATGTAAACATGAAACAATACATGAGCACATATTTTAAACAATGGCAAATAAGTATTCTGTGCCAGCAAGCTTTTTTTTTTTTGTGGGCAATGTTAGTCCTACTTGTATAAGGTAAAGTGTGTGTGAGTAGTGTGAGTAAACAGATGAGATCAGCTGTATTCATTCACGCGCCCTCCTGTAGCGGAGGGATTTTCCAGGGCTTTAGATGGATGGGCCTCCTCCCCCTACCACTGTAATGGGACCTACCCTCACAATACAAACCTCTACCTAATCAATTCTTCCCTTAACAAACCAGAGGCCACCAGAAGCAGAAAACCCAGAAAACCACATTGGGCACACATCTAGATCCACAAACTTGATCTGTGGTGACCTTCTTATTGTGTTTCCAATTCCAATTTATTCTGTCCATATTCTCATGCTCCCCGGTGAAATGTTTTGTCTGTTTTGTATTGTTTGTGAGTTATTACTTTCCTATTGAAAGCAAACTACAGTACACTTTACTATACACTCTTAGCTACAAGGATTCTAAGGTCCTTAAAGAACCACAGGTAATAGTTTCTCCATTGTAGAAAACCATGATTTCACTTAAGAGAGGAAAGACCATTTTAAGGGTGCATATACAAAAGTTTGGGCACCCCATCAAATGACATATTTGATTAAAATAGAGTAAGTACTCATCCTCTAGAGAGAACAAAGTTCTGTCCACTAATGCTTTATTTTCTGAACTGAACTTACTGAAAAATAAATCCCCATTTGTCCAGCAAACAATCCTCAAATTACATTTGACTTTTGTAGTGATTGGTTTAATTTATTGCCAGTAACTAAAAGCCAGATATGAAATGTTATGTGCAACATTTCAATTTTTCATTCTCAAGTGTATACAAACTTTAGTGTACAAAGGTTCATGTGTACATTTCTTATGAACCACTGCATAAGAACTTGTATGTAAAGTATAAATAAATAAACTGGAAGCTAGTTTTAATTCTCAGCTAGCAGTGTATGGTAAAAAACTAAACTAAACTGACCTCCACACCTGGTGAAATTAAATCCATTTAAAGAATCAAACATCACCTTTTCCCTTCCTACATTCTTGTTTGGTTTATACTGAAGCAATCTCCATTACCCATTTTCCTCATAAATGCTAGTGCTCCTGTTTCTGTACAGTAATAAACTGAAAAAATAAACAAAAATATACTAAACAAATAAAACAAAAAGCTAACTTCCTGAAAGGTGTGGTCCCTTTTCTGTGCTTTTAATTTGAAGGCTCTACACAAATTTGAACAGATAATGTTTCTGTTCTCAGTAAAGTAAACATGAAGTAGTGGTTAGATCTGTGATGCCCGCTTCATGCCTCTTGCCCCAAGAGTGGAGGGGGTGGGGGTGGATTATGTCGTCATTGTGAGGCCCGAGACTGTTATAAATGCCTCTTGTGGCCCGTCTGTGCCCCGTCAGACTAGCTCTACTCCACTGTGAGCAAGATATGCCTCTCTGTATTCTCTTTTCGGTGCTTACTAGAGTCACCTGTAGTGTTAGCTCAGCTCTTAGGATGTTCAGAACCCCAGACAAACCTTTGTAATTCTCTTTTACATAATGCAGTCAGACACACGCCTTATGTCTTTTTGACAGTTGCAGTGTGGTGTCGATTAAGCAGTGGGGTTGAAAGAGCTAACTTGTTTGAGGCTACATGTTTGACTGTTGGTTTGCAGCTTTAGCTGACAGCTAGGTATTTAGGACATATTTTTGTGTGAGCTCTTTATTCTCCTTCCTTCTTTATACTTATTGTGTGTTTGTTTTGACCTCTTCAAAGAGGAAAGAAGAAAAGCTAAATTATCAAAAGCTCTCACAGGATTACAGTTTTTCTTTTTTCCTTTTCATCAGTCTCTTCAATAGAAAAAGATATTTCAGGCACTTTAACCTTTTTTCCTCTTCTGACGCTTTCATGATGGGAGTCTGATCCATGATGTTCTGTCGAGCAGTGTTTGCAGAGTTTTTTGGCACCATGTTCTTTGTATTCTTTGGCATGGGTGCCGCACTGCGCTGGACATCAGGCCCATACCACGTCTTCCACACTGCCCTTTGCTTTGGCTTTGCTGCTGCCACACTCGTCCAGTCCATTGGCCACATCAGCGGTGGACACATTAACCCAGCCGTTACCTTTGCCTATCTAGTGGCTCTCAGCTCTCTCTGTTCCGTGCTGTTTTTTACATATCTGTGCCAATGCCTGGGTGCCATGGCAGGTGCTGCAGCTCTCTATGGAGTGACCCCAAACAACATGAGAGGCATGCTTGGTCTAAACACAGTAAGTGAGAGATTTCTAATTCATGCTCTGTGGATTACATCAATGCTACAATTTATGTTCACTTTTTATAATGTCATAACACACTGACATCAGCATCTAGATTTTTGAAAGTTGTAACAGTTGGCTATTTGTGCCAGTAATCTACTCATTCAGTTTTAACTGAATATGGGGAATTTTTTCCAAAATACTTTTAATCGATGAAAATTGATTTTTGACTGTATAGAATGTGTTGCTCATGTCATATCTTTTAGATCATGTCACACTGATCTATTTAAACAGTGAAACAAAGTCAAAATGTTAGTACTAATTCATAAATGTCCTCCTACCCACAGTTGCAGCCTGGCATCAGGCCTAGGCATGGCCACCACAGTGGAGGTGTTCTCACCCTGCAGCTATGGTCTGCATCTTTGCCAGACTGATGAGTAGGGGAGAATGGACGTGCAGGCTCAGCTGCTCTTCTATTGGCTTCTCCGTCACGGGCCACCTGATGGGGGTGAGAGCTAGGGGAGGAGAGATTTATGTACAAAATAACTCATGACCATTTGTTTGTAATCAGTTTTGCTCCTATCTAGATGTATTACACTGGGGCTGGCATGAATCCCGCTAGGTCCTTTGCCCCTGCTGTTCTAATGAGGAATTTCATCAACCACTGGGTAAGACAGATCAAGGGCATCAATTTTATATATTTAGAAATATGTATATATATATATACTTAACTGTGTGGGTTTGTTTGTCTCATGCCAGGTGTACTGGGTGGGACCCATGATTGGTGGGGCTATGGGTGCTATTCTGTATGACTTCATGCTGTTCCCGCGGCGGGGGGGGCTTTCCGAGAGACTAGCAACCCTCAAGGGCAGCCGACCCCCAGAGGCCGAGAACCAGCAGGAGACCCGTGTAGAGCCCATTGAGCTCAAGACTCAAGCACTATAAACTTGTACCAACCTGCAAACAAAGACCCGGTTGTGAAACGATAAAATGACTGACAGTGAATATATAAAGGGACATAACATTAAATAGCTAAAGTATGCTTAATACATGGTATTAAGCTATCATTATTAACATATTAGCATCAATATTAGCTGATGCTAGTATTATGGTCCAAATATGCTAAACTCCTGTACATTTCTTGTACTTCCCTAAACTGCAGGATAAAGGTGTGTATGACAAGGGTCTGGCAGCTGGCGGGTGACGTCAGCTTGATGCGTAGGGGTAAGGGGGGGTTTAAACAGGGAGGTAGGTTCAGAATGGTATGGGCATCAAAGGAGACAGTCTCCAGTATCTCTACCCTTATAGGATAAGTTAGAACAGTATACTTAGGCATGCCTTTCACTTTTCATCTGATTATAGCTTATTTTCAATTTTATTTTCTACAACACAAGATGTGGATGTATACTACTGAACCAGGATTTCATTCTTCAATTCTTTTTTTTTTTATTTTATTTGTGTGTGAATGTGAGAGTGCAGGTGTGAGAGTTGCAGAGTTCCGAGGAAGTACGACAGAGCATGAACATGTTTGAGTGACTGCATTTGGGAGAATGTTTTCTGGTGTGTGTGCTGCTAGGGCTTGGTGGGGTCAAATATTGGTCTGTGTGCATTGCTTGGCACTCTGAGCTTTAATTTTGGGTTTTTATCATGACAGCTCACCTGTATTTGTACCATGCTTGTGTTTCATTTCTTATTTTTACGGTACTGAAGACACCCCATTCTTTATTTTTTTGCAATGATATTCTATTCACATTCACTTTTTACACCAACCACCCGCTTGATTGGCAGGTTGTAAAGACACATTACCCAGATCATCAGTGTCTTCCAGTCATTTCACTAACAGCATGAATTGAAAATGGCTTGGTTGCCTTACATTGAGTCTTGTCTGAAGGTGATGCCCTCATTGGGCATGCAAAAAAAGATGGAACTACATTTAAATGTAATAAACACAAAATTCAAAACAAATCTTTGCAATTGCCACTACTGTGTAATTGGAGACAGTGCCTGTTTAAAGCTAGGAAAATCCATTAAGCAGTACTATTTTGCTCAGTAACTGGTGCACAATAAGTAGTATATGTTGTCAACATGTGGGAGATATGGGGTGGACATCAATGCAGAGCCGAGAGCTTCAGACGACTTACTAGAGCACAGAACTCATACACTAAATGTACTAAACATAACAGGTGTAAAATAGAACAGAAATAAACACAAAGATAAGCTCACAGAATGACCATCACCCTGCTCTGATTCGTTTGGGCTTATAACACCAGCCCCCGATGAGGCACACCTGGCACCCAATGCCCAATCAGAGCAGGACGCCCTCTACTGGCACAGAACCGTTACAGGACCCCCAAAAAGGAGAGGTTACGCAAGCATTCAACAAAAAGTCCAAATTTACGCTCCGCGGTCACCACAGTCTTCAGACAGGTTTGGCTGCAGCCCCTCTGGCTTGGACGCGCAGCCCTCGAAACCTCCCGGCTGGCTTGGACCTCGTTCCTTAAGCCCCACCTCCTCCGGCGGGCTTGGACCTCGTCCCTCAAGCCCCGCCTCCTCCAGTGGCCTGTGCAGAAGTCCTGCTCTTCCACCTTGAACGAGTGGCAACATCTCCCCACCTCCTGCTGATTTACCACAGCGCTGAAACCCCGCCTCTTCCCAGGTGGCCGTGATTCCTCGGGCGCTAAACCTACGTTTTTCCCAGGCTGGCCTGAACATCCTCGCCGGCCAATTTCCGCCTTACCCGTCAACGAAGACGAACGTTATCAGCCCGCCCTTGCAGGTTAACCTGAACGACCGTACCAAAACCCCGTCCGCTTAAGCCGACGTAGGTAACGCGCCGAGGTCCTGTCCACCCAGGCTGACAACCGACCGCGCTGACGCCTCGTTCAACCGGGCTGATGGGAGTGACAGCGTGCCACGCCCACCTAGGCTGATGTAGCGCAATGCCAGGTCTCCACCTACCTGGGCTAGCGTGGTTGACAGCCCCATCATCCCTACCTGGACTGATGAGTGTGTTGCTGACCACAGCCGCTCCTCCATGGGTGAAGATGGCGATGCCTTGAACCCACCTTGTGCGATGAGAGCCGGCATCGCAGCCCCCACTTCTCCAGGCATCTAACGAGGGAGCTGTCTCCGCGAGCCTCGCCTCCTGATTGCTGAGCTGGAACCGCACAGCTCGCCGCACCCTGGGAGGAGAGCGGACGCCGTGAATAACACCCTGCCACTCAACCGTGGCTATTGTCCCAGCTCCAGCACTCTGGAAGGTCCGGTGGTTCTTCGCAGACATCCCAGCAGAGCTCTCAGCTCACAACGTCCATTTGTGGTGGCTGGTCATTTCTGTCACGATGTGGAGACATGGGCTGGACATCAATGCAGAGCCGAGAGCTTTGTAATGGACGTTAATAACAGAGTAGAACACATTGGAATCATAAACTAAATGTACTAAACATAACAGGTGTAAAACAGAACAGAAATAAACACAAAGATAAGCACACAGAATGACCAGCGCCCCGCTCTGATTCTTTTGGGCTTATAACACCAGCCCCCAATTAGGCACACCTGGCACCCAATGCCCAGGTGTGCACAATCAGAGCAGGGCACCCTCTACTGGCACAGAACCGTTACACATGCCAAAAAGGCCACATGAGGATGCATAAAAACGTAACTTTACTCCCTAATATAGGAGGAAGAGGTCGCTAACGAAATATTCAAAATGACAATATGTCAGCGTATGTCAGCGGACGTGGACCTCGTCCCTCAAGCCCCGCCTCCTCCGGCAGACTTATGCAGAAGTCCGTTTTCCAATTTGGAACGATGGCGCCGGATGCTGACATGCAAATGTGCAGTCGGGATTATGGAAAAAGGTTTAATTCCTAATAAACACAACGCAAGCATTAATCACACTCAAGGCTCACATAGACCATAAAAAAGCCAAAGAGATATATATGACAAACAATGACCCACAGCTCTATTTCATAATATAATTTTGTGTCACTCAGCCCTGAGGCTCCCCAGTGCTCCTGCCCAGTGCCAGATACATGCCTTGTTAGTCTAAAGCAGCGCCAGGATGCCCCCAAGGACCACAAGTCGAGTCAGCGGACCTGTTCTAAAATAGCACAACTCACCAGTGAGCAGCGTCTAAAATTTAATTTTATCCTGTTGCTATTCTTCTTTAATCACATTTGCATTTATATAGATTTGAAAACAACAATATCTTTTAAAAAAGCATTTAAAACATGTTTATTATATATGAAGTTGAAATAAGTTTAGGTGACTGGTAGCCCTTCGTATGTCTCAGTACCGTGAAGTAGCTCTCAGTTTCAAAAAGGCTGGTGAACCCTGGTCTAAAAGCATATATAGCCCAGTGAGTCAGGGCAACACGGATCAATCGAAGCCTCAATCTAGGAAGTATAACTGATGCCAGTGTTTTAAAAGGCTGTGGAAGATCAATGGAAAATGACAGATTTATTAAAACAGAGGTAGTTGCACCCTTGACATCTCCCTCTACATTTTCAGCAATCTTCCCAAATTTCTGTGACCCTCTCTCAAATGCATTTGATAGAAAAAAATTAAATCCATAAATCCAAAAGGCTTATACACCTGACCCTTGAAGTCTGTGGAAATCTATGGTTGCTCCTCTGAATGCTTTAACTGAAGTGTGTGCACTTTTGAGCAGATATTAGTTCCTAATCGCTGTTTTAGCACACAGTTTGAACATTGGCTAAAGAGCAAATAAACTCTGTTCACAATCTTTTTGGGGCCTATCACTCTAAGATGAACCTTACAGCTAAAAGATTGGTAAAAACAAAATCACTAAAGTACATGGAAATCCAGATCCATGATCTGTCCTTCCCTAATAACTACTTCAGCAACAAAAACTGATAATTAGTAAAATTGGATAAAATCTCTATAAGACCTTTGGATAACATGAACATTGTCTACATCTCTCTGCTTTGAGAATCACACTGTACATGTCTGATTCTTGTCTTCTACTGCAGTATGCATTGTGTCTGTAGTTGGGATGTTCTACAGACTCTTCTTCACCTATTCGTAATTAGATCTATTTTGAACTCATACAGTACAAACCATTAATTTATAGAATGCAGTATATAGTAAAAATCCCTTTATTTTTGTCCTTGCCTCACAGTGCCTTACACTACTGAGTTTGTTGACCTAAATCTGACCCCAGAAGATAGCCAGCAGCTGCTAAAGGTAAAGTAAAGGTGGGGAAACATAGGTACCAATCATGGTGGCATTGAGAAGCATTGTTGAAAACCATCAATGGGTTGGAATAATGTAAATGTCAGTGAGCTTCTAAGGAGTCTTGTTCTTTTCTCTCTACATGAATGTTAAATTACCCAACAAGTATTACTTTCTTTATTTTTATAAACCGTCAGGCTTGATAGAAAATCCCTGAACTCCATTAGAAACTTTGAGTAGGGTCCTGGTGACCTATAGATGGTAATCAGTGAAAAGGCTGTCTTTTTTGCATTTGGGTTAGTTATATAGAGAAAAAAGGGTTTCAAAATAAGAGAAGTTTAAACCTGTTCTCTGACTAAAATACATTTATTTACATTTAAAATACATACATTTTCAGTTGCTTGCATGTCTAAATAACATAGACAACAACATCAAGAGAAACACATCATTAAAAGAAAATTGTGGATTCTCAGCTAAGATAATACTGACCTCTAACAGCTCACTTACACTACAAATGCAGGCTTTTACTCCTAACATGCAAACATGTAAACATAAACAGCAGTTTTTCGACATGTGCCACCTCAATATATCAGGACTGTATGTGCTCATTTGTGTGTGTGTGCAGTGTGTGTGTGTGTGTGTGTGTGTTTGATGTAAGCAGGCCCCATATCCCTAAACAGGGATATGGGGCCTGCTTACATCAAACACACACAAATCCACAAATACACACATACACTCAGAATGCAATGTCATTCCCTTGCCATTCCATGTTACTGTGCTGAAGTCTGAAATCTTGGAGAAAGTGGCATGTGGAAAAGCCAAATAAACTCATTGAGAGAGAGAGAGAGAGAGAGAGAGAGAGAGAGAGAGAGAGAGAGAGAGAGAGAGAGAGAGAGGAGAGAGAGAGAGAGAGAGAGAGAGAGAGAGAGAGAAGAGAGAGAGAGAGAGAGAGAGAGAGAGAGAGAGAGAGAGAGAGAGAGAGAGATAAATGAATGAATGATAATGACTGAAGAAGCCTGCTAAGGAACATATTTTCCTCTGAGCTCTGCTAATTGCACCAATTTGAGTATAAAAAAGGAATGTGAGCATATCTTAGAGTATATAAAAGCCTCTGTTCTTTGCTCTTTGGTGTTTATTTAGGAGACAATGCTGCAATGGGATTTTGAGGGAGCCACAGCCTTAGTAAGAGAGCCTCACCCTCAGAAAAAAAGCAGAAAGCAGCTGAGGTCAGGGAGGCAGATGAGGATATAGAGATGGAGAGAAAACAAGAGTAAAGAACAGGAGCAAGAAAAAATTATGTGGATGGCATCAATTCAGTCTTGCCTTTATGCCTTAAGAGCAGCACCAATTTTAGCACGTCAGCTGCTGGGGCACACAGAGTAAAACAAAAACCGGTAATGCCTCTGTCTACAGGGAATTAAATATTCAGCCTAGTTTCTGAAATATCTATATCTAAATATCTATTATGCTCGGATCGGGTTGAACTTTTAGCCTTGCCTACCTTCAAGAAATTTGGCCTGTACTTTTTTTTTTTTACCCCTGTAATTACAATTTATAACATAATTGTTCCTGTCCATTTTCACAACATTTAATAGTTTAGGTGCCACACTACAACTCCAGCAAGAAATCAAATCCTTGAGACAGTAATCCACGTTCTGGGATGCTCTTTATTTTTATATTATTAATTAAGTAATTTAATTAATAATGAATTATGTTTTTTTGGTTGAAAAAAATACCTATTTGTTTATTTATAAGAAGAAATTACCCATATCATTTTAAGCCCTTTTGTTTAATTTTGCTAACTGACTAGTGAACCTACAAGTACCTCCTGAGATTTTATATGTACAGGTGATAATAGTAAAAAACTTAAACATTATGTTATCAGTCAAAAACACTCTCACTCACACACTTTTTTGCAGGGTAGACACACAGACAAACATGCTCACATACACTGCCAATTTAGCATCTCCAATCCACCTCATGTGCATGTCTTTGGACAGTGGGAGGAAACCAGAGCTCAGAGAAAACCCACGCAGACACAGGGAGAACATGCAAACTAAATCAGTTAATCAGCAAAAAGATGGGACTAATTTAACTGCCCTAACCCAGTTTTACAGGATCACACTTAGAAAGGTTTTAAGAATATGCAACAAACACAATTTAGTTGTGTGCAACAGTACTGTGCAACAGTCTTGAGCAACTTATAACTTCATAGGCAGCGGTGGCCTAGTGGTTAGGGAGTTGGCCCTGCATCGGAAGATTGTGGGTTCGATTTCCTCACAAGTAGGTTGCCCTGAGGTACCCCTGAGCAAGGTACCGTCCCTGTCACTGCTCCCCGGGCGCTTTCAATAGCTGCCCACTGCTGCACGGTGTTTGTGTGCATGGGTTAAAAGCAGAGGTCCAATTTCTTTGTGGTTCATGGTGTGCAGTGCTGTGACCTTGCAATGACAAGGGTCGTCACTTTCACTTTCACTTATAGTTTATTTCCAAAGAACCACATTTTTTAATCTAATTTTTTGGCTCTCATTCTCAGACCATACTCATTTCTTTAATTTAACCTACTCAAAATTCAATATAAAAGATATAAAATATTTTTGTTACATTACAGTTGAGGATGGAAATAACAAAAAGGATGGAAATGGCTGTAGTTAATATTTATTTTAAGAAGAGGGAGGTGGATGAACACAGGTGGATTATATCCCTTTGCAGGAAGGTCAATCTGAAGGAGGTTGGAGACTGAAAAGTAGTGACAGGGTAGAGTGTAGCTAAACAGCATAGGATGGTGGTCTGTAGGATGACCTTGGAGAGCTAGTACTTGGTGTAACATCTGGAAGGAAGAAGTAAGATATGGAAATCTGGTGGTAGATCCCAGAATTCCAGGAGTGTATACTGAAGAAGAGGCAAGAGGCACCCATACCAGTTGATTAGACAGAGACACAGAGCTGGGAAGGATGTCCAGCAGGTCAGGGCGATTAAGGATAGAAATGGAAACGTACTCACAAGTGAACAGAGCGGGTTAAGCAGATGGTAGGAGTACTTTGAGTAACTGATAAATGAAGAGATTGAGAGAGAGAGAAGATTGGGTGTGGATATGAGGATAGTGAACCAAGAAGTCCAGCAAATAAGCAAGCAGGAAGAGTAAGGGCAGTGATGAAGAGTATGAAGAATGGAAAGGCTGTTGGTCCGGATGGCATACTTGTGGAAGTGTGCAGGTGTTTAGGAGAGATGGTAGTAGAGTTTCTAACTAAATTGTTTAATACAATCTGGGAATGTGAAAGGATGCTGGAGGACAAAGTGTACTGGTACCAACTTTCAATATTTAAGATAGAGGTTGGATTACATCAAGGATCAGGGCTGAGCTCATTCTTGTTTGCAATAGTAATGGACAGGTTGACGGAGAAGGTTAGACAGTCCCTTTGGACGATGATGTTTGATGATGATGATGATGATAATGTGATCTGTTGCAAGAATAGGGAGTAGCTTGAGGAAAACCTGGAGAGGTGGAAATATGCTCTAGAGAGGAGAGGAATTTTAATTATCTGACCAAGGGCATCTTGCATCTAGATGATACCCATCTGTCACAAATCACTCCAGCCTCTCTTCTCTACCCATTCCAACCTGCCTGCACTCTCTTCTTCACCTCTCTTCCACACTTGCCGATACTCTGAACTGTTGATCCCAAGTATTTAAATTCCTCCACCTTAGTCCCTTCTACTTCTTGCATCTTAACCATTCCACTTTCCTCCCTTTCATTCACACTCATGTATTCTATATTTGTTCTACTCACTTTTATTCCTCTTCTCTCTAGAACATATCTCTAACATAACTCTGTCCAGGTTCTCCTGAAGCTGCTCCCTACTCTCACTACAGATCACAATATCAGCAGACATCATCATCCATAAGGACTCCTGTCTATCATCGTCCATCAACCTGTCCATTACTATTGCAAGCAAAAATGGGTTCAGCACTGATCCCTGATGTAATCCAACCTCTACCTTAAATGCATCTGTCACTCCTACCATTCTCACCACTATCATGCATGTCCTGAACATACTTCTCTGTAACTCCTGACTTCCTCATACAAAACCACAACTGCTCTCTAGGCACCCTGTCATATGCTTTCTCCAAGTCCACAAAGGCACAACTCAATTCCTTCTGACCTTCTCTGTACTTCTCCATCAACACCCTCAGAGCAAACATTGCACCTGTAGTGCTCTTTCTCTGCACAAAACAATGCTGCTGTTCACTAACCCTCACCTGTTTTCTTAACGTAGCTTCCACTACTCTTTCCCATAACTTCATACTGTGGCTGATCTGCTTTATCCCTCTATAGTTACTACATCTCTGTGTATAACCCTTATTCTTGAAATTCGGTACCAGTACACTTTGTCTCTACTCCTCAGGCATCCTTTCACTTTCCAAGATTGTGATAAACAATCTGGTCAGAAACTCTACTCCCATCTCTTCTAAACACCTCCATGCTTCCACCAGTATATAAACCAACAGCCTTCTTCATCCTCTTCATCACTGTCCTTACTTCCATCTTGCTTATTTGCTGCATTTCCTGGTTCAATATCCTCACATCATCCATCTTCTCTCTCACTCATTCTCTTCGTTCATTAGCCACTCAAAGTACTCCTACCATCTGCTCAACACGCTCTGTTCGCCTGTGAATATGTTTCCATTTCTATCCTTAATCACCCTGGCCTACTGGAAAGCTAATCAGTATAGGTCTTTTTCTCCCTCTTTACTGTCCAACCTCTCATATAATTCAAAATACACCTTATCTTTAGCCTTCGCTGCTGCTTTTTTGCCTTGTGCTTCATCTCCTTGTACTCTTGTCGACTTTCCTCTTCTTCAGTATACACTTCTGGACTTCTGGGTTCCACCACCAGGTTTCCATATTCCATATCCGTGACTGGGACCGTGGCCATGACTTGGGCTTGGTGGAGGCCATGCCAGCTGCCAACATTCAAAGGTCCTACCCTCACTTCCACTCGATCCCTCCAGACATGGTTTCCACCTTTTTTTCTTCTCCTTTTGCCAACAGTAGCCCAATTTCCACCTGGACCCTTGTAGGCTGACAGCACTGGTGGCGGTTGTTGTTAACCCGGGTCTTGACCAATCCAGTATAGAAGTTTCATTGTCCACATATTGATTTGGCAAAGGTTTTACACCAGGTGCTCTCCTGACGTAGCCCTCCCCATTTATATGAGCTGGGGACTGGCACGGAAAAATACGCTGGCTTGTGCATCCCTAGTGGCTAGTTTTTCTTCATCAAGCCCATGGCAGCCCATCAGTTGCTAAAAAGGTTATTTGCAATGATGCCAAAAAAAAAAAGATGTTCTATTTTTGTATTTTTGGAAACATGTGGCATGTGACTGTGATTATACTTCTTGAATACTATAACATTTCTACAGAAAACATATACCAATGTATGATCTGTACCAATTAATACTCATACCCAAGCCATTCATCATTAACTAACCTTTACATTTAGGAACAAGGCAAAAAATCACTGCAGTTTCAAGGAGTTGAGAGGTCTATTGTTAGATTGCTCTAAAATATTTGCATTAACTTGTTTAACTCAGCAGAGGGCAGAGTTTCCCTACACATGTTACTTAGTTTCTGCAGTTTCACTTGAACACCTACAGAAATGAAATAGTTAGAATCAGAGTATTTATAAACTACAAGATGTCAAATTCAAACAAGATATACATTACTGTGCAAAAGTTTTAGGCAGGTGTGAAAAAATGCTGTAAACAAAGAATGCTTTAAAAAAAAGTGTTAATCATTTATTTTCATCAATCAACAAAATGCAGTGAATGAACAAAAGAGAAATCTAAATCAAATCAATATTTGGTGTTACCACCCTTTGCCTTCAAAACAGCATCAATTCTTCTAGGTACACTTGCACAGTTTTTGAAGGAACTCGGCTGGTAGGTTGTTCCAAACTGACTGTGTTTCAACCTACACACTGATGATCATTAGCACGTTTGGTAAAATTGGTTGATCATACACCTGACTATAATCCTACAAAATCCCTGACTTTGTGCAAGTGTACCTATAAGAATTGATGCTGGTGTGAAGGCAAAAGGTAGTAACACCAAATATTGATTTGGTTTAGATTTTTCTTTTGTTCGCTCACTTTGCATTTTGTAAATTGATAAAAAATAAACAATCATTATTTATACATCTGAAAGCATTCTTTGTTTACAGCATTTTTTCACACCTGCCTAAAACGTTTGTACAGTACTGTATAAGCACTGTATCTAAGAATATTTTATTCAGGCTCCTCTGTTTGTTCATAACAATACAACTGGAAAACTGGAAGATGATCTCACATTGATATGCTGCAAATTTTGTTACAGTCCAAGCTCATGTTACTATGAGCTGAGAGCAGTAACTATAAACTGAGTTTGCTTTGTATATGTGTATGTATTTCATTTCCTGTTTGGAGGTCAAAGGTCTGAATCTGGAGTGAAGTCAGAGTCTGTAGACTTGTCAGTGCGATGAAGGACTTGCCTAAGTGGGGTTATGGGAGAAGGCCACATAAAACAGCAACATACTAAAGAGGAAGTACATGTTAGTAGTGTTGAGAGATGAGTGCATTTTGGAGTAGTTAATGTCTTTTTCTGGATTAACAGGGGTTAAGAAGGAGAGCTGATAGTCTGTAAAACATGGAGAGATGATGTCAAGGGGCACCCATTAGACCCACATTTTCACCCTATTAACATATGACCCCCTGCCCTGAAGAAAGTTAGACAAAAAGGAGAACTAGAGATAAAGAGAACAAGGTATACAGAGAGAAAGATAAAAGTAAGAGAGACAAAAGAATTAAGAGGTTTAAGGAATGTGAGGGGGGGGCTGAAAATAAAATGAAAGTTACAGATACATAAAAAGAAAGAAAGAAAGAAAGAAAGAAAGAAAGAAAGAAAAAAAGTGACAGATAAAGGAGCATGCCCTGTGACCATGCACACTCACACATGGTCCACATTTGTGGGTCTGCGGGTGGCATGGAGCAAGAGCTAATCTGAAACAGCTCTTATGATAAACAGGATGTAGAGAAAGAGTGAGAGAAATAAAATAGGTGAATTGGACAAAAGGGAATAATAATCTTTTCAAAGGAGAAATTGGTGAGAATGGAAGACATGGCAGTATATTAGCCTGGTGTCTAACTTTTAACATCTCTGTCTATACACCAAAGAGTTCAGCTGATCAATGGCTTTAAGGTGAAAAGGAAGTTATTTAGAGTAATGCCTCAGAAGCCACTTTTAGTTACAAGAAGATACATAAAAAAGAAGTGCAGGTATTAATTTAATTTTTAAACATTTTTTTTATTTTGGTTAAAAAAAACAATTTATTCACTTATTCAATCAGGAAATGTATTGTTTTTTTCCCTTTCATTTACATAATAAATCAAACTAATCAATTTGTCCTAAATTAACTTGACAAGTTTGGGCCACCTTCGTAAAGAACTCAATGCAGTCTGAGTGGATTAAGTTTTAAACATTTTTTAGTGTTTGTTAGTAATTATACCGTTGTAGGTATTTACAAGGGTATAATATAATAATAATGAATCATAACCAGTCTATACACATGCTCTCATAAATATGGCCATTCAGAAGGGAGTAGGGAAAATATTCACCTCTGATAGAATGGAATGTCAGTAAAGCTGTCTAGATGCCAGGGCACATGCTCAATTCTCTCCCTCTCTTCATCTAATACTTTTCTCTCTTGAAGTCCTGTTTACTATAGTGACCAAATGGTTTATAGATTAGTTTACGACTTTCATTTAAATTAAATTTAAATAAATTCTCCCATAGTGCAGCAACCTACTAGTTGTATTTGGACTTCATTCTCTACACTGTAAAACCTAAAAATTTTAGCTCTTTTACATGAATACTCCATGATGTCTCAATACAATCTGCAACATCACTAGCATACAGTCGATAGCTACAATTATTTCAATGCACTTCCCATCAGTTATAAAGGATCTAAAAAACCTGCCTCAAAACACACCTACTAAAGAAAGAAATCTTTCTGTATTAAATGACAATTTGTGTCTATATTTGTAAATCAGTGGTAAATATATTGTTTTATCTCATAGGAAGAGATAAATGAGTTTTAAGTAAAAAAAAAAAAAAGTTTCACCGTTTTAAAGCTTCAAGAGGGCAATCTAATTGTGATCCATACACTAAAAACAATGAGAAATATAGCACACTTTGAGTTTTTAAACCTTAGGACCATTATTAAGCATGAATAACAATGCCTTAATAGGTCAAACTGAAGGAAATTCTTTTTGCTCATGACTGTTTTACTAAAATACTTGTTTAGCAGCTTCAAAATGGTATCCGCCCACCCCCTACCCCATCTCCAAATACAGCTTTGTGGTCTTTGTGTTGGTTTGCAGTCTTCATAGGTGAAATCCAAAGCTTCTACTGAGAATAGATATTAAGAGCTATTTATTGGTTAAAAAATAGAACATGAATATCTCGTGTTTCAATACTTTTTTGAAAAACAGGATAGTGAGATACATATTATGTTCCATTTTAAAACATCTAGATTTAATTAGCAGGAAATAAAAACTGAAAATCTGATCTCTCATTTCATATTCTCCTTTTGATCTCAATTGTCTTCTATGCATAGCAGAAACAAATTAATTTGTCAGGATGCTCCAGTACTTCAGGAGGGGCTGTGTAATACCAGTAACAAGATACAAAACTCACTAAACTCATACTTAAAATTATTCACCTGCAGGTGGGGCATTTGCGTAAAGTCCCAAAGTACAGGACAGATTTAAATCCTTATGTCCATGCTAATAATCAAAGCTGGCAGTTTGATAAATCAAAGCTGGTGTACTCAAATATTTTAAAATGTAAGCTCTGACTAAATTTTTACAAATATTTTTAAAGAATCATCCTTTCAAATAATTTTTCTTCATAGTCTGCTATAGAGCTGATCAGTGGAAGAGAAATGTTTTGGGTTTGATTCTGCAAGGTCTGCTTTTAACAACATACTGGATGAGACTGAACTATTCCAATAGCTAACCTCTTTTCAAATACCAGAACAAATAGTGGTTTAAACTCATTTCAATTACAGAAATGAATTTCATTAGAAAAATAATCTCTAAGATGTTGAAATATTACAAAATTGTTCACGACAAATAAAGACAATATTTAAGGTTAAATTCATTCTTCAGGAATGCCTTTAGAGAAAAAACCCTCAGCTCTTCAAATAGAAAAGAAGTAAATAATAAGATTGCCACAGACTTCATGAAACCCCTGAACACAAAGTCTTAGTTGTTAAGACTCATTTCCTTTAGAGTACATCAATATACTCTTTAAAAATCTACCAGTGTGTTCATCAGTGTAATAAAAAACAGTAAAAAATCAGTATAAAAAAGAACAGACTTTGAGAGCAGACATGTTTTGACTCCATGTTCAAAGACCAAGTAAATAAATACACTGTTTCTTTCATTGAAAAGCTATTTACACAGTAGAAAGCACAAGGAATGTGTATGTGTGTGTGTTTGTGAAGCTGTGTTGGAACATATAATTCCATTACAAACATCTGTTTCACAGTCAAATTTCAAATAACTGTAATCTCCACTGTTATATTTCAGCTAATGTTTTGTAACTAAAGAGTTACAAAAATGAACGTTTTCAAAGTTTTGAAATGTGCAACTGATAGGAAACAAAGTAAAAGGGCCAGAACCTGCATGCCTGGCACATGTGGATGTGTGAGTACATGTTAATGTGTTTCTGTTTATCAGAGAGAAATAGAATAAGAGGCAGAGGCTAGAGTCTAGTGGCAGCCACAGGCTCTGACCACCATGTTCCTGTATTTCTTCAGAATGACATTTGAGCTGTCATCAAAGTACAACACAGAAATTGCATGGAGTTGTGTAGGGGCACAGCACGGCTTGGGCACCACTTCTGGATTAACAAAGTGAACCTGAAATAAAAAAAGATTAAAAACAAGAGGTGGGGGTCAGTTGTGTTTGGGCCTTTGTGTCATGGATATTGTATTTTTATTTTTTTATGGTTTGTAATTTCATGCTTAATCATCTTGCAAAGCATTCTTTACACTTGTGTATTAATGGATGATTCAATGATGATATTTACACTTATCAGCTAACAATAATATTTAGTTATAATTTAAGCAATAGTAATTTATCAATTGATGTTAATGCTGTGTTTACAAATGACTAAGATGAGTAGAATTAGTACTAATTCTATATCCTATTCCTTAACATCAACTGGACAAAAACAAACAAAAAGAAACATTCTTGTCTTTGCAGTGATTTTCAGACTGTCTTTTCAGACTAAGAAATACTGAAATATCCAGTTTGGAATGTAAGTGACATTTATTGCAGTCTTTAGACAAATCAAAGAAAATGTGCTAGCTTTTTATATTTATTTATTTTATTCCATTAAAGAATTTGCGGGAGACATTAACATCAAGAAAAGCTGAACATATGGCAAGAACAGGATTGTTTTGAGCATAGACCGCCAAAGTTTAGTGCTTCACAGGAGGATTTTGGCTTTATAATCACTGTTTGTTTTAATTGAAATTTTTCCAATTTTTCCAGTTTTTTTCCAGTTTGAAACTTTTATAATAATATAGATCTCAGCTCACACCTTATTGGTTGGCACAAACATAACAGATAGATAGCAGTAGTAAAAACAAACCAAGATTTTTTTGTGAATGTTTGTTTGTCTTTTATTAAAGTGATACTGTATTAACTGTAAACTATGACACTGTGTTACAACTGTCAACAATCAACAATAGCTATGGCATTAAGATGCAAGTGGAGGCTTGTCAAGCAAGGTGTGCTTTTTTGAGCATTTGCTGCTGTGTAGTGCTAGAGGTACCAGTGTTTGAACGATGGCATGGTTTGTGGCATTCATATAGGAATTGAGTGGGAAGGCACACTCTCCCATACAGTAATATGCAGCATAGCCTTCTGGAGCAATGATCCAGTCCTGAGGGAGGAACAGGGAGGGAGAGAAAGTGCCATTATAACAATACAAATAAAAGCAGCATTTATATTTACAAATTTATCATAAACAAACCAAAAATATTTAAAATATGTCATTTAATACCTGACAATATTGTTTCAGAAAATATATATATTTTAATATTAACCAAGGGAATGAAGCAAAACCTTATTCAAATTGTGTAAATCTGTTCACAAAACAGACCAAAACGAAAGCACTCCTTTGTATTACAGTATAGTGTAATAGTAACAGTATAATGTAACAGTCCTGTAACAGTATAATGGCTTCCTGAAAAAAAAATACACTACTACTACTAATAATTATAACAATAACAATAGTAAATCACTTTCAATAGTAGTAGCAGTAGTAGTAGTAGTAGTAGCATATTTTTATCTAGAAGGCAATGAGCATAGGCATTAACAAGACCATAACTATCTTTTTTTTTTAACAAGAAAATTAAATCAGCATTCAGACAATGTCTAATATATGTAACTATATGTAATTATATGTAATTAATAAGAATTAACGTTGTATAACCAGTCAAAAAAACAGATCAGAACCTGCTTTCTTTCAATGTATACCAGTGTCATGATTTTGTCCATAGCTTAAATAAACATTAAAAGTATGTGTTCTAAAAGGACTGATTTGTCAAACTTTAGCATATCAGAAATTACTCAAAGCACTGTCTAGCAGCCATAAATCTTAGCCCTTTTAATGAACTCTGCAGAACTCGGCAGGATATGACTGTATATCATGGATATGACTGTATATATGGAGCTGCCAGAAAAGAGGAAAAGAGGAAGACCAAAGAGGAGGTTTATGGACGTGGTTAGAGAGAACATGCAGGTAGTTGGTTTGACGCAGGAAGATGCAGAAGACAGGAAGAAATGGAGACAGTTGCGTCTCCATCGCTGTGGCGACCCCTTAATGGAAGCAGCCGAAAGAAAAAGAAGAAGAGGAATTTGACATAGTGTGCTCTGAAAAAAGGCAAAAAGACAACACAATTCTGATTCGGCTATGCCGCAGTTTGCAAATGTTTATATGCTCTGAGTCAGTACGAGGGTCAAAGACATGTTGCTGATGACAGTGCTATCTCTATATAAACAGAACCTTAGCTCTGCTATCTACATTTGATAGGTGTTTCTTACATTTATGGGTCATACAGACTACTAGAATAAACAAGGTGCATAACTGTATATCTATGGAAATGTGGTCTTAAAATACCCTTAGCTATAAACAGAGATAAAGAATTATGGTCAGCTATGCAGAAAAGGCAGAAGGAAGAAAATGGGAGGAGAAAAGTCGCTGGATTTTCCAATGATTTGGCACTGCACAAATACTGGATGTCAAGTGTCTTTCAGTTTAGTAAATAACATTGAGGCATCAGGGTGAAACCTGTATGCTTCAGCTGTTCATATGGTTTATTCTTTGAGTTATTGACCATCTGTTTTAAATATTGTTAGGCTGTCCAAACTGCCCCTGTAACTGATCAGAACATGCTGATTAGTCCAGCTAAATGTGGCTGGAGCAAAAGCTCCCTATTTAATCCGTTCCAGAAAAGATTAGAAAATACACTATGTTGGAGGACATCTGTGAGAAAGTAAGGAAACACAGTTCAAGAAAAGAAGAAAGATGGAGGAACATGGTGAAATGTGTTTCGTACCTGCCAACCAAGATCCTTAAAGCTGACGTACAATTCATGCTTCTTGCAAGCCTGTTTCTGATCAGCACTGCTGTTTTCTGAGAGAGAGAGAGAGAGGAAGAGCGAGAGAGAGAGACAGAGAGAGAGAGAGAGAGAGAGAAAGATTTAGTGTATTTACCAGTATAACACAGATTACAAACTGTCAAAAATGTGACAACCACACAAAGTGTGAAAAAACAGAAGCATCATGAAATTCAGCTAGCAGCTGTTTGAAACACTGTACATGAGTAAATCATGACAGTCTTCTATTCTGTTTGTTTTGACTTTCATAAGCACTTCAGGAAAAACTACATCTTTTACACAAGTTCAAAGGGTTATGCTGATACTCAACCTACAAGTAACATTTTGATGGAAAATAAAAACAAATCCACTTCCAAAACTTTCCATCAGCCAGCCATAGTCACAAGATCATCCATAACTTTGTCCCCTTTAGCTGACTAGTTGTAAAAAATGCAGTCTTGTTAGATAATTTGTAATAATTTGTAAAAAAAAAAGATACACTAAGAGAGAATAATGGCTAAAAAAGCACCTTATTATAAACTAAATTAATTATGTCCATAAAATATAATATAATAAAGTCCATCTAGCAAAACTTTCTAAAGCTGCCCTTGTTCTACTTTTAGAGTAGATCAACTAACTAAGATGTTATATCTCCATTAGCTGGTGTATTACAATGAATATTGTAATATTAATTTGTTTGTAAGATCCTGGAGGGTATGTAGCTGAATAAAAACACACCTCTTCCTCAAGCACCAACTCCAGATGTCTCCATGGAGCCCATAAACCACTAGCACAGCTGAGATAGGTCACTGATTCAGAATTTCCAACACAAGCTTAATAGAAGCAGGGGAATGTCTCATCTAGCTCATAAACATTCTTTCACGTTTCCTTACAGTTTCCAAAGCTGTGTCTGAATGTCTTCTTTAAGCAAATTTACATGGTCCTTTTCAATCGTCAGAGAAATTACTACTCTTGTTTGGCAACAGTAGGATACTGATTAGCTTGACTGAGGGACAGAGCTGGGGAAGATGTGCAGGTCACTTGATAAAAGATTTTTCTTCTTTTGGCTGCTCCCACAGTGCCACAGCGGATCATCCTTTTCCATTTCTTCTGGTCCTCTGCATCATCTTCTTTCATTCTAACTGCCTGCATGTCCCCTCCCACTTAATCCATTAACCTCCTCTTCTCTTGTCTGACAGCTCTATCCTCAATATTTTTCTTCCAGTATATGCATGTTCTCTCCTCTGTACATGTCCAAACCAGTGCAATCTTGCTTCTCTGACTATGTCTCCCAATTGTCCAACATGAGATGCCCCTTGTTCCAAAGCCTGTCAATCCTCATTATTATTTTTATTATAGTTATTATTATTATTATAGTTATTATTTTAACTCTGCCACCTGTATTTTTAGTCAGTGCAAACATTTCCAACCCGTATAGATGGTCTACTACTGTCCTGTAATCTTTCACTTTCGTTTGTAACTGTTTGTCAGAGCACTCATTCCTCTCTTCTCCACCCATTCCAACCTGCCTATATCTTCCACAAATTCCATTGCTCTAAACTGCTGATCCGCGGGGGAGTGCTGGGGTCCAAACCAGCGCACACAGTGCGAGGACGGGGGACGCACCCTGGACAGGTTGCCAGCCCATCGCAGGGAGGAGCGGGACGGGGACAGCACCTTGCTCAAGGGTACCTCAGGGCAACCCACTGGGAAGGGGTTCGAACCCCCAATCCTCCGATCACGTGGCTGACGCCCTAACCACTAGGCCACCACTGACTGCTGATCCCAAGAATTTTAACTCAACCTTTGCCACCTCTACTCCTCTACTGCATCCTAACCATTTCACTGTCCTCCCTTTCATTCACACTCATGTATTTTGATTCCGTTCCCCTCTTGAGCATATATCCACCTCTCCAGGGTCTCCTCAACCTGCTCTCTTCTTTCGCTACAGATAACAACATCATTAGCAAACATCATAGTCCATAGGGATTCCTGTCTATCCTCCTCTATCAACTTGTCCATTACCATTACCATATATTCAGTGAATATTCTCTAGCAAGCCTGGCAGTATATAAAATAAAGTAATAATCGTTGGTGGCTGTTGAGAAAGAAAAAGACTCACTGAAATTAGCCTTTACATCTATCCTTACTACTATGGGTTTTATCCAGAATGTAATGGGGCCCACTCATTGCCATAACCATACTTTAGACTTAATACTTACAAGTATTCAAGTGAATAACATAGCCATTATTCCATTGGCAACATAGCCATTATTATCTCAGATCACCATCTTATCACATATGAGATCCACAATAGCTATAATTTATGTACATCACCTCATGATTGTGTTAGCCATACACCATCTGGTCCAGATAATCTAACTGAATGTTTAGAGAACACATTTTGTTCCACATTAGATAAAGGAGGACTGTTAAATGCAAAAGAATGAGATAAAATAGCTTGTTCCATGGTACACAAATCAAACATGTGCAAAAGACACAGAAACTACATTTCTGTAAACTAGAATGCAAATTACAGCTGACAAAATTAGAATTAGTTTACTCTGCCTGGAAGGAGAGCTTTACACAATATAAGAGGGCACTTACCACATTCAGCCTACTCATCCACATTAATAGAGTCCAATTGTAATGGTGGCAGGGTGCAGGAAGGAAGTCAGTGCAGAGCCAGTAGTCCGGAACATAACTTTATTCCATAAACCAAAAACCAAAAACATGGACTGCAGTTCTAACCAAAACAAGACCCAGGGAACTGCTGTTGGGACCATACAGGCTATAAAACACCACCATTAACGTGAGACTTTGCCTCATGAATGAACCGTGCTCTGTTCTGACTCATTGGAGCTTAAATAGTCAGCCCCAATGAAGCACACCTATACCTTCATGAGCTCAGGTGTGCTCAGTCAGAACAGAGCGCCCTCTACTGCATCAAACCTGAACTGTGATACCAATAAAAATAATCCTTGATTTTTATTCAACACAATTTCTACACTTACAAAGAACCATGGAGAAGCTGAAAGTCAGATACCTGCAATGTACAATAGCGATAATTTTATGGATTTCTTTAGCAATAAGACTGAAATCATTCGGCAAGAAATCCAAAATCAAATAACAAATACACTAAATCTACTGGTCAGTACAGATATAGACATAGATCAAACCCTAATACCAACAGAGAAGTTAGCCTGCTTTAATCCAGAGAGATTAAGGAGAAGATTAAGAGAGAAGAGAGTGCAGGCAGGTTGGAATGGGTGGAGAAGACTGGCGGGAGTGATTTGAGAAAGACGGGTGAAAAAGTGAAAGTGACAACCCTTGTCATTGCAAGGTCACAGCACAGCACACAGTGAACAAAAATTGGACCTCTGCATTTAACCCATGCAAACACTGTGCAGCAGTGGGCAGCTTTTGAAAGTGCCCAGGGAGCAGTGACGGGGACGGTACCTTGCTCAAGGGTACCTCAACCTACTGGTGAGGGAATCTAACCCACAATCTTCCGATGCAGGGGCAACTCCCTAACCACTAGGCCACCGCTGCCCAGGTACCAGCAAGAGTAAAAGGGAAGTTTTACAGGTCAGTTGTGAGACCAGCTATGTTGTATGTTGTATGGGTCTGATATTATCTAGACTTCACTTGCTTCCTGCGAAATCCAATTCGAAAGTCTATAAAATTTCACTACTGACTTACAAAGCGGTAAACAGCCTCACTCCCGATTATCTTTCTGAGCTCATCTCCAGTTATGAACCCCCACACAATCTTAGATCACAAGGTGCTGGCTTTCTAACGGTTCCCAGAATTTTGAAAACAACAAAAAAGAGGGGGAAAGTGCATTTTCATTTAAAGCCCCCCATCTCTGCAACAGTCTTCCAGCTACTACCAAAACAATTACTGGTTTATTCAGGCTTTGAATTAATCTTCCTGTTACTTTTTACTAAGGTGCAGATCCAGAGGTTCATAGATATAGAGAATTACAGTAAACTGGGATGTTATTGCTGCCGACCCAACGAGAGTGTTGGCAATCTCAGGTTTGTTGATGGTGGTGTTGGGGGACGCCAGTGTCTCAGGGTGCATTCATGTTTGTAAAACCATTGGCTCTGTCCTTCCTAGTCAAGCTGTAATAGTGAGTTTGCCAGAATCACAGTACTGCACTCTATAAATTTGTGGTCTGCACAATGTTCAAAACAGAACTAATTTCTTTCTGTCTGTCCGATATGGACGGCTGTCCACCAACTGTACGGTGGACAGCTTAGGCATTTCCGGAAAGCTAAGGCCTCCCAGCCAAGTTCATCAATCACTGTGTAGGTTTCCTGACCTCCATACCAGCTAGTCTTATGAGTTGACGAAAGACTTTCATCAGATTTCTCTCCCCACCTAAACTTCAGTTCAGCTACATCATTCTGGATCATCTACAAGAGCTCAGGCCACTAACTATGATTAACAAAAGCTCCACCCACTCAAACTACTATTAGCTCATTGTACTTCCAATTACAAACACTATTGTATCTCATACTTTATGGGAACTCATCACTAAATTGATTAATTTATGAAATGTACTTTTTCTTTCTTTCTTTCTTTCTTTCTTTCTTTCCTTCCTTCTTTATTTCCAGTGTCGACCAGAGGAGGATGGGTTGCCTTTTTGAGTTTTGGTTCTTCCCAAGGTTTCTTCCTCCTTTTTTGAGGAGTTTTTCCTTGCCTCTGATGCCCTCTGCTTACTCATTTGGGGCTTGAGCTCGGATTCTATAAAGCTGCTTTGTGACAACAACAGTTGTAAAAAGTGCTATATAAATAAAACTGACATGAGTTGACATTGTGATCTGTAGCAAGAACAGGGAGCAGCTTAGGTGTGAAAGAAAGGGGGAAGGAGCAGAATGAAGAATGATTAGAATACAGGGAATAGAGATGGCGAAGGTGGAGTACAGATTAAGGGGAGATGGGGAGTGTGGAAAAGAGGTGAAAATGGAGTATGAGTGCATGAGAACAGCAGCAAGAACAACAACTTCTTTTATTAGTGAAAACTTGGTTGTCTGGTTACTGCAGAAAGTAGCCTCCTCTCTACTCAAACTTGCATGTGCCCAGTTGATCTAACCACCATGCAGTGAACTGAAGTGAGCTATGCAACTCCAGACTCTGGTGAGGCCAATTCAAATAATCACAGAGCTATAGTGTCTTACTTTTTCCTCACCAACACTCTGAATCCCCACACCAAAGCCAAAAAAGGTGTGAAGTATGTGTGCTGCCTGACACCCTCCCAAACCCTGGCTGGATCATTCCACAGAACAGCATAATATAGACTGAAAAAATGAACAAGAAGAATGTTATGCAGAAGGTAAATATCAGGCCTGCTCAGATGATGGAGAGATAAGGGGTTGGGGGGATATAGCCTCATATGATACTGATTATAACTGAAGGCTTCATAACCCTGCCCAGTATGAAACAGGATTCACTGGGGTTAATGATCCTGCAATGCCATTTTTGGCAAATCTGTAGAAAATTGGAGAAATTTTAAACAATATCTTCTTTTTCTTCTTCTTCTTCTTTCGGCTGCTCCTGTTTAGAGGTTGCCACAGCAGATCATCTGTTTCCATTTCTTCCTGTCCTCTGCATCTTCCTCCTTCAAACCAACCACCTGTATGTGCTCACCCACCACATCCATGAACTTCCACTTTGGTCTTCCTCTTGTCCTCTTTCCTGGCAGCTCCACCTTCAACATCTTCCTCCCAATATAATCCTCGTCTCTCCTCTGGACATGACCAAACCAATGCAACCATGCTTCTCTAACTTTGTCCCCAAAACGTCTAACCTGAGCTGTCCCTCTAATATACTCATTTCTAATCCTGTCCATCCTCGTCACACACAACGAAAATCTCAGCATCTTTAAGTTTGTCACCTCCTGCGCCGCCTCCTGTCCTTTCATCAGTGCCACTGTCTCCAACCCGTACAACAAAGCTGGTCTCACTACTGTCCTGTAAACTTTCCTTTTTACTCTCGCTGGTACCTGTGCGTGACAAATCACTCCAGCCAGTCTTCTCCACCCATTCCAACCTGCCTGCACTCTCTTCTTCACCTCTCTTCCACACTCGCCATTACTCTGAACTGTTGATCACAAGTATTTAAATTCCTCCACTATTGTCTCCTCTACACCTTGCATCCTAACCACTCCACTTTCCTTGCTTTTGTTCACACGCATGTATTCTGTATTTGTCCTACTCACTTTCATTCCTCTCCTCTCTAGAGCATATCTCCATCTCTTTAGGTTCTCCTGAAGCTGCTCCCTACTCTCACAACAGATCAGAATATCATAAGCAAATATCCTCATCCACTGGGACTCCTGTCTAACCTCGTCCATCAACCTGCCCATTAATATTTCAAACTGGAATGGGCTCAGAAGTGCTTCTTGATGTAATCCAAACTCTACCTTAAATGCATCCATCACTCCTACTGCAGATCTCACCACTACTTCATGCTGTAGCTGATCAACTTTATTGCTCTATAGTTACTACAGCTCTGTGCATTACCCTTATTTTTTACTCTACTGCCTCTACTTCCATCTCTCCTAAATACTCTTTCCCAGCTCAATCTCTCTGGCCATTGCCAATATGGTCATTTTCTCTCTCCTTACTGCCTAACCTCTCATACAATTCACCAAACACCTTATCTTTAGCCTTTGCCACTACTTTCTTCACCCTGTGCTTCATCTCCTTGTATTCCTGTCTACTTTCTTCATCTCTCTGACTATCCCACTTCTTCTTCGCCCCCCTCTCCTTCTGTATACAATCCAGGACTTCTGGGTTCCACCACCAGGTTTCCTTATCCTCCTTCTTCTTTCCATATGCCACATCAAGTACCTTTCTAGCTGTCTGCCTTACCACCTCTGCAGTAGATTCCCAGAAATCCAGTAGCTCTTCAACACGTCCCAATGTCAATGTTAACTCCCGCCTGAATTCCAGCTTGCTGTCCTTCTTCTTACACCACTTTACCCTTGACTTTGCCTTCACTTTCCTCCTCTTCTTGACCTCCAAGGTCATACTATATGTTTAGCTACACTCTCCCCTGTCACTACTTTGCAGTCTCCAGTCTCCTTCAGACTGACCCTCCTGCAAAGGATATAATCCACCTGTGTGCTTCTTCTTCCATTCTAATATGTCACCTTGTGCTCCTACCTCTTCTTATAATAAGTATTAACTACAGCCATTTCCATCTGTTTTGCAAAATCTACAACACTCTGACCTTCAGCACTCCTCTCCTTGACACCATACCTACCATCTCCTCCTCATCACGTCTGTTCCCTTCATCAACATGTCCATTAAAATCTGCACCAATCACCACTCTCTCTCCCCTGGGTACACTCTATCTGTTCACCTAACTCACTCCAGAATTCTTCTTTCCCCTCCATCTCACAATCAACTTGTGGGACATAAACACTAACAACATTCATTATTACACCTTCAGCTTCCAGTTTCAAACTCATCCGTTGTTTTAGGTTCACAATAGGCCCAACAAGATTTTTTTTCTACACAATGTGAAAATGCCAGCTGTCATTTACACTATGTCATAATGTATGAACAGGTCAACAGAAATAATACAGAATTTTTACATTTATTCATTTACTTTTTACATTTGCTCACTGAAAACATTTTCCTTTATTCTGTAAAGTTATTTTATTTTGAAGACAAGGTACAATTTTTGAAAATATGAGTTTTTTGCCTGTAACAACCACATTATGCCTCCAGTGGCCCTGCTGCTTATGAATTGCTCTCTGTAGCAACACTCCACTTATTATGTCCATGTTATTGCAGAGCTGAGAATGACCCATGTTCAAATAATATCTGCTCAATAGTGGTCCTGAAATGGATCTAATCATTGATTCACAGGAAGAAAGGGGGGTTTAGATGATGAAGAAAAAAAAAAGATTGCAGTGTGTCAAGTATAAGGTAAGTGGAGCTGATAACATGGACAATTAGTGTAGATACAAGAATGATCCTATAGCGTATAGATATATATATCCTATACTTACAGCGGCTTCAGAACTTATCCAAAGCCAATTCACTTTTTTCAATTTTGTTATGTTGCAGCCTCATGCTACAATCATTTAAATTCTTTTTTTTCACATTAATCTACTCAGTACCCCATCATGACAAAGTGAAAACATAGCTCAGGTGCCTCCAATTTCTCTTGATTATTGCTGAGATGTTTCAACATCTTGTGGTAAATTAAATTGATTTGAAAAGGCACACACCTTACTATACAAGGTCTTATAGCTGACAATTCATATCAAAGCAAAAACCAAGCCATGAGGTCAAAGGAATTGCCTGCAGAGGTCAGAGATAGGATTGTCGCAAGGCACAGATCTAGGGAGGGTTCCTAAGAACACAGTGACCTTCATAATGCTTGTTGCATCATACACAAAAAGACACGAGGCTGTAATTGCTACCAAGATGCTTTAACTAAGTATTAAGTCAATGGTCTGAATACTTAAGTAAACATGATAGTTCCATTTTTTTATTTAAATGAATTTACAAAAATGTTTAAAAATTTCACATTATCATTTATTTAAATGTATTTATTTAAATGGTTGTAGCATTAGGCTGCAACATAGCAAAACTGAAAAAAAAGTGACAAGGGTCTGAATACTTGTATATCTGTGTATAATTTTTCCCAATTATGACACTGCCAGAAGAAATCAGTTCTGATGAAACATCAACATTTCATCTTAGTACACAAAATAATATGATCCAGGCACAGGCAACCATAACCTTGTAGTCATTTCCAGGTCCATACTCTCCTTTAGATCCTAGAACAGATGAAGCATGCTCCAGCATTTTATTCTTACATTTCCTTTCACATTGCTGATTGAAGCAGTACCCTCTCTATGAAAAAACTCTCTGTAATGTCTGGATTTTCCTCACAGCAGCCCAGTGTGTACGGTCTCTTGTAGCACATAGTAGCAGCATTAACAAAGAACAGAGTGATTTAATTTATTATTGCCAGCCTAAATGTAACCTAATATCATTATAATTCATGACACTGAATTGAACTGAATTATTAATCCCACAGTGACACTTTAGGCAGCTCCAAGAAATATTTCCACCATTATTTTCACTCCTGCACTTGTCCTCCATATATACTCTCTAACATACACATAAACTCTTTTGTCTAACCTGCAATGTTGGCTATACGCAGAGCCTCCTGGGCTTTGGCGGCTTTGGAGCGGCTGGGGTTACGCTGTTTGTTGCCACCCTGCGCAGAGCGAATGCTTCGGATGTGGACCTCAGTGGCTTTGAAAAAGGCCACCATAAAGGGCTGTTTACTCTGAGGGCCACAGCGTCCAATCAAGCCCACCACCCGCGGATTCACACTCTGACCTGGAGAGGGAGATAAAGAGGATGACATGCTTCAGCATTTATAACACTAAATTGCTAGGAAAAACAAGCAGTTTTTTTACATAGGGCAATATGTGATGAGAAAAGACAGAGAAGTAAGTTCCACAATTGCTGTAGTAAAGCATCTTTATACAATGCTTTAAGTGTAAACATACTGTATAATCTATGTCAAGGTTAAACATATTAGTTTTTTAAAGTAACGTTTGTGTAACACTGGTGTGGTGCGGGTAGGACGTCAATGCAGAGCCACGGATCAGGAACAAGCCTTTATTACATATGGTAACCAAAACAAAACACAAGGAACTACAAAGCTACCATTACATTAAGGCTTAGCCTCTGTGAATGAGCCACACTCTGTTCTGACTCCTTGGGGCTTAAATAGCCAGCCCCAATGAAGCACACCTGTGCCTTCATGAGCTCAGGTGTGCTCAGTCAGAACAGAGCGCCCTCTGCCAGGACCTAAACGAAACCAAACCGTGACACCCCCCCAAAGGCGCCACTTCAGGGGTGCTCAATCTAACCCCCCAGAACTGGACCCTTGAACATAAACATAAACAACCCCCTTATTGGGGCACATGGCCAGGCCCACAAAACAAATCTTAAACAAAAAGGGACCTCTGACCAGCCACAGCCATGGCCAGGGCTGCTGGCGGTGGTGAGGGGTATCCCAAAGTCCCAGTCTACTTCTGGATCCCATGGTCATAGGAACAGCCTTATGTACCTGGCATAGAGTCCTGACAGACAGTGTTTACCTGACTCATCCATGACGTTATTCTCGACACATTGTCCAATTCTAGGGTGTTTCCAGACATCCGGATCTGTGAAGGTTTTTACCTTACATAAATCTGCACAAGATCTCCACTGGTTTGAGTACTTTTGGTGTAGGTGTTGGCATATATTGTAGTGATGGCAGGAAAACAGAGTTCAGCTCTTCAGATCCATCACTGCGGTCTGCTGGTCCAACCTGGAACCAATCCTTCAATCGGTGTTCATAACCAACAGTATGATGTTCACCCTGGGAATGGTGTGGAGGTTTGCTACAGTCTTTGATTGACGCAGGGGGCATTCACTGCCGACTTCCCGCGTTGTAGCCGGTGAGGAGCTGGGAGCGGTGTTGGAGGGGAAACGGGCAAAGCCTCTTCCTCCAGTCAGTCAAGGGAACACCCAACCGCCACCTGCTCAATCTGGCCGAACTCATCCAGTTGCTCGTTGGGCTCTAGATAAGAGGCGAGCCATATTGAGCACTGCAGCAGCTCCAGGCGTCACAAGAGCTCCATGGCCATTGCACTCTGTACCCCTCTGATCCACTGGCGGCGCTCAGGAGCACACGCAGCCTGCCGCGCTGGTGCCAAGGTCCTCAGATGCTGCACTTCTCGCCTGAGGACCTCCACCACTACTCTGAGTGCCCGCTCGTGCTCCTTGAACCAGCTTCAAAGGGTCGCAACATCCAGAATCTGGTGGCTCATTTCTGCAATGCTGGTGTGGTGCACGTCAAACGTGGAGCCAGGAATCAGGAACAAGACTTTATTACTCTTGGTAACCAAAACAAAACACAGGGAACTACAAAGCCACCATTACATTAAGGCTTAGCCTCTGTGAATGAGCCACACTCTGTTCTGACTCCTTAGGGCTTAAATAGCCAGCGCCAATGAAGCACACCTGTGCCTTCATGAGCTCAGGTGTGCTCAGTCAGAAAAGCGCGCCCTCTGCCAGGACCTAAACAAAACAAAACCGTGACAGTTTGTCTCTGCCAGTTGGGGAGAAAAACTTGTTAATGTAACACTAACTTGTTAATGTAACACTAACTTGTTAATGTAACACTAATATAGTAATGTTAATGTTATGTTAATGTTAATATAGTAACCCTGCAGTGTTGGGTGATATACTATCTTTATATTGACACTACCATGATAAAGGCTATTCAGATTTAGCACTATTATTATAGTAGTATTTAAGTACTAAAACAGACTTCTCCATTGTAAAGATTATAGACTTTTATTGTTTGCTCCTTGATTTCTTCCTCTGCTTCATTTCTTATTTGCAAATTTTGCTTTTCTGTTAGGTATAAGTCAACAGAATGTCATATATAAACTAAACATAAAACATATTTTAAGGAATGTGTTCAGAAGACCTTAAACATGTAAATATGTACACGTATGTACATGCATGTATGTAAAATGATAGCTATAACAGTACATGCTGCTTATATAATATTCAGACATAGCCTCACATTAAACAAATATTCAATGTGAAATTGTAGTAATGACATCCAAAGCAGTGAGTGCTCATTGAAAACTTTACTTGGCAGCTCCACCTTCAACATCCTCCTTCAAATATAATCCTCACCTCTCCTCTGGACATGTCTAAACCAGCGCAACCTTGCTTCTCTGACTTTGTCTCCAAAACGCCTAACCTGAGCTGTCCCTCCAATATACACATTTCCAATACTGTCCATCCTCATCACACACAACAAAAATCTCAGCATCTTTAACTCTGACACCTCCAGCTCTGCCTCCTGTCTTTTCCTCAGTGCCACTGTCCAACCCATCCAACACAGCTGGTCTCACTACTGTCCTGTAAAACTTCCCTTTTACTCTTGCTGGTACCCATCTGTCACAAATATCTCCAGCCACTCTTCTCCACCCATTCCAACCTGCCTGCACTCTCTTCTTCACCTCTCTTCCACACTTGCCGTTACTCTGAACTGTTGAGTATTTAATTATTTAAATTCCTCCACTATTGTCACCTATACTCCTTGCATCCTAACCACTCCACTTTCCTCCTTTTTGTTCACACTCATGTTTGAAATTGAGTCTTTGACTCACTTTCTTTCCTCTCCTCTCTAGAGCTCCACCTCTTCAGGTTCTCCTCAAGCTGCTCCCTAGTCTCCCTGCAGATCACAATATCGTCAGCAAACATCATCGTCCACAGAGACTCCTGTTTATCCTCGTCCGTCAACCTGTCCATTACTATTGCAAACAAGAATGCTCTTTCTCTGCATAAAACCATACTGCGGTTCACTTATCATCACCTCTTTTCTTAACCTAGCTTCCACTACTCTTTTGTATAAATTCATGCCGTGGCTGATCAACTTTATCCCTCTATATTTACTACAGCTCTATGCATCACCCTTATTCTTATTCATACCAGTATACTTCTCCTCCACTCCACAGGCATCCTCTCACTTTCTAAGATTGTGTTAAACAATCTGGTTAGAATCTCAACTGCCATCTCCCCAAAACATCTCCATGCTTCCCTCAGTATGTCAAGTGGACCAGTGGCCTTTCCATTCTTCATCCTCTTTATAGCTGCCCTTACTTCCATCTTGCTGCACTTCCTGATTCATTATCCTCAGATCATCTAATCTTCTCTCTCTCTCATTTTCTTCATTCATCAGCCCCTCAAAGTACTCCTTCCATCTGCTCAACACGCTCTCTTCACCTGTGATTAAGTTTCTATTTATATCCTTAATCGTCCTGACCTGCTGCCATCTTTCCCAGCTCTGTCTCTCTGTCTAGCCAATCAATATAGGTCCTTTTCTCCCTCCTTATTATCCAACCCCTCATACAATTCACCTAACACCTTATCTTTAGCCTTCGCCACTGCTTTCTTCACCCTGCGCTTCATCTCCTTGACTGTCCCACTTCTTCTTTGCCTCCCTCTTCTTCTGTTTATACTCCTGGGCTTTGCGATTCCACCACCATGATTCCTTATCCTCCTTCTTCCTTCCAGATATCACACCAAGTACCTTTCTAGCTGCCTGCCTTACCATCTCTGCAGTAGTTAACCAGCAATCAGCAAATCCCGCTCTTCAACACCTCCCAGTGCCTGTGTTAACTCATGCCTGAATTCCACCTTCTAGTCCCCCTTCTTCAGCTTCTATCATTTGATCCTCGACTCTGCCCTCACTTGCCTCATCTTCTCATCTTGTTGACCTCCAATGTCATTATACAGACCACATCCTATGCTGTTTAGCTACTCTCTCCCCTGTCACTACTTTGCATTCTCCAATTTCCTTCAGACTGACCCTCCTGCAAAGGATATAATCCACCTGTGAGCATCTTCCTCCACTCTTATACGCCACCCTGCGCTCCTCCCTCTTCTTAAAATAAGTATTAACTCAGCCATCTCCATCCATTTTGCAAAATCTACAACCATATGACCTTCAGCATTGCTCTCCATGACACCATACCTAATGTCACCGCCTCATCACCTCTGTTCCCTTCACCAACATGTCCATTAAATCTGTACCAATCACCACTCTCTCTCCCCTGGATACACTCCCTATCACTTCATTTAACTCACTCCAGAATTCTTCCTTCTCTTCCATCTCAAAACCAGCTTGCGGGGCATAAGCACTGACAACATTCATTATGACACCTTCAATTTCCAGCTTTAAACTCATCATCCTATCTGACACCCTCTTCACCTCCAAAACACTCTTCACATACTCCTCCTTCAGGATAACACCTACCCTACTCCTCCAATCATCCACACCATTATAAAACAATTTAAACCCTCCTCCAATACACCTTGCCTTACTACCCTTCCATCTAGTCTTTTGCACACATAAAATGTCAGCCTTCCTTCTCTCCATCATATCAGCTAATTCTCTTCCTTTATCAGTCATGCTGTCAACATTCAAAGTTCCTACTCTCACTTCCACTCTACTCCCCTTCTTTCTACTTCTCATCTGGACAACAGTAGTCCGATTTCCAACAGCACCCTGTAGGCTAACAGCACTGGTGGCGGTCGTTGTTAACCTGGGCCTGGTCCCATATGGAATTTTGCTTCATTGTCCGCATACTGATTTGGCTAAAGCTTTACACCAGATACCCTTCCTGACGTAGCTCATTTATCTTGGCTTGGGACTGGCATGAAGAAATACACTGGCTTGTGCATCCCTAGTGGCTGGGTTCAACAGTTTATTTGACTAACAATATTAAACACTGAGAAATCGATGTGTCTACTCACCATCCACAGTCTCTAGAGCCAGCTGTAGGCCCAGATTGTGGTCCGGGTTTAGCACCCAGTGGTTACTAGTTGCAGTGATATCAAACACTAGCCACCCCTCTTCTGCTGCCCAAATCATCCGTGAATCTAACAGGAATAGGTCAGACTCCCTACAGAGAATGAAGAAGAGGGATAAATGAAGGACAAAGAATTTACTGAAGTTTATGACTGTTCTGGACATGTTTCTATAGGCTATATGTAATGTATCAATGTAAAGAAAATTATACTTTTTAATTTAAGGTTAAACTTAGTGTTTAGTGCTTTCAAAAAAATCCTATGAGCGCAACAGTATAAGTGTTCATCCTAGTGTCAGGAATTCAAAAGCTCTATTTTTTGGTGTCACTGTCATCCATGTCATGGAGTCCAAAACAGCATAACTGGCCTTACTCTCTTTGTGCTGGATGGCCACTCTCTCTATCACTCAGTGTGTTACTAACACTCTTATACTAATTTGTCCATTCATTTGGTACAAATACCTTGTATCCAAGTATTGTTGGTTGATCAGCTTCATTGGTGGCTGCTGCACATTTACACAATGATGAAGGATGGCCAACTAATGAGTATTAAGTGAATAGTTTGAGTATGTCAACATACAGTGAATAGTAATGTTAGATATGTCTAATTTATTGGAAAGACTATGTGGAACAGCCACATAAACACACACTTCTATAACACTAAAATATTCATGAGAGATAAGAGATAAAACCTAAAGAGGAAGTGGTGGTACAATGACAGAGCCCACAAAAACTCTGATAATTACATAGCTTCAGCATGTCAAAACAATTAAGGCAAGCTTAAGGCAAGCACTCTTAAGAGCTATCAGAAAATACATAGTTTCTTAGAGAGAATTACAAAGGCCTAAAAACAGCTGTGTTCATTCTCCTGGCTCAGACTCACAAACACACACACAAACACCATACAAAAGTAATTAAATCAATAATTCATGACTTACAATTGGCTGCAAGTGAATCTAGTGGGAAGAAAAATCCAAATTCCAGAAATGGAGGGAAGGCCAGAAAATGAAAAGAGAAAGCAGATTCATAAACAGAGACTAAATCAACCATAGAAAAAGGAAAAACTGACAGAAGGAATGAGACAATGAATGAGATAATGAATAAGAAAAGATAATGAGAAAGCGAGAGAGAGAGAGATAGAAGAAAATAAAGGGGGATACTGGGAGGGGTAGAAAACTGAGGGAGAATCAGAGTAAGAAAGAGAGTAAAAGAGAATAATGAAGTGTGACAATGAAAAAAATGGAGAAAGAAAAGTAAGAATGAGGGAATCAAAAAGACGGAAAGAGGGTGGAAGAAAGAGAAGTTAAAGCAAGAGATAAGGAAACAGAAAGAAAGTAGAAAAGAATGGTTAATGGGGAACAACAATGTGGAGAAAAGGTGTGGATGAGAGAGAGAGTAAAAGCAAGCAAAAAGAAGAAGAGGGTAGAGAGAGGATTAAAAGACAGCAACAGCGAAAGAGATGGGAGAAATGAGAGAGGAAGATGAGAGAGAGAGAGACAGAAAGAAAAAGAGAGGTGTAAGACAGAGAGCACTCTAAATTGTGAGGCCTAAGTGAGCACTTAATTTCCTTAATTGTCAATAATGGTTTTATAAACAGCTGTTGGTCTAACACTGAACAAGCTGCACTATATTAAATCATAGAATTCAGAGAGAGAGAGAGAGAGAGAGAGAGAGCGAGAGAGAGACAGAGACAGAGACAGGGACAGAGAGAGAGAGAGAGAGCGAGTGCTACAGGCTAGCAGAGATAACTGAGTGAGTTTAACATACATTAGGGTTTAGAGCCCTTAAAGTATTCAAAGGCATTTTTGTATTTTGTGTGTGAGTGTGATTGTGTGTATGTGTCTGTGTCTGCACACTTCTTATGTCCCTTTCCTCTCTGTCTAATGGACACACCTGTGCTTTAAGTGTTCCCTTCCATCTGATAACGCTCTCATTTATTCCTCCATTTTTCTCTCGTTTCTCTCTAGTGGCAGGACAATGGTGTGTGTTGTTTCCTACAGGCCTGTGGAGGAGGCAACCCAGTCTCTAGGAGAATGAAGGGGAGCTAAACAGTTTTAAACTTGATTCACAGTGTGAGTTACAATGATATTCTAGAAGCTTCTGAATGGCGTGTTAAGGAAAGGCCTCTGTGGGCACACAAATGGCTCTTTGAGAGGAAAAACACATAGGTTAAAAAAGAAATTGAGCTTAAAATGCTAGATACAGCAAGCAATGTTATAAACTGGCAGCATATTGGTGGCGGTGCTCTAGTGGTAGGATACTTGCCTATGGACCTATAGCTCAAGAGGTCCCAGGTTCAAATCCCACCTCTAGCACTACCACCACTGGGTCCCTGAGCAAGACCCTTAACCCTGAATTGCTCCAGGGGGACTGTCCCTGTGATTAGGACATGGCAGTCGCTTTGGATAAGAGTGTCTGCTAAGTGCCATAAATGTAAATATGTTGATGAGCCAAAGCTAACCACCAAAAAATCATCAAATGCTGATTATTAAATCTAGAACTGTGCACTAATGTTTAAAGGTAAATGATCAGCTTGTTCTTGTAGCTGATTTGTGCGTAGAAGAAATGGGCAGGCTTAAAGACTACTTTGACAAGGGCCAGATACTTATGGCCAGATGACAGGGTCAGAGCATCTCTGAAATGAGAAGATATGCAGGAGACTTAGCACTTGTGAGTTCCAACTAACAATGTTTTGATGAGCAAAAAAACACAAACCAGTGACAGGGCAATAAGAAAGGTAAGTTAATCAGTTAATGAGCACAACAAATGTTATCTTGCTAACCTAAATCAAAAGAAAAACTACTGTGGCAGAAATTCCTGGAATCCAGAGTTCCTATTACCGTTTACCTACGATGTACCTTGTTTTCCTTAAAATTGCATAAAGAGCTGGATATGAACATGCCAATAACTTGGACGTTTAGTCATCAGGGTGCTTAGCTATCAGGTGGGAGGGAAAAAACAAAGAAACCTGAAAGCTCATGAGCTTTTCCAATAATGTAATCATATGAGTCAAGGTGTTTAATTTCAGAGAGCAATCAACAAAGTTTTGACATTGATTCCCCTCATGAATGTATAAGTGTTTCTCACCGATCCAAATGTTCCTCCAGCACTTGGTACACACTGATCCGAAAGGTCTCATTGTCAAAGCGTTCTGGAATGAAATCCTTGTAGATGCGGAATTCTGCAGCTGTCACTGCTTCACCCTCCGGAATCTTGGAGAGATCAAATCTGAATTCTTTGTGGTGCTGACGCACAGGCATAAACTCCTTATCATGTTCCACTGCAGGGAGAACAATTTGCATGGAGCAATTAAATCATCATCAAAACCAATTGCCACAAAACATTTTCACAGAAGCGAAAGGCTTACATTTAAAAAACATTTATAAAAAATCATCATAAAATTCACTGATGATACAATCGTGGTGGTTATGATCAGCGGTGACGATGCAGCTGACGGACTGGTGTAGAACCAACAACCTGTCTCTAAATGTTAACAAAACTAAAGAGATAGTTGTTTCTTGGTGTTCACATAATGAATAACCTCACATGGACCCTCAACTACACCAGCTCCACCACAAAGAAAGTCCAGCAGCATCTCTACTTTCTGCGCAGACTGAGAAGAGCCCATCTCCCTCCACCCATCCTCACAATGTTCTACAGAGGAACCCTTGAGAGCATCCTGAGTAGGCTGCATCACTGTCTGGTATGGTAACTGTAAGTCTCCAACCGCAAGTCCCTGCAACGGGTAGACAACTGAGAAGATCATTGGTGTCTCTCTGCCTACTGTTCAGGACATTTTCACCACTCATTGTATCCCACGCACCTATCCCACACGCTCTTTTCCCTCCTGCCGTCTGGGAAAAGATTCCATAGCATGCGGGCCGCCACTACCAGAATGGGAAACAGTTTCTTCCCCCTGGCCATCAAGTTAAGTCAAGTCTAGTCAATATCATTTATATAGCACTTTTTACAACTGTTGTTGTCACAAAGCAGCTTTACAGAATCCGGGTCAGAGCCCCAATTGGGTAAGCCAAGGATGACCAAGGCAAGGAAAAACTCCCCCAAACATGAGGAAGAAACCTTGGGAGAAACCAAGACCCAAAAGGGGAACCCATCCTCCTTTGGTTGACACAGGAAATAAAAAGAAAAGAAAGAGAAAAACCCTGTATAGTGAGGACTTCCAGTAAGCATGAGTTATAGTAAAAGAACCCATTGGTGACTGTAATTGGAGGTTCATGAGCTAATGTTGGTAGCTCTTTTTGAGTGGGGGAAGCTTTAATCTTCGTGGCAGCAGCTCCTGCAGAAGAGCCAGTCTGATGTAGCTGATCTGAAGTTCAGGTCAGGAGAGAAATATAATGATAGAAGTTTTGCCGACTTGGTGGAGTAACTGGTATGGAATTCAGGAGACCCTCACGGAGATTGATGGACTTGATTTCCAGAAATAGCTAAACTGTCCACCACCACCCATCTCAAACAAAGAGAAAGGAATTAAATCTGTTTTGAACTCATTGTAAAGACAATGAGTTTAAAGAATCAGACTCTTAAAACAAAATTGACTCATCATCTACCAGGCTCCATTTATATGTCTGTATCTATCTATCTTCTGTTGTTTACACACACATATTTATGGTTACTATTTATATTTTTGCACTCTGCACTTGTTGCTTATACTATTTTACTGCTACTCTATTACAACACTGATGCTCTATACATTCATTTATACACTGGCTCTGTCTTTTTTGGATTAATATTTCCTGTCCTCAGTTGTGCAAAGGTTTTTGCTTGTTAGTCCTGTCTGCACTTCTCTTATGGTGTGTTCTATGTAACGTTAGATGTCATCTTATGTGTAGCATCATGGTCCTGGTGGAACGTTATATCGTTTCACTGTGTAATGTGTATATGGTTGAAATGACAATAAAAATCCTTCTACTGAGTTTTTTTTCTTTTCTTTTATAGGAAAACATAGTATATTTGTGGAAATATGATCAGAACTTCCCAGAGTTACTGTTTGAGACATAATCAAAGACAGCTTTATGTCTCACCATTTGTCCTTTTATAGATTTTATATGTTTATGTAAAATTCACAATACATGATGGAATACTTGAATGGAATGCTCTAAAGTGTTAAACTACAGTTAAACTACAGATTGCAAGTTGTAAATAAATTGTTTTAAACTTACCTACCTCGGATTGATGCTGACTGATTTCCCTTGGTTTGATTATATATTTTTTAATAATGTTGTTTGAGCATCACAACTATTGATAAACATACTGGGTGCTTGGATAAATTAGGAAATGAACAACCCAATGGAAGTAATTGTGGCAGGCAAACTCATGTATGTGGGCTCTGTTGTGAACATCCTGGTGTTAGACAAATCCTTGCATGAAGAATTATCTGTTCTTTTGTGCCTGATTGGACTTAAATAAACATCAAAGCAGCACTGGTGATTTTCCATCATATTATCTGATTGTTATTTGATTAGTATGTAGCATGTTATAAATTTCATCCATCCATCAATTTTCCTAACTGCTTATTTTGGTTCTGGTTGTGGTGGTAAATGGGTGAAGAGGTTGTTCCTTTCCCCTGCAATTTCCACTAGCTAGGTGGGTTGCTTGCCGCAGACCCCACTCCTCAGGAGAGCCCTTTGCTGGCTGGCTTTGTCCCTTTCACTTTCTCCATCACTGTCCAGGTCCCTATCCTGTTTTCACAACCCCCTTCATGTCCGAACCTCATCCTGTGTTTGTTCCCTAGTCCTGTCCATGTCCCATTCTGTGTATGGTCCTTTGTCCGCTTCCCAGTTCTGTCCCATGTCTGTTTCTATATCCAATCCCCAGGCCAGTTCTGTGTACACTCCCTTGTCTCATCCTGTGTCTAGTCCCCGGTCCAGTCCTGTGTCTTGTGAACGCTACCCGGTCCAGTTTCATGTGTTGTACTGTGTCCACTCCCCATTCCTGTCCCTTGTCTGCTCCTGTGTCTGCTCCCTGGTCCAGTCCTCTGGCTGTCCTGTGGCCCAGTCCCATTCCCTGTGGGGCCCTGATTTTGTGCCCAGTCAAATGCTGGTTAGGGAGCTATTTGGTCTCCTGGGTGGGATCAGTGCCATTGTAATAAAATAATCATTAATTTCACCTATTAGTGGCTTTAATGTTGTTAATGTACTATAACTATTACATAATATAATATTTGAAAATTGCATTAAAAAAGGGTTATACTAAAGAGTTTTTAGCTCAAATCAAATCTATGAAGTCTGCAATCCCATGATATTTGGCACTAAGGAGGGAGAAAAGGACGATGACGTTTGGCTGAACAGAAGAACTGGGATTGGATAGACAGAGCTAGGAAAGATGTGCAGCAGGTCAGCTCAATAAAGGATAACAATGGAGACATACTCACAATTGAGCAGAGAATGTTGAGCTAATGGAAGGAATATTCTGAGGTGCTGATAAATTATGAGAATGAGAGAGTGAGTGAAGGTTAGATGATGTGAGGATGGTGAAGTTCAGCAGATTAGCAAGGTGGAAGCAAGGGTAGCTATGAAGAGGATGAAGAATGGATAGGCTCTTGGTCCAGATTATATAACTATGGAAGAATGGATTTGACGGTTCTGTGACGGTAGAGGGCGCCCTGCTCTGATTGTACACACTGGTTCCTTGGGTGACAGGTGTGCCTCATCGGGGGTTGGCGTTATAAGCAGGGTGCTTGTCATTGTGTGTGCTTACGTTTGTGTTTACTTATGTTATTGTTTACACATGTTTCATTCAGTATGTTTAGTCTATGAGTTCTGTGCACGTTATTTCTGTTATTAAAGTTTGGTTCAAAGCTCTCGGCTCTGTACTGATGTCCAGCCCACGACACCCCCATCGTTACAATTGAGGTGTTTAGCAGAGATGGCAGAGCAGTCTCTAAACAAATTGTTTGATTACTGAGCATCAGTATGGTCTCATGCTGAGCACTACATATACAATTTTTGCTCTATGGGTGTTGAGGAAGAAGTATAGAGATGCTTCTTCATTATGCCTTTGTAGATTCAGAGAAGGCATGTGATAGGGTGCCTAGAGAGGAGCTGTGGTATTGTTTGAAAAAGTCAGGAGTAGCATAGATGTATGTCAGAGCTGTACAGCATATATATGAAAGCAATGTGACAGTCTACAGTAGGAGTGCATTCAAAGTAGATGTGCAATTACGTCAAGGATTAGTGCTGAGCCCTTTCTTGATTGCAATAGTGATGTATAGGTTGACCTACAAGACTAGACAGGAGTCCCTGTGGACTATGATGTGTGCAGATGACATTGTGATCTGCAGCGAGAGTAGGGAGCAGCTTGAGGAGACACTGGAAAAGTGGAGATATGCTCTAAAAAGGACAGGAATGAAAGTAAATAGGAATATGGGGGACAGCAGAATGAATATGATGCAAGGAGTAGCGATGGTGAAAGTGGAGGTGCTTAAAAATGTGGGCTCAACTGTTCATAGTAATGGGGAGTGTGAAAGAGAGGTGAAGAAGTCAGTAAAGCAAGATTATGTTGGTTTGGATATGTGCAGAGGAGAGACAAGGATATTATTGGGAGAAGAATGTTGAGGATGGAGCTGCCAGGCAAGAGGAAAAGAGAAAGACCAAAGAGGAGGTTTATGATGACAGGGGACATGCAGGCAGTTAATGTGAAAGTTTCTTTTGGAATCATTTTGTTTTGTCTTAATAAGTTTAAATTAGGTGTCAACATATTAACTGTAAGTTGCAATTTGCAATTAATAATGTCTTAATTATTTTGAATTTATTTTTACAACTGACCTGACGAGGTCTACCCTAACACATATTTCTACCACAACATCATTATCTTTCCCTCTGTCACTACCTCCACACCTTTCTATCTCTGTTTCTCTTTATCCCTGTTTTTCCCCTTTCCTGCTTTATCTTGTGGCAGTGTACAGTAGAAAAGCCTAATTGTGCATGTGGACAGAAATGAGAGAGAGAGCAATAGAGAGAAAAAAAAGAGAGAGAGAGAGAGAGCGAGAGAGAGAGAGAGAGAGAGAGAGATAGACACTGAGCATGGCTCCAGTTACCTTGCTGGGGTGATTAGCATAGGGCATTCTGTGGTGCATTGTACTCCACTTCCCAGCGGACCAGCACTGTTTACACACTGTTCTCACTCCAAAGTGCCCTTCCTTCAAACCCTCTGGGTGCTCCCTAACAGGGCTAACTCAATACCAGGGCAACCTTGGTCCGCTTGACATCTATCAGCTGTCTGCAGGCCTCAACCATAAAATAGAGTAATACAAAACAAAATAAACTCTACACACTGAAAACTGATGACACCTGAGAGCAGCAGGCCTTTTCATTTGCTTTTTATGGAATGAAATTAGGGCTCTATGATATTGACAAAACATAAAATGTGTAGATGCAATACTAAAGCATCTGTATGGTGTATGTTAGTCAGTTTACCACAGTTAAGGGGTATTGTAAGATATGTAATAAAAATGCATTTTATTAATAACAGTAGTAAATAGAAACAAAAGTATAGTAATGATAATTCATTAAACATTTAAAAGCATTAAGTTATGAAACAAATTTTACATTGTGTGAAAATTTGATGATGAATGGAATGATAGAAATGATCCAAACTAGCTTTTTTCCTTCTTCTTTTTTAGAGATATGAGGTTTTGAGATATGAGATATGTATATATGTTGTATGTTTATGTTTGTATCTAACTGGATGTGCATACAACATGGATTTCTTTTCTTATACTTATCTAGATTAAATGTGCATGCAGTTAGTAAAAGTACTTTCCACAACAGGACTCTCAAAAGACAGGACTTTCACTGTTTATAAGGTAAGACAATGCCTAACCAAGTATCAAAACATTTTTTTGGTTTAGTAAGTTATCCATCCATCCATTTCCTGCCGCTTGTCCCAAACGGGGTCGCGGGGGAGTGCTGGCGTCCAACCCAGCGCACACAGGACGAGGACAGGGGACGCACCCTGGACAGGTCGCCAGCGGTTTAGTAAGTTTAAATTATTAAATCATTTAAATCATGAAATTATTTAAATAAATATTGCTTCTCAGAATGTGCCTTCTCCTGGCAAATATTCTTTCGTATCTCAAAATAAAGGACTCCATGCTATCGGTGGCTATGCTACAGCAAACTCTATCACTATGGATCCATGGACCAAACTGGGAGCACGACTGAGGCTGGTGAACTGTTCCACTCTGTGTTCATGAAGCGTGGACAACAGCATGGACAACAGAGGAAAGCAAGCTGGAAGGCATTCTGACCACCACACTCACAGGATTTTATGGATCAATTTTATGGACTGCTAAAGGACTACAATAAAAATGTGTTAACTTCCAGACCTGGCTCCAAAAAACCTGTCCATACATGGGTTTAGTTTTTTATTTCAAACCAATTCTAGAATCACCCGACCTTCTTCTGGAGGGATAGAATTCACTCAAGCATGCTAGGATCAGAAGCCTTTGGAAACAAAGTTTTATTCTGTCCTTGGCACACAATGACATCAGGATTTCAAGAAAATCAACAAAAAACATTACCTGTCCACTACCTCTCCTATTTTTGTTCTGTGTTTAATTTCAGCAAAGCTAAGTATAGTAATATCTAAGACCATACACTTTCTAACCTGATACATATCAACACAGAGGCAAGGTTTACAACTAAAGACCAAATATATAATCAAAAGATGGCTGTTCTAAACATTAGATCCCTAACAAACAAAGCAGTTTTAATGATCTAATATGCGAGGAAAAACTAGACTTTGTCATCTAAACATCTAAAGACTTGTCTTGATGCAAATGGCAAAGAAGAGAAGAGCAGGAAGACATATCCAGAGTTAGGAGGAGAGATGAAAGGCTAGGAGAGTGGAATGAGGGTAGGATCTTTGAATGTTGACAGCATTACTGGTAAAGGGAGAAAGTTAGCTGATATGATAGAGAGAAGGAAGGCTGATATTTTGTGGGTGTAAAGGTACTAGGGGTGACATTTGAAAAGATGAAGGAGGATGAGGAAGCCTGCTGGTGGAAACCAGAAATTCAGGAGTGTATACAGAAGAAGAGGATAGTCAAGGAGAAGAAGGGTGAAGAAAGCAGTAGTGAAGGCTAAAGATAAGTTGTATGGTGAATTGTATGAGAAGTTGGACAGTAAGAAGGGAGAAAAGGACCTATTGGAAAATGAAACTAATACTGCACTGCGAAATTCTTAAATGTTACATTGAAGATTAACACAAGGCAGTGCGAAAGCAGAGGCAGCAGTATTTTAAAAAATATTTCATGACAATAGAAGTAAGTCAAGACTCAAATTTTCAACAACTGATCAGCTTTTAAATCAAACTCCAGTTAATGATATGATATAATCAGAATCCACAACAAAATGTGAAGCCGTTGCACTCTTTTTTTAAAGACATGATCACAAATAAATGACCAAAAAGAATAAACCTAAGCCCTGAAACTCAGTCATTTTTTAACACTATGGTTAAAATGCATGATTTTAAAAATCAGAAAAAGAGCTGTACAATGTCATGCATCAGATTAGTTCTTCAACCTGTATCCTTCATCCTATTCTTATTGCACTCTTTAAACAAGTCTTAGATACTCAAATGTTTAATGTTCTGGATATCATTAAATGCTCCCTAGAAACTGGTGTTTTCCCTGACACTCTCAAGAGGGCTGTGGTTAAACCAGTACTAAAGAAAAACAACTTAGATTCCTCAGTATTAAGTAACTTTAGTCCAATCTCTAACCTGCTATTCTAAAGTAAAGTTCAAGTTTTTTCTAATACTTTACTTTAGAATGGCAGGTTTGAGATTTAAACAAATAAATGAATATCTAAATAAAAATAATTTACTAGATTCCAGTCGGGCTTCAGGACAGATCACAGTACTGAAACAGCACTTCATACATTTCTAAACATTTCTAAAAAAATGAGGAAGCAGCCTTTAGTTTTCATGCACCAAGACTTTGGAACACATTACCAATAGATATTTGCCAGGCCCTTAATAGTTATTATTTTTAAAAAACAGCTGAAAACATTTATATTTTAAAGAGCTTTCTGCTGAATGCATAACTATTTGATATATGTTCACCTAGAGAAGTTAACAATTGTCTTTAGCATTATCCCAATTAACATATTATATTAAATGTATCTATACATTTTAGTATTAATGTATCAATATGTATGTATATTGCATATCAGTATTTACAAAATGTTTCATATGCATCACATTGATATATTGTGTTATTCGTATGTAACAATGGTCTTAATTGTTGTGTAATGTAAAGCACCTTGAGCTGCATTATATTGCATGAAAGGTGCTCTATGAATAAAATGTCTTATTATTATTTTTTTATTATTATTATTTATTATCATTAAGTGAGTGTCTGTTCATTTGGGATGGCACTGAAGACAGTAACAAAAACAGAAAACAGGAAAGTGTGTGTGAACACGTGTGCATGTTGCGGCAGTGCTGGCCATCTTTCACATTATGCTAATGAGTCTGTATAGCTTTTAGATTCAAAGATTCAAGATTAATTGTCACGTGTACAATACTTGCCCAAATGCCTTCATACAGAATGTAACACATAATCAACATAAAGTGAAAGTGAAAGTAACTATTCTTGTCACTGTGAGTACACAGCACAGCACACAGTGAATTATTAAGAAAATACTATTGGGAATCGTTTACATTTTCACAAAAAAAAAAAAAAAAAAGCATGTGTGTGAGTGTGAAAGCACACTCACACACATGCAGCAGGGGGCAGCTGTTAAAAGCGCCCGGGGAGCAGTGATGACCCTTTCTTAAGGGTACCTCAGGGCAATCTAATGGGATGGCATAAAAGTATGGCATATCCAAAATACAATGCAAATCAACTGTAGAATATTTGTAAAACACCAATAAAACACAGATCATCTGTATATTTATAAGGTATTAGTGTTTCCTGGAACTGAGAAAGCACAAAAGGTGCATATTGGGTTAACAACATCTACATTATACCTGTGCTAATGAAGTGAAACATTGTTGACCTGAAGTGACAAGAAAGTGACTGTTTGTCCTTGTGAATACACAGCACAGTGCTCAGTAAATGACAACAAAATGCTTCTTCTGCATTGAACCCATATATCTAGCACCTGGGGTGCAGTGTTAGCGATGGGATCTTAAGGGTGCCTCTGGTCTAGGATTCAAATCTATGAGCTTTTGATTATGGGGCCTAGTCCTTAACCACTAGGGCACCGCTGCTAATGTTACCATGCAGAACAACAACAGGACAAGTGTTATAAAGGCAGTAAGTGGTTACAGTTTATCTGTAACAATAAAGTTAGGCACTTCTTTTAATGCCTGAAGTTCTTAACTAAAGCAGAGCCTCAGACCACTCAACCAGGCTGAATGAAAGCATACAAAAAAATCATACACAAAATCACATAAGTGATAACTGGGTAGACTACAATCCGTTCTGAAAAAGAAGATCATAATTTTAAGGCAAGTGACAAAAAAGACAAAAAAGCACAGAGGGCAAAAAAGAGCATAAAACTTCAGCTTGCACTAGAACCTTTTCCTATATCCTAAGCAAACAAATATTTAGTACACCTATCAAAAGAAGAAGAAAAAAAAAAAAACAAAGATGTAAGAAAAAAATATATGTTTGGACACAAACAGCAAAGTCCCTGTCATACTACCTAATACTAATAGTATTTTCAGGGTGATCAGGTCAATAATGTTACCACTTGGGAGATGAAATTCCAAAGATGTGAGATAATTAGCTAATATTAGCTAGCCATCTTGTTTCCAAAAAATCCCGTTAAGTGCTAAGAACAAAAAATAACATTCTTTATAACTAGATAATATTTTTTTTTTGCTATCTTTGGCTAACTGCTAATCCAACTTTGTCTGATCCATCAAGGCCACTAATCCAATGGCTATCAATCCCTGAAAGCATCAGAATGAGGTTGTAGTGATACAACTAAAAATATAATACACATTTTTGAGCTTGTTTTTAATTACATGTTTGTTGTAAAGACATGTGTACTACTGGTTGCCATTCTTTCATTCCCAATAGTAATGCTCTTTCTCGGCATGAAACCATGCTGCTGCTCACTAATCATCAACTCATGTCTTTACCTAGCTTCCACTACTTTTCCCACAACTTCATGTTGTGGCTGGTCAAATGTCCTTCCAAAGTTGCTAAAGCCTTTGAAAATCAGTACCAGTATATTTCTTCTTGACTCCTCAGGCATCCTCCTTTCCAGTCTTTCCAAGATTGTGTAAAACTCTAGTCAGAAACTCCACTAACACCTCTCCTATACACCTCCATGGATTCACAGGCATATCATCTGGACCAACAGCATTTCCATTCTTCATCCTCTTCATTGCTGCCCTTGATTCTACTTTGTTTATCTGCTGTAATTCCTAGTTCATCATCCTGACACCATTCAACCATCTCTCTTTCTCAATTCTTTTCATTCATCAAGCTCTGTGTGGCTGTTTGTATCAGGTTTAAATCTTTAAATCTTGCTTACAAGGCCAAAAAATGTCTTGTACCCTCTTACTTGACTGCTGTGCCTCTTCTGGATACTTTTTGCAGTATCCAGCCTCCTTCAGACTGACCTTCCTGCAAAGGATGTTATCTACCTGTGTACATGTTGTTCCACTCTTCTGCCCGTGCTCCTCCTTCTTCTTAAAATATGCAATCATTACAGTAATGTCCATCCTTTTAGCCAAATCCACTACCATCTGACCTTCTGCATTCCACTCCTTGACTCCTAGTGAACTATGCTGTGCATTTATTTGTTGCATGTTGTTGATGTTAGGTCATTTTACCTAAAGTTGACAGTTTACCTAACCTAAAATTGCTTATCCTTATATATTAGGATATATTTCTTTTGTAGCCAGCCCTACAACATTTCTAGAGTATGAAATATAACTTTCTTTGAAGATATCTTGCACACCAAAAATTTTTCTGAGATGGAAATGTTGTAGGAAAAATTTTTGGTGTGCAAGATATCTTCAAAGAAAGTTATATTTCATACTCTAGCTAACTCAAAGTCCTAACTAAGCCAATAAATAAAGAGTCAAATTACACTTTGCAGTTCCCAAAAACCCTTGGCAAAAAATGCACTGAAAACTCCATCACAGCCAATGATTTAGTACATTTACTTGTTACTGTCCACCACATTGTTTGGATCCTGAGATTTGTTATTGTTATAAAACAGTCTTTAAGTTTATACTTTGTAGCTTACAGTGTAAAGGACACTATTTAATGCATAGATGACTCCATTAATTGTAATATAATATAAACAAAAATAACATTTTTTTTATCATTTTCATAGCTTCTGTAAATAAAAAAGATTGTTTCTGTATCTGAGCTTTTATCATTAGAAATATTATTTTGACTAACTAATCTTTATTTTAGATTTTCCTTAATAAATATGCTGTTTCTGTTTTACTGAGTTCCAGTGGACTACTAGTATTTTAGTTATTAACACATTTTTTTCAGTTTTTAATTGGTTAAGTTGTTGACAGCATCTATAATGCTTTGCTGATGCTCCAACGTAGGACATCTAATGTAAAGTACTTTTTCATAAGTTTATAAGGGGTCACATTAATAAAAATATTTTTACTCTTTATTTTATGCAATTAACAATATTTTTACCTGTGTATGGGTGTAGGCTGTCCAATCCATTACACCGCGAAGTGGAAAAAAGCATTCTATAAAAATGTTGGTATCTTCATGTATGTTTTTGTTTTGTTCTGGCAATAATTAGAAGTGGATTGAGACACAATTAAACCCAAGTGAGCACATTTATGACTTCCTCTGGGAGGAAATGAGTGTCCAGTTGGGCAGCCGATATACCTGTGTGAAATAAAGATCTCAGCTGGAGAAGGTCCAGAGAAGGGGAAATTTGAAACATAAACATACACTACTGAAAACAGTGCAACCAAGATATGAGCTATGAAATTAAGAAAATACTATTGGGAATCATTTACATTTTCAAAAAACCTTTTAAAATGTATGCCTTCCCCTGAAATAAGCAAATCTGAATGTTACAAAATCAGCTTTAAAAGTGTGCATTACCACATGCCTTATGCCCATGATGTATCCTTGTACTATCTCCCCAGGTAAGGCGCACACACACACACACATTCATCAGACACATTGACTTTTCTTTTAACATAAAACACAACATCACAACTCCATGTATTCTAATATGATACATTGTGCAAAACTATCTATTATGCAGCCATAACATTAGCTCTGTTCCAAAAGCTTGGTCCTTCAATACTTCAATCCTTCAATAGCATTACATTTCATAATGGAAAATAAAACCTTCATACCAAAGTTGGCTTGTCAAGCTGTTGGCAAAAAATCAGCAGGCAAAATTGATGAGAATATGATGTTAATGTGAATATCAACAAGTAAAGCATAAATTTGATCTCACTCACTCTCATTTTCTTAGATGCTTGTCCTGAGTAGGGTCATGGGTAGCTCTAAAAAGGCAAAAGACAGGGAAACACCCTGGACAGACATACAGACAGAACCTAGGGAGTAATTTAGCATCTCCAATCCACCTACCATGCATGTTTTTGGATGAAAGAAGGAAACCAGAACACCTGCAGAAAGCCTACACAAACCCAGGGAGAACTTGCAAACTCCATACAAAAAGGACCCAGGCTGTACTACCTGGGAAACAAACCCAGGACCTTCTCATTGTGAGGCAACAGTGCTACCCACTGCACCAGTCACATTAATTTTAATAAAATATATAATTATAATTACATTATCAATTTCCTAAAATGGCACACTAAAGAAAAAAATAGTTGTGTAAATTTATTTTAAAACTTACTGCCAAATTATAGGAATATATATAAATATTTGCATAGCACTTTTACAATTATTATAAACTATGATATTGGTTTACTAGAGCTAACAATTTGTTCTTGCATCACTAGAGCAATAAAAACTATTTAAATTTAAGCCCAAAAATCTGAAGAAGCAGCAACAAAAGGCTTTTCAGGGTCAACTGGCTGTCAAATCTCTCACACATCTCCATGAGTCTAACACCTAGGGGGCAGCATGGTGGTAGAGTCCAAAGTGTCATGGTTGATTAGTACATGTGTCTGTCCATACGCATCACACCCCACAGCCTCAACCCCTGCATTTCTGCCAGCCAGCATGGTGCTAGCTGACTTCCTCCACCTCTTTCTCCCTCCTCCCTTCGCTCATTTCAGCACACCACACCTTGCGAGCTTTACCTTCACCACTTTCTCTTATGTAGAAGTATGGATAATTGTATAAGAGACAACTGTGGTTAAAAATAGAAGTACTGATTCAATCTCTTTACTGAAGGAAAACTAAAAGTACTCTCTAAAATGTAAAAGTAAAAAGTACTTATTTTAAGGATTTTTCTATTGGCTATATCAGTATAATTTGAAGACTATTAAAGCATTTTACCTTACAATAAATGTAGATCTATTGACAATCAGAAAAATTTACTTCTATCTCCCTTTTTTCTGAGCCTTTAGGGCAAAGTCTGTTTTATAAATATTAGAAGTAGTGTTAAAATGCAATGAGTAAAGGTAAAAAGGTGTCAAAAAAGTGTTCAAGTAAAGTACCTGAAAACTCTACTTAAGTTTTGACCCATCTCTGTAAAAAACATATCCATCATAACCCATATATGTAGCCTGTTCATTGATCCCTTGCAGCTTTGCACATACTCTTGTTCCGCTGTGATCCACAACACGAATCTAATCCAATAAAAGAGAAAAAGAGAGAGAGAGAGAGAGAGAGAGAGAGAGAGAGAGAGAGAGAGAGAGAGAGAGAAGGTTGCTTCACATTATTATTCACGTGCAGAACATTGAGAAAAAAGTGTATCCTGCCCATTAGATGACATCATGCCTTTGTGATGTTGGATTTATATTGTTTTAGTTTCAAGCAGCTCTCTCACTAAAGGCTCGGCAATAGCATAGTTACCTTCTGGAAGGCAGGCAGCACACAAGAATGGTAATGGCTTACAAGGGTCCTGCATAATTATGCTGAAGGTGTTTTGGTTGGGAGAAAAGTATGTGTGGGTGGTTACAATCTCATTCAACTAACTTCTCCTAATTACATGACATGGACACACACACACACACACACACACGCACATGCGCGCGCACGCACGCACGCACGCACGCACGCACACGCACACACACACACACACAAACACACACACACACACACACACACACACACACACACACACACACACACACAATAACAAACAGTTTGGAGAGACCATCAGTGTCTGGTACTCTCATCTTGCTCTTTTTCCTGTAATGGGCATTCTTTAATTTTGTGACCACTGCTTAGAGAGAGAGAGAGAAGAGAAATCTTTTATTATCCCACAAATGGGAAATTTGGGCGTTACAGGGCTCTTATAAAGGTGAAAATATAGACAGGTAGATGTGCAGAAAAAGAAGAAAAGAAAAAATATATTTCTTATATTAGACCTTATTATATTAATTAGACCTTGCCTACTGCACCCTGACCAGCTGTGCTCCTGATATAGACCTCAGCTGAATGCAGGGTATCTGTAAATTTTTTTTCCAATTTATAATCTCTTTCCTTCCACAACATACACAGCACTTTCCCTTAATCTGCATCCAGTCAATCTCACATTCATACACACTAACCAGACAAATAAATGTATCTAAAGAAGTGTAGCATTCAGTCAGTTCTTGTTGCTGTTAATTGACTGAAACTATAAATTAATTCAATAAATAAAATGAAGTAAAACTTCTTACATCCAGCGCCTAACAGCAAAGTAACTGAGCTTTGTTTAATGATTTTCTTGGCCCCTTTTTTGTAAACCATTAGAATAGAATGATAACAAATAATCTATATGAAATAGGGAAACTGGGATACACCTGTTGATGAAAAATACTGTACAATAAAACCCAAGAGCCATTTGAGGATTTGCCTTTTGAAGGTGAATTAGGAAGAGTAAGATTTTCTGAACCTTATCTTTGGCATAATTAGTAAAATAAATGAAACAACTATTTTACTGAGACTACCAGAGGCAAAATAGAAATGAAGAAATTAATGAAGAAGTGAAGGGTGGCTCAAGACTTTTGTACAGTACAGTGCAGTAGTATTCTCACTCTAGTTCCTAACCACTAGGCCACCACTGCTCAAAACTTTACACTCTACACAGGAGCTATGGTGGCCTAGTGGTTAGGGAATAGGCTCCAGGATTGGAAGGTTGTGGGTTCAAATCGCAGAGCACTAGGTTGCCCTGACATACCCTTGAGCACAGTATGGTCCCCTTCACTGCTCCCTGGGTACTGTGTTTTCTTCCATAATGACAAATAGTCACTTCCACTATTAAAAAAATATGCAATTAATTATGATCTCCCTTTTTTACATTCATGGATAAGGGCTTAATAAATAAAAAAGTGATTCATAAAGCCCTTATGTACAGTTCAAAAGTAACACCTCATCAATAATAGGAGCCTGGCCCACCTGGCCCACCTGGCCCACTGGCCAGATCTGTCACAGGGTTTGGCCAAGCTCTGCCCCAAAGAAGCTATGTGGAGCTGTTCTGTCTGCAAGAGGTGGGGTGGAAAAGGCTAAAGTGTATGGGGGAGGATGAGCATTGCCAACTAGACATAGTTCGGTTAACTTCGACATACAGCCTTGGTTCTTTGAATCAAACTAAATGGCCACTGGGCTTTTCCTTCTTCTGAGTTGTTTGGGGCGAGAGGTAGCAGGGAGGTATGGGATTGGAGTTACTTGTTAGCCTCTTACTTAGCACCACTGTAAGAGACTGTGCTACTGTTCCACTTTGTGCCGCTTTGGTGTGTGCTTCACCCCCAGTCTCCATCGAGTTCGCCAAGCAGACTCCAGCGCAGACATTACTTAATGCGGCTTCGGAGGAGAGCTGACTGATGATGGCTCCTGCGAGTCTAAGGACAGCAATGGGCTTCTCCCCCCAGACATGGCTGCTGATGGTCTATGGACTACTGCATTGGGCTTCCCCATGCCAGCCACAACCCAGGACCTATCACTGTTTTGTTTTTTTACTGTATAAATGCATATCATTACATTATGCACTACATTTCTTAAATTGTACATTACATCATATTATATTGTGATGGTACTTCCAAAATGATGAAAATGCATTGATAAATCTAAAAAAAAAATGTGCCTGATAGTTTTAGTAATTTTTATAAATATATGCCAATATCACTATCAATAACATCCGATAACATTGTGTATCCCTTGTTTATGTCACCAACCCCTACATGACAGAATATAAATGAGCAATCAAAAGAATTTCTATGTTGCAGACATTCTCAAACTAACATTGTGTTGCCATGTTACAAAGACAATGTTAGTACAGTAATTACATTGCAGATCCAGTAAATCAAGGACTGAACAGTAAAATATCACTTCTTATGTCAAGGCCAATGATCTATACAGACAAAACAAATTAGAAGTGGTGATTTAGTGGTTAGGGAGGTGGCCCCAGGATCGAAGGTAATCATAAGGCTGGTTGCCATGAGGTACCCTGGAGCAAGGTACCATCCCCATCACTGCTCCATGGGTGCTTTAAATAGCTCATCCCTGCTGTGTTCAAAAGAAATTTCAAATTTCTTTATGTCTCACTGTGGGCTCTGCTGTACCTCACAATGTGACAAAATAGTCATTTTCACTAAAAACACAAGAAAAATATAAATTCCTGGAAAGCAATTTTCTCTAATCTGTCCTACTCATCAAGCAGACAAACATGGTGAGTGGCTGGGTTCAGTATCTTTATCCTGCTAACAATAGCAAAGAACAAAAACATAAATTCAGCACAAAAACCATCATAATAGATGACAGAATTTAAAATGCAAAAATAAAATAATAAAAACAAAAGATAAGGAATGATCTCTAATACCCACAGGGCTCTAAAGGTCCTGACATAAAACAGACTGGACAGAAAGTCTGTGTGTGTGGAAATGAGAGAGATTTGGGGGATAGGGGGTGGGGGTGTTTAAGTGTGTGTGGACTCAGATAAAGTTCCCCTGCACAGCTGCTTTGGCCGGCGATTGCTTAGAAACATCTGTATTAACCCCTGGCAGCCTCCCAAGGGCAGCCTGCTGAGTGCTGGAATGTTAGGAAGGTCGTTCAACAGAGCCCAAGAAAAGAAAGAGAGAGAGAGCTAGAGAGATAAATAGATAGATAGAGATAGAGATAGAGAGACAGAGAAAATTAAAGAGAGAGCATTAGAGAGAGAGAAAGAGAGAGAGGGAGAGATAGATAGATAGACAGACAGACAGACAGAGAGAGGTGTAGAGAGAGAGAGAGAAAATTAAAGAATTAAAGAGAGAGAGCATTAGAGAGGGAGAGAGAAAGAGAGAGCAGGAACAATTTAAGGTTGAAAGGTAGAAAATTCTTCTAAACACACAGCTTTTCAGCAGTTTTCTTCCATGTAATTCAATGAAACACACATATGCAGCCTACAACAGTTGTCTTCACATAATGTAAACAAATTAGTTAGGAATGTAATGAAAAGTAAATCTGACAGCAGAATGAATATGTGTGTGTGCTTTAAAATGTGTGACAAAATGCTATAAAAGATTTCCTAATTACACCATTTCCTCTGTAGAGCTTTTTTGCCTAACTACAGTTCATTCCCTAACAGTGATCTGAATCTTTCTTTCTATATTTGTGTATGTCTGTGTGGAATTCCATCCAGGAGGATACATGGCAAAAAAAAACAGCATTTCCTAGTCATTAACCAAAAAGAGCACTAACAAACACACACACACACACGCACATTATATTATAAAATCCCTGATGGTAGCAATAAAAATGTATAACATCTGTGTTTTTATTTTGTTCTGTTTTGTTATTTTTTGTTATATATATATATATATATATATATATATATATATTCCATTGTATCACCATCTGGTCAGCATTAATAGCAGGCGCTTAAAAGCATTCACCTATATTCCATTCCATACGGTCAGATGTGCAACTCCTCAAGCCAAAAGCAACGCTTTAACCTATGATGTTTTTTTTCCCCTAGAGACTGTGGAGGAAGGCAGCTGAAGTAAATCAGAACTATTACAGGCCCAGGGACCTATTAGAAACATTTCCACAATGACTAAAGGAGCCATCTCTCTCTCTCTCTCTCTCTCTCTCTCTCTCTCTCTCTCTCTCTCTCTCTCTCTCGTTGCATCTCTCGCTCACTCATGCTCAAGAAATATCTATTATTATGTTAAAGATGCAGAGTACAGTGTCTCTAAGGAGCAAGCTGTGATTAATTCTTTATAATACAATGGGATGGGTGAGAGACAAAAACAGAGTCACTCACAGAAGATACAAAGAATGGAGCAATAAAGCCTGATTCTCAGGACAAGTATCAGATAATCATGTAGGATCACAATGAATGTGGGAAGAATTAGGGTACACTTCACAGGGACTTCTAAGGTACTGTTATAGGGTCAGGTTGGGTCAGGTTAAACTCCCTTCAGTCTAATCTCCTTGCAGATTTTTCATGGATGTTGTAAAATGTCATTTCATGTGTTCAGAGCAAAAGGAAAACATCCTTGGGTCCAGAATGCAGAAGAGGGGTGAAGAAGATAGGCATGTTGGAATGGGTGGAGAAGAGTGACAGGAGTGATTTGTGACACACTGTTAACAGCAAGAGTAGGGAAGGTTTATAGGATAGTAGTGAGACCAGCTATGTTGTATGGGTTGAAGACTGACTAAAAGACAGGAGGCGGAGCTGGAGGTGGCAGAGTTAAAGGTGCTAAGATTTTCGTTGGGTGAGACAAGGATGGACAGGATTAGAAATAGAGAGACATCTCAGGTTGGACATTTTGGGGACAAAGTTAGACAAGCCATGTTGCGTTGGTTTGGACATGCACAAAGGAGAGCCAAGGATTATATTGAGAGGAGGATGTTCAAGATGGAACTGCCAGGAAAGAGGAACAGAGGAAGACCAAAGAGGAGGTTTATGGATGTGGTGAGAGAGGACATGCAGGTGGAAGAGGAAGATGCAGATGACCGGAAGAAATGAAAACAGATGATACGCTGTGACAACCCCTTAACGGAAGCAGCCAAAAGAAAAAGAAGAAGATTATAAAAATTGTATACCTTAATGGCATTTTTTTATTTCTTCAAGGCATATACTTAATGACGTTTTTTTTTCATTTCATATTTCAGTTTCAAACTTGCAAACTGCATGTTTAGACTTAAGGCCTTAGTGACCTTTAAGACATAAAACAACAAACTTTAAAAGCATACTCTAATTACAGAGTAATTGATGGCATTTTTCATTCAACTGGAAATGTCAGCAATAATCATTGCTGAGAAACATTGTACAAGACATTGTCAATACTTCTCCACTATGCAGATTAAAAAAAAAAAAAAAACAGTCAACAACAACATAGTATATGCCAGCATATAGTATAGTTAATAGCGTATAGTACAGTTATCATCTTTTAACTTATCATGCTTCAGGGGAAATTATGTTCAGCCTGCTAAATATTTGTGATTGTTTATGCGTTCATTTTTTAATTTATTTTGTCAAATGTTTTGTTTTTATTATTGCTAAATATGCCTTTAACTCTAAACATTTAGAGGACTCCGCTATAACGAATATATAATTATAACTATACTTTTATTTATTTATTTTTTTACCAGACTTTGATAGTCATTGAAACACTATGTGGATCATGTACTAATACTTCATTGCCTTTACAAGTTCATATATTAATTCCTTTAAGTGCAGTCTGTACCTGTTTCTTTCGCTTTACTTATGCGTGCTAGGACGTGCCCTCACATTGAAGAAACTTCACCTTTGAATAGAAAAGAACTTTGAGAACCTGTGCATGTTCTTTATTCCTAAACCAAAAAGGTGGAGCTAAAAGGAAAATTGTGTGCTAAAAGATAGATCATACAACATTGATTTTTTGTGTGTGTGACTAATGTATCAAAATTAGTTCACTCTTTAGAATGAAACTTGTATTACCGCATAGCTCAAGCATCAAAGGCACAGGTAAATGTGGATAAACATAATTTTCACACTGCTCTGTGTTGTAATTTATTAAAAGTTTTTTGTGACGTTGCTTGTGTATACCACTTTGACATGTTTCATGAAGTTAATTGCCTTTGTGCTAGGTAAAAATGTTCTCTGTGGTGCAATACAGAGTCCAACATAATATACATCAGAAAAAGTGCACTGTGTTCTACATGCATGATGAAGTCACATGGATCCCATGCCGGCAACCCCCGTTGCCTGCACCAGGTGCCGTTTACATTCTACATGTATGCTGTAAGCCATTTACACAGCTGGGCTTTTTAGTGAGGTGACTCAGAGACAAAATGTCTCATGCCCCCGGGGTCTGAAAAACAGAGACCCACCCACCCCCTCTCTCTGTGCAGCGGCAAGAACTGTCTCTGTTGCTACCCTTAACACAGCCCAGGCCCTCTTTGGAACTCTCAACTAGCATAGAGATGCACTGAACATTATTTAACACTTAAACCTGAGCAACAGTTCACTATAAAACTCAAAAAGCACACAAACCGTTAGCCAGTAGTGTCACTAATGTAATGAGTAACATATACTTTCAGCGACTTTCTTCTGGAAAAACAACCTGTTTCACAAATACTTTTTTTTCTTATTTGATAAGGTCACTCAAATCTATCAGCTACACCTGTGCCCTTACATTTTGTTTTTGTAATTCACTCAATAAAACACTCTAAATTCTGACTTTGCATATGTACTTCAGTAAAAACATGTAATCTTCTATAAGCCCTAAAGAAACTTGATGAAAAAAGTTCTCAGGTTAAAAACTCCATGAACAAGCCTTTTGCCAAATAACCTTTTCAGAGTCACTATCTGTGAAATCAAATGAATGCCTGTTGTAATAATATTTAAGAGAAAGTACACCATCCATCTGCTTCATATGTGAAAAGGAGAGAATAAGAGAAGCAGTGCACATGTACAATTTTACCGGGACTGACTTTTCATGTTCATTTAAAGGTTAAGAAACATAATAATATGGAAAAATTGTTTAAATTGTTTCCTTCCACACAACAAAACTACAGCTGTAACTACTTTATCACTTTATCACACTTTTTCACTTTTTCAATGAACAACAAGTGAGAAGGAATTATTATCTAATTCTGCTTTTGTTATTGCCAGCAATAACTGTGACCTCTTAGGCTTAATTAAAGTTCTGCCCTCATTCATGGCTGAGTGTTTGCACACTTTTAGCTCTGTTAAGGTCTCATGAATGCATTCATTTCCAGGCAAATTCAATAATACAGAAGCTCTAGCCTGACAGAATCACAAGTCTGGGACAATGACCCTTACAAAGCTTCCATTCTCTCCTAGCAAATCAGCCTTGCTCAGCCACAATAAAAAAGGGTCTGTATTAGTACAGCCAATGCCATGACTAATTAGATCTATAGCAACATTAGCAAAAAGACATGCAGCAAGTCAAAGTAAGCGAACATAGCAATATAATATCTGATAAGTTGCTTTTGCATAAAAAAAATGATGTAGTGAATTTGCTTGATTATTTTCTTTATTAAAGTTTAAAATGTTAATGTTTAAAAATTAAATTGTGCTTTTTAAAAATATACTAAATTAGTTTTAAAGAGTAATGTATTCTTCACTCTTCTGTGTGTTTGGTGTAATCCTATCAAACACACAGATATTTGGTGTTATCAAGCAATGCTATTTATAAATGACCACCAAGCATATGGCTCACAGGTTCAGGAAAAGGAAAACACTTTATCATATACCCATTTTATTATATACCCTCATTCCAACAATGAAACCGTCTGTGAAGTCATATAGACAACAATAAATAGAGGTCATAATATATTTTTCTTATATACAGTGACTGGGAAACATAGTAAATGAAAACATCATTCCCTACCTGATCATAAGAGATCCTAAACACTCAACAACATGCAGGCAAAATCTTTTAACAAAATTGAGGCTGACTCACAATTAAATGACTATGGAACCAGCAAAAACTAAACAGTAGATGAAGTGGCGTAAGCTGAAGTGCCAAAAAGTTTGACAAAACACTTTTTCCCAGAATTGACAAAAGTGTGTCGAGTATTAAATATGCATCATCAAAGAAAGCCCTTAGCTGAGAGAAAGGAGTCTTACATAAAGCAGGCCACTGCAGTCAAATCCATCCATGTTCACATCTAAAATAGGTATAACTCCTCTGAGTAATTACACATCTCTAAATAAAAGTAAAAAAGTAAAACCTCCTACCCTGCTAACACACACATACACACACACACACACACACACACACACACACACACACACACACACACACACACACACACACACACACAGCTTTATGTAATGATCTCTTTAAAAAGTGTAACAGAAGGACACAGTAATCAAGCAAAATTAATAAATTAGTACTAAATTAAGGTCCAAATTGGCCTCAATCCATAGACAAATAACAGTTGGTTTTATGGCTGCTAACTTGAGATTACATAATATAACAATTCAAAGCCATAAATCATTTGGTTTCCCTTCTACTAGACAACACTTTTGTGTCTGTCCCTGTGAAGTGTACCCTAATTCTTCCTACATTCACTATGATCCTACTTGATTGTCTGATACTTGTCCTGAGAATCAGGCTTCAGTTTTGTTGTCTGTGTCACATTGCTGAAGCTTCGGTGAGCTAAAGAGGAGACTCCAACAAATAAGATGTGATGAAGTGAAAAGAAAGTTAACCCCAAATTAAATGTTTCATTTCTGAGAGTGTTTTTAAAATGGCCAAATATGAAAGTTATTTGTTATGTGTAAAACACACTCTCAGCTTATAGCAGCTAAGGCTTAACATTGGCATTACTTTAGCACTTCAGACATCTGTTAATAATTATCTCAACTTATTGCTCACCACCACACTTAGCTCACACACCTGAGCATCAGCAAGCAACAAAGCTGTATGTGAGACAGCAGATAGTTCGAAATGCAACCTGTCTTTATGACTAAGCTACTAATGTAGATTAGGGTGTGATTAACTGCCACCATGAGAGAGGAAAACATGCCAACAGGGATGAAGGCTGGTAGAGATAGAGCGAGAGAGAGAGATTTTCATTCCACCTCTGGCTTAATATTTACTCTCTACATAGTTATTGCTGATTCTAGCCTACCCCAGTTCATTGAGTGAATTTAGTGAAAAATTTAACCTTGTAAACTTCTTCAATGGCTAGCAAGGCTGGTGAATGGGAAAGTGATTGAGTGGTGGTGGTCTGGTTGTAGGATATTCGCTTAAAGACAGAGAGGTCAATGGTTAAAATCCTACCTCCAGCATTACCACCTGAGGAAAACCCTTCACCCCAAATTAGCAGCATCTGGTAAATGCTGTAAATACATGTGATTATGCGTTTTGCCTGCAGATAAACTGCCTACCTAGATTGACAAAGCTCATGACCATGTCGGCGTCGTTAAGGAAGTTGTTGTCCTGAAGAGTGGCGATGGGTGGTCCCTGAGTGGTAAACACGGGCTTGTACGGGTACGAGTAGCCCACCTCGTCGCCCTCCGTGGACATGGCGTTGTAGAGATCGAGCATGAACATAGGTGCTGCGTTGTGCTTTCCGTGAAGGTGCGGCCGCGGTCGGTGCGGTAAGCCCAGGATGGACAAGATCTCTCTCTGCATCTCGCGCCGCTCCTGGCCCTTCAAACGCCTCTGGATGAAGCTCGAATGGATTTCGGTGTCCAGGGTGAAGTTCGTAAAGACCGTGTCAGCCAGTACGGCGCAGCCGTACACCAAGAGCAGCGCGTGAGTGCACTGGTCCATCAAAGGGGCCATGACGAAACTGTTATGATCACCTAAAAAGCAGACGATGACAGTTCCGAACACAGTCGAGCAGATCTTCTGTTCAGTTTTGTTCCCTCATTTCGAGGACGAGGAAAATACGTTTTCTCCCCGAGAAACAGACCAATCTGAACTCGTTAAAGGATTGGCTGAGTTACTCTACAGGCGTGCTCTGCAGTTCACTGTTTTTGGATGACCTGAGAAGGTGTGAGGGCGAGTATAGCGGCGCGCGCTGCTCATGAAATCAACACGGCAAAAGTTTAAGGAGGCGCTGTACGCAGGGAGGAGCCAACAGGAGAGAAGGAGAGGGAGAAATCAAGGCGAGAGATAGAGAGAGATGGCCACGATGCAGGTTCGTGTCAATGGCGATCTTAATTGACGCATGATCTTGTTTATTAGTTGAATCAGGTGTGTCTTCCCCGAGTGTGTGGTCATCGAAGTAGGACTGGAATTATGAATAACTTTTCAGTCTTCTTTTTTCAGCTGCTCACTTTAGGGGTAGCCACGGCAGATCCACCGCCTCCATTTCTTCGAGTCCTCTGCATCTTTCTTCAAACAAACTACCTCTCTGACTATATCCATAAACCTCCTCATATTTCTCCCGATTTACCTCTTTCCTGGCAGCTCCATCCTCAACACCCTTCTCCCAATGCAATCCACGCTTCTCCTCTGTACATGTCCAAACCTTGCTTCTTCAACATTGTCTCTGAAATATCCAACCTGAGCTGTCCCTCTAATATAATTATTTCTAATCCTGTCCACCTTCATCACACCCAAAAACAATCTCAGCATCTTTAACCCTACTACCTCAAGCTCTGCTGCCTAAACTTTTCCTTACAAGATCCCAGATGTAGAGCAACAACCACAGTCACTTCCGGGGTGGAGGTGGGACATTGTGTGGGGGTGTATTGTGAGGCTCACTTCTTAGTTTGTATCTTATGTGGCTGTATTTTGTTTTCAAAAAGATCATCCATTTGGGATAACAATGTGCTACAGTTAATTCTTCCAGTATTTTCACTAATCCATTTGGTACTCTGTCGCTGTTAAATGCCTTTCAGTGGTAGCCTGTAACACATAAACAGAGCTTATCCAATGATAGAATCAGTGAATGGCCACAGGTGTTTATACTGATGCAGCCTTTTCTGATTGTGGACTTAAAAGCGGGAACATGTTTTTAGTTAAAATCGGCCACTCTGAGTGGATGTGAGACCCAGGGGCCCCATGGCCCTTCTCCCAGCAGAAGGCTGCCATTCTGGGAAGGACAATAGGAACAGACCCCCCTTTGTTCCAGCATTGGTGGCCCTTCTGAACTGCTGCAGTAAACAGTGTGCACAGGCTGACGGAGCTGGCCTGGATAGGCACACTGAGAAGCTTTTGAACAAGAGAAGTTAAGCAGAACAGGAGCCGACACTGACTTTCCCCTCACAATCGCGCCCACACACACACACACACTTTGACACATTTTTGAAATTCAAGGACACATAGTACCATGGCAAAGCCTTGACTCACCCCTCATTTCCTTTTTTGCTATGGAATCAACTTGTTGGTGACAAAATAATATGGTGTGTTTGTCAAAATGTCTTATCTTAGGTATGTTGGGTAAATTAATTGAACAAATGCATCACTGAGACAGGCTGCAAAGAGCTTAGACAAACAAAATATCTAGATGAAGGGGTTCCAACCACTTATCATTCAGCATCCCCACTTTACTAACCAATGGCCTGATAATTTAATCATCTGTATTGTTTCTCCATTGGTTTATGCATGAAGTTAGGTGGCTTTTTTATGCTTGAGGAATTTATACATATGTGACTACATCTTAACAAACAAAAAATATTCCCTCAGGAACAGCAACTAAAAATCCAAAACTTTGTTATTCTTCAACAATACATAACAAATACAGGGTCTTTGGAAATTATGAGGAAATCAAGGGTTCAAGACTTTATGGAAGCAATGTACATGGACAATACAGACTCATGTGGAAAAACTGTTTTAATTAATTAATTAATTAATTAATTAATTAATTAATTGCAGAGGTGGAGGTGGCAGAGTTAAAGCTGCTTGTGTCAGAGAGTGACAAGGATGGACAGGATTAGGAACAAGGATATTAGATGGAAAGTATTAGTGTGGACATGTGCAGAGGAGAGACAAGGGATATATATATATATATATATATATATATACTTCCTTTTTTTTAATAGAAGGAAAAGAATGTAGCTGTCAGGAAAACCAAGACAACATTTAAATTATTTAGCAGATGCTCTTATCCAGAGCGACTTCCATGTCTTAATTATAGGGACGGTCCTCCTGGAGCAATTCAGGGTTAAGGGTCTTTCTCAGGGACCCAGTGGTGGTAGTGCTAGAGGTGGGATTTGAACCTGGGACCTCTTGAGCTATAGGTCCATAGGCAAGTATCCTACCACTGGACCACCACCACCCTGATAAGATAAGTAAGGTTTATGGATGTGGTGAGAGAGGACATGCAGCTAGTTGGAGTGAATGAGAAAGACGCAGAAGACCAGAAGACCAGAAGAAAAAGAAATGATCTGCTGTGGCGACCCCCAAACAAGAGCAACTGAAAGAAGGAAAATGAGAGCAAACAGAGGAGATATTGATTTCAGTTGATAACCTATTCAGGTGTTTAGCTGTGAGTTGGTCTTGTAATTCTTATACAGTACGGTGCAATCATTTCTAAAGTTAAATTATCAAGTCTCTTGATAATGGCCTGAGTTTTATTCACAAAGACAAAGGCAGGCTTTCTTCACTAAAGAGGTGTGTTTTGTGGCTTTTCTTTCTTATACATATATAGTTATCTTCTACACACACACCTCTCTGATCTTTGTCTTTTGAAGCTATCCAAACACATCACAGCAGCTGCAGGTTGAAACATGACAGCAACTCAAAAGACAGACAGTAAAAAACAACTAATGCTAACTTTCCCCACACTCTTGAGGATGTCCAACTCTACCTACATTCCTACATTTCTACAGCTAGTACTGAGTCAAGTCAAGCTTTTACTTATTCCAATGACAATAAATCTGCATAATTTCAGTTAAAGACAAATGAAGTAAAAATGTATTTAAGTATCTTACAAATTGGTTTTAAAAACACAGGCTTGCTTCCAGATTTCTTTGAAATTGATGCATTGGTAACAATGGTGGTGTCACTCAGTAAATTGTAAAATTCCATCACAGCAGCACACCTAGTTTAATTTAATGAAGGATTAGCCAAACCAGGCACAGAAGAAGAACAAATTCTACTGGGATTCCTTAACATAATGGTTTTGAGGTAAGATGGAGGTTTGGGCATAAGGAGTTAACTGAACACCCGACCAAAAAACAAACAAAAAACGAAACCAAAAGTGAAACCAACAAAACCAACCAACAAAATGTGAAATCAAATTATCAGGCAAACTCTGAGGAAAAAACTACACTAAGCAAAGAAAATAGGACAGGACTAGAGGGGGCAAGGATAAAAAAAGGGACATGGAAAACAAAAACAAAGGCATGTTTTAGGTGAGCACATTGATAGAGGAGAGCTCAGAAGACTAACTGAACCCTGGGACTGGACTGGACTGGACTGGAGCAAGACCAGGAACTGAAACTGAGACTGGAGTGAGACAGTAGACATAACTGGAGACTGGACAGGAACAGTATGAATGAAGTGACATTGTGAACACAGCACAGCATAGAATGCACCACAACAAAATGCTCTCTGCATCTGACCCATGCACACAGTGTAGCAGTTGCCAAACATACATCAACACCTAGGGAGCGGTGTTGGGGGTGGAGCATGATCCTACTGTGCAGCTAGAACTGCTGACAGGACCTGAGGACAAAACTTTATTCCCAAAACTTTGTGTGCTTGCTGATGAGTGTCCTCTTTATTTCTAATCTTGTTTTTAATCTTGGTGTTTCATAATGTCACTGACTATTGTTTGGGGGGTTTTCTTTATCACTGTCACAGGTTATCCATCACCAGCTGTCATTTCCTTTGACTGAATGGTTTCATGCCTGTTGCTTAATACACCAGCTTTTTCTTTCTTTTTCAGTACATTTCAAATAAGCTAACTGGCTATATCTTAATCTTTTCAACTTCAGTCCTTCCTCAAAACATTTTTTAAATTTAAAACAACAATTGCAGTCTTCACAAGTGATATTAAAAGCTAGCAATCAACCTAACTCTGCACACCTGTTTAACAACATACAATTGTCAGCCTCACCTGTTCCAGTAATTCTGCTCACTTGAAAAACTGGGTCATCTATTACAAAAGATAATGTTCTATGTTATATACAATTCCAGATGTATCAGTACATAAAACTGAAATCTGATCTTCTGTCTCATTTATGTTTATAATATCAAACTCAAAAGCATAGCAAAAACAAATAAACTGGCTATGGTGTTCCAAGACTTTTCTATCAGCTCAACAGGCTAAGAACATCTTAACATGCCAATCTAGAAACTGTGCTCTGCATGAAGCTACAATACATATCACTGTGCCAAAGTGACATTCACCATTATGCCAGCTTGAGGATGACACATATTAACATAGACCTAACTTCTCCATCGGTTATGAATGCTGTACTCTTCCTGTTAAGTGTGTAGTGTTTTTGTTTATTTTCACATTACATTCAGATGCCATGAAGGCAATCATCATGCAGGATGCTTCCATTTTCTTTTAATCCACTTTACTGCGTGTGTGACCAGGGGCCAAAGTAATATTTGTTTAGCGTGTTGTCTGCTCCACGCTGGCCAGGTGGCCCCTTTTAAAGTCACTGAGGCAGGAAACAGTGGGGCTGCCATGTGATCCAGGAAAAACTTGCTAAAGAAAAAAACCCTCAAATAAAGCAGCGATGTTTTGGAATAAATGTTAAGGGGATTCAGTAAAGACATTAGACGCAATATCTTTCACTGATCTCATTAGATTTGGATTGCTCAGAATGCCCAAGCCATTTACACACCCACAACCTGGGTGGGCTGTTAAAAAACTGACAGACCAGGTGGAGGTGAGTAAAAGCAAGTGTTTCCCCGTGAGTATTTACATTTACATTTACGGCATTTAGCACGATGCTCTTATCCACAGCAACTTCAATGTCCTACTTACAGGGACAGTCCCCCTGGAGCAACCCAAGTTTAAGGGTCTTTCTCAGGGACCCAGTGGTGGTAGTACCAGAGGTGGGATTTGATCTTGATCCAGAGGTCCATAGGCAAGTACCTTACCACTAGACCACCACCACCACCCACCAATGACACTAAGAGAAGCCACAGGAACATATGGGCAAAGCTGTGAGTCAAGGCTGAGGGCCAAGGGTTGTCTCATACTGTATGTTGCAATGACCCCCCACCCCCCCCTTTTTTGTTTTTGTTTTTACACTAAAAAGAGTCATGTCAAAAAGAAAAAAACAACTGTAGTAATTTTCAGTGATTCTTTAAAGATCTATTTTTAGGAAGACTGAAGAATCCCAAACTATAGTTTTAAAAGGAGCTCTTTAGTACTGTACAACAAAACCAAGAACTTTTTAGGTTTCTTTATTTTTAAGAATAGCCATGTCTGCATAATGTCACGAGAGAGAGAGAGAGAGAGAGAGAGAGAGAGAGAAAGAAAGAGAGAGAGAGAGAGAGAGAGAGAGAGAGAGAGAGAGAGAGAGAGCAGTTCTTTTTTCTGTTCATGGGGATTAAGCTGACAGATCTGTATTTAGTTTCAGAGTGGCCTCTGGCCTCAGCTAATCCACTTCACCTGCACAGTAACCCCCTCTCCTTCTCAAAGTCCCACATCACCCCTTCCACAGTCCTCATGACTAGCTTAGGCTCTAGCACCCCAGCGCACTCCTGAACTCTGAGCTCAAACAGGAGGTGTGTGCTTTGCATTGCTTATTGAGATATAGCAATTATCTAGAGATTAACTCAATTGTTATGGAAGCAGGTTGTCAATGTCACTTAAGAGAAATGAGAAAGATGCCCCAGTAAAGTCAGGTCACGCCTCATTTTGAGTTTAATTTTTGTTTCACAAACATTAACCTGTTGAAAATTTAAAAAACAACAGCTGTCACAGGCATACATATATCCTAAACCACAACTAAAATCATCTAGATTCTGTAATCAAGAACATTAAAAAATACCCTACTAAGTGATCTTTAAACAGCAATTATAAATTATTTTCTTTACAAGTTACAAGTTTATTTTCTTTTATTTACTTAGTCTTGGCAGAAAGCGTTGAGCGTTAGGCTAAGGGTGTGAGATTTTCTGAAAGGCAGCGAGATCAAAGTCTTTCCTGCTGCTGCTGCCCCATGGTGTTGTCAGGCAGGCTGGAATTTCTGGGGTTTCTGAGTGATTTACCTGTAGGTGTTTAGGAGAAATGAAGAGTGATTTTTCGTATGCCAACAACACAAAGTTGTTATTCGCAACATCGTACAATCAACATATCTGCTGTTGTCTGCACTTGTCTGTTTGTCTGCTTGTCCGTTTGTTTTGTTGTGTGTCTTATGTTGTCTTATGTGTAGCACCAGGGTTCTGGAGGAACGTTATTTCTGTTTCACTACACGTGTATGGTTGAAAATTTATTGGCCAAAACGTTTGTTGAACTCGCGCCATTCCAGTTACTTTTATATACATTGGCAACGCCATTTTCTCACTGATTAGCGACATTCTCTTTGCCAAAACCTTTAACCCATTAGTTACACTAAGATGTTCACGATTAACAGGGTTATTAACAAGTTTATAAATGCGATAGATATTTTAGAGCGGTGGCTGCTGCGTAGCAACCTACTGTTTAATCTAGCTAACGTCAGCTGCATGCTAACTTTAGCTACTCCCTTGCATAAAATACCTCACGCATCTTATATGATACACGTGAATATACATCCTACACAGCAATCCCCACATCTCTGGTCATACGTACTTTATAGCTAAAGGTCATGTCGGTTTTTTTTTTGCGAACATAAGGTGACAGTGAAATACCGCTTTCAATCACTAAAATTCAAACCACTGGTTAGGGTTAATTACGAAAATGAAAAAAAAAAGCTAACTACGTAGCTGGGACTGCATGCTGAACGTTACCTTAAATGCATGTGGAAGTTAGATCATCGCATATCCCCGTCTACACTAGTTATTTTAGTTATTGATGATATTTAAAGCATTGCTTGCTTTCCATTTCCATATAGTTGGTGCTTGAGTGAAGGACTCATCTGCATGACATGTCTGAACAGTTCTCCGAGGTAGATAAATTACGAACTCAGATGTTCCAAAATCTCGGAGTCGTTGAGGAAACCTCGCCACATATTCTGAGGACATCGCTAGGTGATGGCAAAAAGAATTCGTCGCTGTGTTATTCGGGTTTTTACTCATTATGTGTATTGTAATCAGTTCATTTTAAATTATAACCAGTCTAGATGTTTTAACGCGTATAGAGAAAGCTATCCAGAACATTGTTCACCATTTATCCGAGGGAGAAGCCCCAGTGTTGGAACTGAACGCTCGTTGCTGTTAGTCCAACGTGAGGTACGATTCCCAATCTTTAAACCAAAGTATATAAGAATATATTTTTATTAATTCAGTCTGTTTATATTTATCATTATTTATCATTGATGATAGTAACATGCTAACATTTAATAAACTGTATTTTATAAATAGTTATTAGATCATTTGTATTGACCTGTATGCACTGGGAGAACTGTCAGTAAAGAGTCAAAGAATGGAATTTTATTTAAGGGGGGGGGGGTCAAATTCCTTAAATAATACAGTTTTGGGTAATGACTTTAATTTAAATGCACATTACACACCATCTTGACTTGACTTTTTGTCATGTTAGGAATTTGTGTCATGTTAGGAATACAGTTTATCCAGGCCTTAAATGCACCAGTGTTCAATACATCTTATTTTCTCAGATTTGACAAGACTATTAGTCTGCTCATGAGTTCAGATGCCGCTGTCACAACTCTCCGAAGTGACAACCCTTCATCTGCAACTAAGTTTGGTAAGAGCATGTTACATCATTATAATTAAATGTTGGATTTGTTTATCAATCTAACTAATGGCAGGCACCAAATTTTTTGTAATTGGACATTGTTACCAGACTCCCTGTTGGGCAAGGCTTAATGGCACACAAAAGCTATTCAGAAAGGATAAGAAAAATACTGTGGGGAGAGACATTAGGCTCAGTACTGACTTTTAGTAATTGTATAGAAAAGGAGATATGATGAAATGATACAAAATATCTTGTAGATAGGTCTGTTGTGCTTTGTGGATGCTGGACTTACGTAGAATTGGCAGAATTGATAAACATGTTTTAGGTAAAATATTTTAAACATAAATTATATACAAAATAGCTAGAAGGTGTGGAAAAGGACAAAGAATGCTTTCAAAAATAGAAGTGTTAATCATTTATTTTCACTGTCAACATATCGTAGTGAATGAACAAAGAGAAATTTTAAATCAAATCAATATTTGGTGTGACCACCCTTGCCTCTCTCATAACAGCATCAATTCTTCTAGGTACACTTGCAAACAGTTTTGAAGGAACTGCCAGGTTGTTCCAAACATCTTGGGAGAACTAACCACAGATCTTCTGTGGGATGTAGGACTCTCACATCCTCTGTCTCTTCACAAATCCCAGACAATACTTGATGATGTTGACAGGGCTCTGTGGAATATAAAGAATTGATGCTGGTTTGAAGGCAAAAGATAGAATAATTCAACTATTGATTTGATTTAGATTTTTCTTGTTCGCTTCACGCCAGATTTTTGTAAATTGATAAAAATAAACAATCATTATTTATATTTCTGTAAGTATTCTTTGTTTACAGCATTTTTTCCACACCTGCCTAAAACATTTGCACAGTACTGTATGCAAATATTTTTCTACCATATAGCCTTTAACAAAATCCTATATGTAGCAGATATGCCAAGGCAGAGCAAGCTGTAAATACTTTTAACAGTGAAAAGCCCTGAGAACAGTGGGTAATAAACATTGAATTGATTTAGACAACTCCTCAGACAGTAAAGATAATCACGTTTGTTGCCAAGATAATGTCGTGCTGGTCTTAGCATTTGTACATACTACTAATAAATGCTCTTCACAGTATTACCAAAAAGATCACCAATAAATGTTTGACTTGAACAGTAGTTATTTTTCATGTTCAGTATAAAGAATTGACACAGTTAATTTAAATATGAGCAACATGCAAATATAATTCTAAGCACAATTGTAAATGCTATACAGAGTGAACCAGTAAATTGTATTATAAAGATGTTGCGAAAGTATGACAACCATTGTCTTTACTTACGCTGAAACTAAAAGGGATAACTGTAGACTGAAAGTGATGTTTATACTTTTGTAATTATTTATTTAAATATATCTAAACTTATAAACTGGTGTATCTTTTTGTCACAAAGTGTGTTGCAAACAGACATTAACAAAGACATTATTCACTGTCTACATAGTAAAAACATAATTTTGAACTTCTTAAATCTGTAAACGGTGGCGGCAGTGTGAAGGACGCCAACAAGAGATTAGTGTCTGCCAAACTAATTTTATTAGCAACACAACCACACAAACCAAAAGTGCCACCACTAACTGTGAGGCGTAGCTCGGAGAGAACCGCCTGTCTCTGACACACCAAGGCTTAAATAAAGAAGCTTCCATGAAGCACACCTGTTCTAAACAAGCCCAGGTGTGCTCAGTCAGACAGAGCGCCATTCAATGTGGCCTGGACACCACGGTACGACAGACCGTGACAGTAGCGCCTCTCTAAAACGCAACTCCTGGAGGGAAGGCCAAAACAGATCCGAATCTCTGTGGGGAGGCTAAACAAAACTCCAGTTAACTGGAACAGTCCCTTTACTGCGCTTCAGGCCTCCACAAACACCCACCATAAATAACAAGACTCTGGCCAGTAGTGTTCAGAGGTCCATGTGGTGAGGGGTGGTCCCAGGAGTCTCAGTCCATATCCGCACCAAGTCCCTTTGGTGTTTGGGCTTGACCGCGATGGTGTCCTTCTCGGGTCTCTCTCTGCTGTCCCGGTTTTCTCCCCACACCTGTCTCATGGACCCTGCAGCGGACCTCTGGAAGGACTCCTCTGATTGGCTCATATTCTGTCTGATCTTCACTCTGAAAAATGGCGCCTAATACAGGGGAATCTCGTGTTTCTCGAGGGAAGAGTTAGTTACTCGTGGCGCAGGCTTCGCCTTCCAGTCATGTCCTTCTTGCTTGTCAAGGCTTTACTTGGCAACCTGATTAATCTCAAGCCTCTGCGCGTCCATGGTCCTCCACAGGCACATCAGGTGGGGCGGCTGGATTGTCGTCACTGTGTAGCTCCCACAAAGCCCCTGGAGCCCTCCTTCTCTGACTCTCTGGGCAGGTCTTGCAGCTCAATGGGTTTACCAGTCTCTCCTGGCTTTTCCTGTGTTCCCTGCCCGGGCAGAGTGACGTTTGTCTTGCACCTGTCTCATCCTGCCCTGGTCTGGTTCAGTTGTTCTTCCATAGTGGCCATTTTAGCTTCCAGCTTCTCCTGAATGGTTGGAGTCTCAACTTTCCTCGTTGTCTGGCAGACAGTTAGGTTCCTCTGTTCATCCGCTCTTCTCCAGCTCTCTTCTTGACAGCCGTCACAGCGCAGCTTTATTCTAGAGACATCTCTCCCTTCTCTGATTTTCGTGTTCTTTTCCTTGAAGCTCACCTTGTCTTGAGCCAGAGCTTTTCTTTCTGTTTCCATGGCTTCACCCCTTGCAACTGGACAAGAGTCCCCGTCCTTCCAGCTGAGGAAGCAGATAGTGATCCTTTCCTTGCGTTCAACCCTTCATTCGGTGACCGAGGCATCTACACCTGTAGCATCGAGGCTTCTTTCTCGCTCATCAGCTGCTGGTAGAGCCTCTGTCAGCAACTCTTCTGTTCAGTGAGCTGGAACATCTTCATGTAGCTGATTTGTTCATCTCATGTGGTATTTTGGATTGTTTTCTGCAGCTCTGATCCGCTTGGCCAGATCCCTTGCCTGCTTTCTCTGAAATGACTTTTGCAAGCAAATTGCAGCATGTCTGAACAGCTGATACCTCTGCTTTGTTATTCAAGCTTCCACCTTCTGAACCTCTCTGAAGAACACTTGCTGCCCAGCACTGCTTCTTGAAAACCAATCTTTGCTGGTGCATTCTTACTACAGCCTGGATCATGGTGGCAGCTTTGTGCATTGCAGCAACATTCTTCTAACAGAAAACCCTAAAAAGCTGCCTGATGACATCACTGACCTTTCTCAACACCTGGAATCTTTCATGTTCCAGTTTGCCTGGTAATGTAAGACCTATAATGTCTGAATGATGCACACGGATAACCCTATGGCCTGGTACTTTGCTACCTCCTGTGCCCTCTGAACGTCGCTTGCATAGGAAGCTGCCTGATGTTGCCGGACAATCTCTTCTAACTCTACCCCGACGCAGGCTTGCAGGAACATTGCAGCAGAGTCAAAGAATTCCAAGAATTCCTCCTCCTCTGCTTTCTGGCATCAAGTGTGGAGCGACACCCAAGCTGGATGGCAACAGCAGCACATTCTTCATACATAGATAGTCGCCATCCGGCACAGTGAGCCCTGCAAATCCATTGTATCACTGTATGCCTGCGTTTCTGTCTCAGGGAGTCTGTTCAGTCTTTATCCTCGAATGCGGCTTGCAGAACAACAGCAGCCCCCTTTTCTTCCTTCAAAGACCTCATCTCTTGCTTCATCATCTTCTTAGCCTCGGTAATGTTAAGCGCACAGTCTCAGCCGCCCACAGTAGCTTCAGGTGCTTTCGCCCAAGTGCTTTCTCACCTGTGCCTGAATGGTTACTGCAGCCTCATGTTCAATCCACATCTGTACCCAAACTTTCATTTCAAAATACCCACTAACCTGAGTTGCTGCTTTCTGCTTTCAGCCCAGCAGATGGGTTAGTAGTGATTCGGGGCCGACTTCTGATGCCGCTTCTCTTGTTGCGACGGGCTTTGGTCGAATCTCCCTGAAGGTAACGATGCAGGAAGTGGTCTCCATCCTCCTGCTCAGTGTCAGGGACGACTTTGCCTTTCTGTCGTGAGGAGGGGGTGGGCGCAGTGCTCACGTTAACGCGGCTGAGCGCTGTGCTCGCATTGGGCGCCGAGGGCTATGCTGGCTTGTGCTTCGCACTGGCGCGGGAGGGGAGGCGCGGCTGGCTGTGGCTCGCAGCTGCGCCAAGGCGCTGGAAGTTGGTGCCTCCTCAAGACATGGCGGCAGCCGCCAAAGAAGCCCCGCCTTTCCATGTCGCCTTCGTAGAAACACTCACGAGGTTCAGCGCAGGGAGAAGCGCCAGCCCTTGTGGTAGCCATGGGAGACCAGCATCCGGAGGAACAGCGAATCCGATCCAGCGCGCAGCTCGATCCGGGTGGGACCGGTGGGAGCAGTGACGCCACATTCTCAGACGGCGCCGCCTTTGCCGTGCGGCCGCCGGGTGTCCTCGGCCCGCACTCCATTCTCACCTTCAGACGCCGCGGAGTGTCCAGAACCGCTTCTCGCCTCCCAGGTTTTATCAGCCGCAGCGTTTGCTTCGACCATCACGCTCGCTGCCGCCCATAACGCTGCTTGCCGCGCTTTGGCTCGCGACGTTCAGGTACTGGCGTCATTCGTAACGGTGGCGGCAGTGGAAGGGACGCCACCGAGCCAGTGGTTCCAAACGTAATTTGCTAGCCAAAATAACCACACAAACCAAAGTGCCACTATAACTGTGAGAGCGTGAGCTCGAGAATCGCGCTTCTGTCCCATTGGCTGTCGCTTAAATAGCAGTTCTTTGGTAGCACACACCTGTCTCTAAACAAGCTCAGGTGTGCTCAGTCAGGCCAGATGCTTCATCTGTCGTGCCCGATCGGGACCACGGGTACGACAGACCGTGACAAAATCACACATCTAATATGAAACATAGTTCAGGTAATTAATCTTCCTTGATAACATTGGGATAATTTTTTTTTTTCTGCTTGCAGCAATATTTTTAAAAGTCCTGGCAATGATTTACAACCTGTCCAATCTAATTCACATTCTACTAAAGGTACGTATTCTGAAAAGAAATCAAGATGAGATTATGTGAATTATCTTATTTTATTTTTATATGCCATATAGTTTTGATTGTTGGTGTTTTGTGTTATGGGGTTTCTGAAATATTAGCTGTTATAAAAAGTTTAATGACACAGGTAGAAGCTTTGACAAATCACCAAAAAAAAAAACTGTGCAAAAGTTCTTAGTAGGTGAAAAATGCCAGTAAACAAAGAATGCTTTCAAAATGGAAGTGTTAATCATTTATTTTCATCAATCACCAGCTGTAAATGAACAAAAAGAGAAATCTAAATCAAATCAATATTTTGTGACCACTTGCATTCAAAACAGCATCAATTCTTCTAGGCACATTTTGCAATGACCGCTTTGAAAAGAACTCGGCTGGTAGGTTGTTCCAAACATGACTGTGTTTCAACCGACATTGATGATCATTAGCACCTGTTCAATTGGTTGATCATACACCTGACTATAATTCTACAAAATCCCTGACTTTGTGCAAGTGTACCTACATAAGAATTGATGGTGGGAAGGCAAAAGGTAGTAACACCAAATATTGATTTGATTTAGATTTTTCTTTGTTCGCTCATTGCATTTGCAAACTGGATAAAAATAACAATCATTATTTATATTTCTGAAAGCATTCTTTGTTTACAGCATTTTTTCACACCTGCCTAAAACTTTTGCACGGTACTGTATGTTCTCTGTAATGAAATTGTCTTGTGTCCAACAGAGAAATGTACTATAATGACCCTCAGCTGTTTGGGACCCAGAAGAATCTGGATTTAGTTGTGGATGATATTTCTTGCATGCTCAAAGTTCCTCGGAGGAGTTTACATGTGGTACATTTGCTAGTATTTTAAATATAAGCGCACAGATACACTCATCCTCTCTTTTTCTTTTGGGTTAGTTAATGAAAAAAATATCCAAATAGTGTATGCATCTATTAATGTTAATTCTTTATTAAGAATTATACATTTTTGACAGTTTTTTGTGTATATATATATATATATATATATATATATATATATATATATATATATATTATCTTATAGTTAGCCACTTCTAAAGGATTTGTCTCTGGTGATCTTACCTACTTGGAGGAGGATGGCACAAGGGTGGAGTGTTACTCCAGTTGCACAGTAAGTCAGAACCATCAATAAACCGTATCTAAACATTTTCCTAATGTTTACAATTTTCAGTCATACCAAACATCTGTGTTGCTCACCTGTAGTCACAGTCAGGTATTGTGTTCAGTTTTTTAGATATACTAAACATAGTTCATATGTGAAGCCAGTTTGTATTCCTAATTATTGTAATTGACGTCTATCCAAAGGCAATACCTGTGTCTTCTAATGTCACTGGAATTACAAGTATCCTTTTCATTCTTTGAAGTAATTGTTGTCTTTATTATACATATTAATATATGTTGTTATATTATTATAGCAGCTAAGAGTATAACACCAAAAATGGGAGAGCAGAATTTATTTCCCTGCGAGGCTGGAAGGCTACTGTTGTAATACTAAGATAAAGTAAATGAAAAGTAAACTGTTTTATTTTTTACCTCTCTGCACTTCTGTTATGGCCTATGCTTAGAACGTGTTTTATTATAAAAATAAAAAAATAATAAAGTTATCATTATAAAGCCCAGCAAGGTCTTATTTTTTGGTTGTGATTATTGACCAACAAATTCTATAAGGGTGCATCTTAATATACTGTGCAAAGGGTTTAGGCAGGTGTGAAAAAATGCTGTAAACAAAGAATGCTTTCAGAAATATAAATAATGATTGTTTATTTTTGTCAATTTACAAAATGCAAAAGGAGCGAACAAAAGAAAAATCTAAATCAAATCAATATTTGGTGTTGCTACCTTTTGCCTTCAAACCAGCATCAATTCTTCTAGGTACACTTGCACAAATTTAGGGATTTTTTAGGATTATAGTCAGGTGTATGATCAACCAATTTTACCAAACAGCTGCTAATGATCATCAATGTCACACATAGGTTGAAACACAGTCATGTTTGGAACAACCTACCGGCCGAGTTCCTTCAAAAACGGTGTGCAAGTGTACCTAGAAGAATTGATGCTGTTTTGAAGGCAAAGGTTAGTCACACCAAATATTGATTTGATTTAGATTTCTCTTTTGTTCATTTACTACATTTTGTTGATTGATGAAAATAAATGATTAACACTTCCATTTTTGAAAGCATTCTTTGTTTAGAGCATTTTTTCATACCTGCCTAATACTTTTCCTCAGTACTGTATGTAGATGTTATTTTCTTTAATATCATTAAGATATTGTGTCATCAGCAAAATTTGTTCTAATTGTTGAAAAAGATGCAACCTTTCAGAGGCTTTTAGATGATGAGTTTTGCACCCGATTGCATCCATGCATCATCTTAACAGTATGTATGTTTTGTCTATCAGTTGTATATTTAGTCTTTGTATGTGCCTGTGTGACAAAATGAGAGAAAAGATTTTTTGAGTTTTGTTCCAGTGAGATATTTGTCTGCTTTCTTAGGGTAAAGGTGTGCCAGATGTTAACAGCAGACTAATGGTGAGGAAACTGTGGGATACACTAAAAATCCCAGTCTTTGCCTTGGTGGATGCTGATCCATATGGTAAACATATTTGTGATTGCTATCATAATGTAATATTGAATAGTACTTAAGTAAAAAAATATTCAGTACACTGAAAACATTTAGGTAATTGGATTTCCTTTCTAATTGCTTAATTTACTAATTGCTTATTCTGGCAAACATAAAAGATATAATTCAGGTCTTGACTGAATGAGTTACTAGCTGCTTGCCTTTTATTAATGCTGCTAACCCCCTGATGGAATGTAGTTGGAACATAATTACCAATTTGAAAAATATGAATGTTTGATGCCAATTCCAATTATGATTTTAAGGGACCAAATGACAGTTAATAGTAATAGATAAAATTCTGACATTATGTTTTAAGATTTGATTTCACATAGAGTTTATGTTGTTGTATTAGGTCTGGTTATATTGGTAAAACCATTGTCATTTGAATGATTTCTTCTTTTTTCAGCTGCTCCCATTTAGGGGTCTTCCTATCCTTTTTAACAACCCAATCATTGGGGATGCTCAAGATTTTTTTTTTTTTTTCATTAAATGGGGAAGGTTACAGTGCACATTTTGCTATGTTCCAGTCTTATTCCAAAACGGATTGCATTAATTTTTTTACATCAACATTCTATACACAATACCCCATAATGACAAAGTGAAAAGATAATAAAAAATAAAAAACAAAAATATAATAATAAGTTTTGGGGCAGCGGTGGCCTAGTGGTTAGGGAATTGGCCCCAGATTGGAAGATTGTGGGTTCGATTCCCTCAGTAGTAGGTTGCCCAGAGGTACCCTTGAGCAAGGTACTGTCCCTGTCACTGCTCCCTGGGCGCTTTCAATAGCTGCCCCCTGCTGTATGGGTGAAACACAAAGGTTGAATTTTGTTGTGTTGTGCTGTGCTGCATTTCACAATGACAAGGGTTGTCACTTTCACGTTCAAGTTTTCAGAGCCTTTGCCATGAGCACAGGTGTATTGTTTCCAGTGATCTTCCTTCAGAAGTTTTTACAACTTGATTGGAGTCCACCTGTGGTAAATTCAGTTGATTGGGTACACACCTTTGAGTATAAGGTCCCATAGATGACAGTGCATGGCAGAGCACAAACCAAGCCATAGAGACCAAGGAATTGTCTGTTATCCTTCAGAAACAGGACTGTAACTGAGGCACATATGAAGGGGAGACTACAGAAAAACTGCTGCAGCATTGAAGGTCCCAATGAACACAATGGCCTCCATCATCCATAAAAGGGAAGAAGTTTGAAACCACCAGGACTTTTCCTAGAGCTAGCCGCCTAGGCAATCTGAGTGATTAGGGTAGAAGGGCCTTAGTATGAGAGGTGACCAAGAACCCGATGATCCCTCTGACAGAGCTCCAGCATCACTCTGTGGAGAGAGAAGAACCTTCCAGAAGGACAACCATTTCTGCAGCACGCCACCAAACAGGCCTGTGTGCTAGAGTGGCCAGAAAGAAGCCACTCCTTGGAAGAAGGTACACGACAATCCTTCTGGAGTTTGCCTAAAGGCACCTCATGGACTCTCAGACCATGAGAAACAAAATTCACTGGTCTAATGAAATAAAGATGGAACTCCTTGGCCTGAATGCTAAGCGTCATGTCTGGAAAACAGGCATTGCTCATTACCTGGCCAATACCATCCCTACAGTGAAGCATTGTGGTGTGGAGATGTTTTTCAGCACCAGGAACTTGGTGATTAGTCAGGGTTGAGGGAAAGATGAATGGAAGCAATGTACAGAGACCTCCTTGATGATAACTTGCTCCAGAGTGCTCTTGATTTTAGATTGGGTCTTCCAACAGGATAAAGACCCTAAGCACACAGCTAAGATTACAAAGGAGTGGCTTTGGAACAACTCTGTGAAAGTCCTTGAGTGGCCAAGCCAGAGGCCTAACTTGAACCCGATTTAACATCTCAGGAGAGATCTGAAAATGGCTGTGCACTGACACTTCCCATCCAAGTTGATGTAGCTTGAGAGGTTCTGCAAAGAAGAATGGGAGAAACTGCCCAAAAGCAGGTGTGCCAAGCTTGTAGCATCATGCTCAAAAAGATTTGAGGCTTTAATTGCTGCCAAAGGTACAAATACTCATGTACATGTTTTATTTGAGTTTATTTAATTTTTTATACATTTCCAAAATTTCAAGTAAACATATTTTCACTTTGTCATTATGGGGTATTGTGTGTAGAATTTAAGGTAAAAAATGAATTTTATCGATTTTGAAAAAAAGCTGTCACATAGCAAAATGTGGGAAAAGTGGAGCGCGGTGAATACTTTCCAGATGCACTTTATATCAGGAGGGGCATCCAGTGTAAAATGTTTGCCAGATCAATATGCAGAAAACCTCCATATAATGCAATATGCAGAAGATCAATATGCAGAAGATTTCCATATGAAATCAGTTAAGGTCCTGGTTAACCAATGCCGCCACTAGTATTGTTAGCCAACTGGGTGTACGTGAAAAACTAGACTACTTTTGGCCAGTGGAGAAGAAGAACAAAATGAGAATGGCAAGTCCAAAAGCAGGAGGACAGAAGGAAGGCTAGGAACATTTGGCAGTATGATTGTTTAGTGGGGAGAGATAGCTGATATGATTGAGAGAAGAAGGTTGATATATTGTGTATGCAATGGGGTAGTTATCCTGAAGGAAGAGTGTGTCAGGAGTGTTTTGGAGACCAAAAAAAAAAGTATATGAGTAAGCTGGAAATCAAAGGTGCGATGATAAATATTGTTAGTGCATATGCCCCAGAAATTGGTTGTGAGATGAATGTGAAAGGAGAAATCTGTAAATAGTGTATCCAATAGAATGTTGGGTGAAGGAAAAATAGGTTATGAGGAGGTGATGGATAGGTATGGTATTAAGGAAAGGAATGCAGAAGGTCAGATGGTAGTGGATTGGATGGTGGTTTCTAGGATGACCATGTAGATCAAGAAGTGGAAGAAGGAAAGAGGCAAAGAGTCAAAGATCAGATGGTGGAAGTAGTAAAGACGGGCAATGGGGGGTAGTGAAGAGTTGCCAGTGCTGAGCAACAACATAAGTGGTAAGGGAGATGTTGTTTTGTGTGTTTTGTGTGATGAGAGAAGCAAGATTGCATTGTCCTGGTCATGTGCAGAGGTGAGATGAGGAACATCACTCGTTGTCTCAACATCTCAACAAAACAATTTTGAGGATGGAGCTGCCAGGCTAGATTAAAAGATTAATGCCAGAGAGAAGGTTTAGAAATGTGAGAGAATACAAGCAAATGGTCATGTGAAAGAAGAAGATGCAGAAGAAGAAATGGAAATGTATGATCTGCTGTGGCTAACATTAAAATTAGCAGCCAGAAGAAGAATAAGCGCTCTATTAAACATCTGGTAAAGTTTGAAATAAATAATTGAATTATAAAAAGACCTATTTAAGAACTGTCTGATAATATGTAATCCATGCTGCAATATTTATGAAAGTTTTATTAAACTAAACTGCTGTAGGCACATCCAGAAAATGCTGATGTTTTTTTGAACAAGCAGACTGCAATAGTCACAGTGATGAGCTAGCTTACTGGCTCATATATGCATGCTAGTTTCACTCAAGTCTCAAGCCTTCATAAGTAATTTAGTTAGTTTCTCTGACTAACTCAATAAGATGATTAAGGAAATACATTTTTATTAAAGTTATGTAGGTAGGACAACATTGGCCTTGTGCCTTGTTGTTGTTGAGAGGACTGTTGTTGTTGAGTGTGTGGTCCAAGATGCCTAGTTTATATCAAAGGAGAAAAATTGTACATAAATACATAAGGTAATTAGTGGAAGTTTAAAAATAATTTACATGACATACTCTTTACATGTATATTGGGTGCCTGCAATATTAAAATAAAATAAAAATAAATATTGATATTTTACTATGGTAAATTGTAACTTCTTTGTAGGGACGCATAAATATTTTGCCCTTCAATCTGTTATTTGAAATCTTTTGTTCTCATATGACTTATGGAACTCAATAAGAACGTATAGTTTTTATCACACTAGGGAGGTATCTACCATACTAAAATGTATTAAATTTTTTTATTATTGTTCTGTGATTTTCCTACTCTGATGGGCTAATTCATTGAGTAAAATAAGGTATGTTTGAGGCCAGAAATTACTAGGTGATGCTCTATACATGCTCTGCCCCTGACTGGAATTGATAACACTCGTATTATTCTTGCTTTTCTTGCTTTTCTTCTAGGCATTGAAATAATGTGCATCTATAAGTATGGCTCAATGGTGAGTGCTCTGCTATTTCAGAGTGTACTATGCTGTGATGTCTGAGTAATGTTTTGCAAGGTGTGCCATGTTCTCTGACTTTTCTTCCTAGTTACACTCTTGTAAACCTCATCTCTTCTAACTAAAACTTCAGTGGCCTGGACCAGCCAGAGGAGCAAGCTTTCCCATTTTAAATCATGGCACTTCTCAAGGTTTCCTCCTCCTAATATCTCATGGAGTGTTTTTGTTGCTACAGTCAACTGTACTGTACTGAAAGAAAAGATATAATATTTAAAATAGATAGAAACTGAAATAAAAATAAATATGAAGGACACACAACAAAAAAAGTTTTAGTATACATTATTATTTAGCATTTAGCACTTTACTAATTTGGGTGGGTTAGTTTGACCATAGTTTAAGCTGAGTACACTACAGATTTCCTCATATACTACAGACAGAGATAGAGATACTCCAATGTAAAATTTTGGCAGATGGTTGTTGCAGGGTCCTCTTAGGAAAAGTTAGTTAGTGCAAAGTTAGTTAGAGTGCAATGACCAATAGATATTGAGAATGTGAGAAAAATCTTTGTTAGTGAGAAGGAAGCAATATAAAAAATAGCAAACAACAAACATCTTTTGTTATAATAATACTGTAAACTTGCAGTGCCTTGATTTATTCAAATGCATTAGAGACATTTCCTTTTCATTTCCATTGCCTTTTTTATGCAATTATTCTTACTAAGCACCATTGCCAGTATTTAGTAGGAAAACTAAATACTGTATGTCTGGGTTTTCTGAATGCATCTGGGAATTTTTTGGGTCATAACCCTTTTTCATGTTCACAGTTTGCAGTTTGTGACACCATTTATTTCATCCAGCTACTAGTGTTACAGTGTTTATAATCAACTTCAAGATAACACATTGTTTTATATTTCTTTAAAGTGTCTTTTTTCAAGTTGGTATAGGTTCATGCTCCTGTTGATGTTTGTTTCTTTTAATTGTTTTTATATAACACTATTTTCTGCATGTAGTCAATGGCTTTTGAGTCTCCCAGTCTGACCATTCCCTCTATCCTGTGGTTGGGCCTGCTGCCTTCTGACATTAAAAGGTTGGGATAAGTACCCTGTGGCTCGGTAAGGAAGCTAGCGTTACAGGGTTTTATATCTGTTGGGCTTTTGTTCTGTTTTTAGTAGCTTCTGTTTTTTCCTTTAACATACAGTAACAAAGAAATTATTGACTCTTTTCAATTAATTAAAAATGTTAATTAATTTAGAAATAAATCTACAATAAAGAAACACATCATACATCTAAAAAACTTAGTATATCAGGATTATGTAAAACTAAAAATAGTAAACAGTGATTATAGTTTGGCCATAATTTGAACACAACAATCCTTTAAGGTGTAACAAATGGGCGAGCCAGTTGTTGGATATTACCTACTAAAGGAAAATACTAAATACTAAATACTAAAGGAAAAACTCTGGATAGTTTTCTAGTCTAAAAATGTAAAAATGTTAAAAAAATATAAATGTATATTTTTTAAAACCAAAACTTAGCAATGAAATTAGTAGCAGAATTGAAATACAAGCATGCATTAACATAATTTATTGTGCAATTTTAATGGTGTTGAATTTTACGTATTGAATTTGATTATTTAACTCCTGCTATGTCAGTTAACAGTCTTTGTGTGTTGGGGAATGTCTAGACTTGGTGTGCCTCAGGATGCTTTGATTCCATTTACAAAGAGAGATGAGAGAAAGCTGATGAGTCTGATGAAAAGACCTTATGTCTCTTTCCAGCCAGCTTGGGAGAAAGAGGTAAAGACTGTGAGAGACTCTTTTACAAGTTGCATGCCTTGCTAGTAATTTTTAATTTATTAACTTTTGATTAGTTTTACTACTGACATGAGAAATATTTCTATCTTGCAAAAAACTATTCAAGTCTATTTTTTATGTTGCTGAATCTGTATTGTAGTCTTATGTGACATTCCTTTAATCTTACCATGTTAGCAACACACAAATATATAGCACCTTAAGCAACACACAAACATATATATATATATATATATATATATATATATATATATATATATATATATATATATAAGTAGGTCTCAAATACTGAAGAAATTAATTAACATTTTCATGTGGCATCTGTGTCTGTGCACCTAAGATTGACATCATGTTGAAATGGAACAAGAAAGCTGAGATCCAGTCCCTTGCATCTATTGCTCCTCATTTTCTCACCCGTGTATACCTGCCCAGTAAGCTGTGTTACGGAGGCTGGATATGAAACAACTCTACTCTTTCCTGGATATTTTCCACTTACTTTCCTTTGCAGATCTTGGCACACTAATTATTTTTACATCGCTTTCTATTTAGTGGTTGGATAATTGTTTATATTTTTTTTACTCTTTGTTTGTTGTCAATTCAAAAACGAATGCTTTATGTGTTTTAAGAAGTAAACATACCTACCTATATAACATACCTATAACTCATACATTCATTTGATTCACCAACGTCCTTCAGTTGCAAAAGTTCAGGATTTATCTAATGGGAATAAAGATTTCATTTGGTGTGTAGTTAAAGTAATTTTACTATTACAGTGTGAAAGTAATAGGAAGTACACAATTTAAAAACAAAAATAAAATAGTTTAAAATATTTAGCAGTATAACAAAATAAAAGTAAGACTGAAATGCTTACAGCACTTAGTATTTACAGGTTGCTGTCCAACAAATACTAACCAGGCATGGTCCTGCATTAAGATTAGGAAAGGGTATCAAGCTGGTATGGTCATTTTTTTCCCTTTTAATTAAAACAGTTTGTACTGGATACCCTGAGGTATCCTTGAGCAAGGTACAATCCCCATCACTGGTCCCCAGGCTCTGGATGTGGCTGCCCACTGCTGCATGTTGTATGTATATGTTAAATGAGGAGGATGCATTTTGTTGTAGGCTCAAAATGTCAATTTTGCTTTCTTATTTCACTTTAGCAACCAGCTGTAATAGTATTCTAAAGCTTAATAGGGTTTAGCCTGGTTAGTGGCTGGATGCACCGTTTATTTAACAATACAGGCTCACAAAATTACTTCAATTCATTACAACCATTGTATAATTTTTTTTTATATATATCTGAAGCTTATTAACAGCAGTAGATAATACTGTCTTTTAATAGATCAAACAGAAAGATGCTGCCTCTATTCAAGGAGAGAAGAGCTGTGAATAAAAAATATAATAAAATACACTTTCATTCCTTTTTTCTCTAGAGCAGATCTCCACCACTCCAGGGTCTCCTCAAGCTCCTCCCTACTCTCACTACTGATCATAATTTCATCAGCAAAATCATAGTCCACAAGGAATCCTGTCTAACCTCGTCCATCAGCCTGTCCATTACCACTGCAAACAAGAAAGGGCTTAGCACTGAGCCTTGATGTGATCTTAGCCACTGTAAAAGCATCCATTACTCAGTGGGGCAGTGGTGGCCTAGTGGTTAGGGTGTTGGCACATAATTGGAGGATTGGGGGTTTGAACCCCTTCCCAATAGGTTGCCCTGAGGTACCCTTGCGCAAGGTGCCATCCCTATCACTGCTCCCTGGGCAGCTTTCAATAGCTGCCCACTGCTGCACGGTGTTTGTGTGCATGGGTTAAAAGCAGAGGTCCAGTTTCGTTGTGGTTCACTGTCCTTGCAATGACAAGGGTTGTCACTTTCACTTTTTCTTTCTTTTTTTTAAACTCAAACTACAGACCTCATCACTGTCACACTGTTCTGATACATTTCCTGTACCACTCACATATACTTCTCTGCCACTTCTGACTTCCTCAAATGACAAATCCTCTTTAGGCATTCTATCATATGCTTTCTCCAAGACCACAAAGGCACAAAGCAAGTCATTCTGACCTTCTCTGTACTTCCCCATCAACACTCTTAAGAGCAAACATTGCATCTGTAGTGCTCTTTCTCAGCATGAAACAATACTCTGCTCACCAATCATCACCTCTTTTCTTATCTCTAGTTTCCACTACTGTGCTTGTGTCTGACACAAAGAAATACACTGGCATCCCTAGTGTCTGGGTTAACAAGCTGTTAACTGTTAACTGTCTTAATAATGATATAAGATTACTTTAAATCTTTTTCCTCTTCTTCTTATTCTTCTTCTTCTTCTTTCAGCTGCTGCTGTTTAGGGGTCAGTAGCTTCCCAGCAATTTGGTAGCTCTTCAACACTTTGAGTGCCCGGTATTAACTCCTGCCTGAATTCCACCTTACAGTCCTCGTACTTCAGCTTCCACCACTTGTTCCTCAACCCTGCCCTCAAGAAACTAAACACCTTGTGGAGCATAAACACTAACAATATTCCTTATCACACCATCAACACAGCTTCAAACTCATCACCCTATCTGACACCCTCTTCAGTCCCAAAACAATCTTCACATACTCTTCCTTCATGATAAGACCTACCCCATTCCTCCTTCCATCCATACCATGGTAAAACAGTTTAAATCCTCCTCCAACACACCTGGCTTTCCAAATCAAGTACAATAAACTGAATTTTCCATAGGTGGAATCCAAAGTTTTCTTTGAGGAGTGGGGCAAACTATCCTCAGACTGATGTCAGAGGCTGGTAGATTGCTACAAGAAGTGTCTCACTACGGTTATAACACTAGCAATTAGGGGGTAGGGTGTCCTAACTTTTTCTTCCACTAGGGGGAGTGATGGGTTTTATTTTATTTTATTAATTTATTCATATTATTTTACTCGTATATCTGTATCCTCTATTTCTATATCCTTCTCCTTTCTCCTTAACACATAGTTAATCCCATGGCCTCATTCTTATAGCTTAACCATTCCTTTATATGTCCTAACTCCCCAACCCAAACTCTCCTTCCTGAGGAGTCAACCATCTGCATGCTCTTTCACCCCTGACACCCTAAATCTCTTTATTACAACTCATGTTCCTGCTATCCTAATTATTATTGTCTTCATTCTCTTCTGAGTAACACTTTCTTAGCTAGTCAAAAACACCCAAACAAGGTCATAGTGTGGCTCCACCAGCATCCTTGGGGCTACAGGGGGGATAGATTAACACTCTGAACTGTGTGAGGAGAGAGGATTTTGACACAGAGAGAAACACTGGGCCCTTGAACAACCTGTAAGAACTTCGTTACTCTTCTGTTAATGAAATTTGCAAGTTTCAAAGACCTCTTTGCCTCATCACTGACTCTTCGAACCTCGTTTCTCAATCGGAGAATTCAACAGTTAGAATACACATTTTTGTTGATTTCTTTTGTATGAATAACCTAAGCGTCTACTTGTTTACCTGCAATTAAATCACTTTCTTTCAGAGATAAAAACAAGATTAGACACCGATATGTGTAATACTTATTAACAAATGAATTGAACATTTAAATGTGTCCTTTCCCCATGACTGTACATCCATAATGGGAAAATTTAATACTTTTTTAGAAGTTCTATTTGTCAGCCATGTTACTTTCCTAGTAGTTTAAGATATATGTATACATATATATATATATATATATATATATATATATATTATATATATATATATATATAAAACCTGGATACTTTAAAGCTATTTTAGCTGTTTTATAATAACATCATCATAGAAACTGACCTTCCTAATTGTAACCGCTTTCCATTAGAACAATGAAACCTGACCTTTGGAATTGGACCTATTGTGTGTTAGTTATCTTGGATCTTATCAGAACTGACTACAGATCGGTATACCCAAGTTAGCAGATGAGTAACCCTTTGGCCATATCAGGATACAGCCATACCTCCCAGACAGTGATCTTAATTAACATAGAAAAACAGACAATTAAAAAAATGTATTTCATTTTTATTATTTCAATTCAAGACATATTTTGCAATGACCAATTTAAAGACCAAGGAGATCATGTGAGGAAACCCCTAAGCTTCCCATAGTTGAACCTGTCCTATAAAAAAGAAGTGGTAAAAGTATAAATAACCAAACATGGTAGTGTAACCCATCTCAGATGATGCCTGTGAATTCAGCAGAATACCTTCCTATACAACAGTCAAACAAGTGCACAAAGTTCTACACAGAGCTGTAGTCTCTTGTACCATGTATTTGGCAGCTGAAACACAGAGTGCTTCATGTGGCGAGAACTTTCACAGCCGAACAGCTAGCTGAGCAAACACCCAATGAATGTAATCCAAATGTGATACAAGCACCTAAAGAACTGCTTTTTAGTTGATCCAGTGACATCCTTTTCATTGGTTCAGCCTATTTCATCACTTACCTGCCTTTTGCAGCAGGGGGCCTTGGCTGCTTGGCCCAAATCATGAACCCTGCCCCTGCATCGAAAGATTGTGGGTTCAATTTCCTCACCAGTAGGTTGCCCTGAGGTACCCTTGAGCAAGGTACTGTCCCCGTCATTGCTCCCCGGACGCTTTCAATAGCTGCCCACTGCTGCGCGGTGTTTGCATGGGTTAAATGCAGAGGTCCAAAAAGGGTAGCAGTGGCCTAGTGGTTAGGGAGTTGCCCCACCATCGGAAGGTTGTGTGTTTGATTCCCTCACCAGTAGGTTGCCCTGAGGTACCCTTGAGCAAGGTACTGTCCCCATCACTGCTTCCCCGGGTGCTTTCAATAGCTGCCGACTGCTGCACGGTGTTTGCATGGGTTAAGTGCAGAGGTCCAATTTCGTTGTGGTTCACTGTGTTCACTTTCACTTTCTTTGGTGACAGTCAAGGGGGCAGGACTATAGTACAACAAATAACTGCGAGTTGCTAAGAGCATGTGAGCTAAAAACAAGTGGCTGCACACAGCCACGCAGACGGCAATCAGTCAACCTATGCTAGATTTCAGCGTCAATTATTTTTTTCTTCTTTGACGTTTTAGAATTATTTTTTAGAAATTTTCAACTCCACTTCTTGGAAATCCGCCGTAGTTTATCGCTGATGTGGAAACACTGCATTCTAGCGGCGGGATGCCGTCACTTCGCGGGTCATAAAATCGAATATCGAATAAATCGAATAAAATCATGCATTGTGGTAAATATAGTTTATGAACAATGTATGGGTGTAATGTGGCGGTGGTCTAGTGGTAGGGTACTTGCCAACGAATCAACTGGATCAAGAGGTCCCCGGTTCAAAGCCCACCTCTAGCACTACCACCACTGGGTCCCTGAGCAAGACCCTTAACCCTGAGTTGCTCCAGGGGGACTGTCCCTGTAATTAGGACATGTAAGTCGCTCTGGATAAGAGCGTCTGGTAAATGTATGCGTTAATACATCATAGACTTGTAATTTAAGACGATCATACATCTTTTTAAACTCTAAACAGCAATGAAGTTATCTAAGTGTCATTTTCCAGGCAAAAATACTGAAGGAAATTCTTTCAAGCAAGAAACGCACCACTGTTTTACATGGTGCAATCACTAAAAATTGAAAAGAAAAATGCCTCACAGTGAGAAAGTTCTGGGTTTGATTTTTAGCTGAGGCTTAGCTGGGCCCTTTCTGTGTGGAATTTGCAAAGATTGGTTAGGTAGCTGAGATGTATCAAAATAACATCCACATAAGACCCCATGTTTCCTATATCCCAGAGCATCTCATTGTATATAATGGTCTTATTATAAACCTGACTGATATACACAGCAAGAATTGTTTTCTATTATAGTGTAATATAGCCAGTATAATTTCCCTGGTTCAAACAAATCAATTTCAAAACTGATTACTGACTTCTCCCCTTGGCAAGTACAAGTGTAACACGAAAATCAGTGTAATTTAATTCTGCTGTAAGGGTTTTATTGTTTTGTTAATGTTATTATTTTACACACTTTTTTCTCTTCAGTTTTGAAATATACAGACCCAGTCAACCTTTACACAGACTGTGTGAAATATTCTGGAACCATTTTGACATACACTCACATACACCCTTACATTATATACACACAACAAACAAATTCACATGGGTATAGGCAAAGCTCAGTGTTTTTTTTTCCAAAGTCCCTTCCATCAGATCATATATACAAGGAATCCTGACATTCCACACCATGTAGGGCTAAGCACCCTGGAATCTTTTGCTTCCTCTTTGCTTTTTCTCTCAGTCTTGGTCTCAAGCTGTTATCACTGACTGACTGACTGTCAGTTTACTATTTGAATTTAATAAGACAGCAACATGCACTTTCCAAATAAAGTTGTATTGCATAATATATGAGATAACAGGTCTCATCAGCTGGTTCTTTGAGGGAAAATATTTGTAGTTTTCCCTTGCAAAGTGATATACATTTAGTAAAGAGATCCATGAACAGGCCTTCATATTTGTAGAGGATGAAGGAAACAGAGCTTTGATAGGAAACCCCAGTGCAGAAGCAGATGAGGCATTATTTGCAATATAAGCTATGATTGCAAGTGGGTGGTTTATGTGAGCAGTAACCATCATATAAGAGGAAGGTACAGTCAATAAAGTCAGAGATTCCAGGGAAGACAACTTGTATTTGGAGTAAACTTCAATGTAGTCCAAGGTAATCGCTGGTCTAGAAAAAAAAACCGTCCTGTCCTTCAGCAACTCTCTTTTTATGGGCTGTTAATGACTGTGTTACTGTGTCATTACAGAAGGAATAGAGAGGATTGTATCTTTCACATTTTCTTGCAATTTTGTCCGTGTTTGTTATAAGTAATGGCTGTTATTGGATGCAGAAGCAGTTTAATGGAAGGCATTCAGGTAATTTAAATCCTTCTGACACTAGGACTATGCAAGAAAGCAGTTCCATAGGCAAATGTTTTGGAGCTTTACTATATGTCTTTCAAGTTTGTTTTTCAAATCCACAGCAAGTAATTTTTAAACTTGTAAATTATGGCACAAGGGTTTGCCTCTACAAATAATGTTTCTGAAAATGATTGCACTAGATACTGTTTCAAATGTTTCAAGAAGCAACTGTAGCATTACTTTCCAACATTGGGCAGCTGGGGTGCATGCGTTTAAACAGAAAGATTATTTACTTTCTCTTTTTAAAACTGTAGTGGCCTCATCTCGATCCCTGTTAAGCAAGCTACCAAGAAGGATCTCTTCACAGTTTACATTCTGTGAGAAACTTTTCCCATCCTGCTTTTCCTGAGTTTATCAATTTCCATATTGTGCAGAGGCAGCCATGCTTCACTTTTTAGATTACAACTGCATTTTTACTAGCATTGCCTCTGCATTATAAACATACCACTGTCCCCTAAGCACTAAATATTATGGAATGTGAATGTATATCATAATAAAAACTATGGGATTTATTCATTCTGTAAACTAGGGCCAAGAAGGAGCACTGGTGAAACAGTTGCATTGTTCTTTACTTTAGATAATAAATTGTGTTGTTTAAGGAGGGCTTCTCGTGTTATTGCAAATACTTCAGGTTTAATGTGAAGAAGGTGAGGGTGTATACTGGATTTTAAATGCTTACTGATGGGATTGTTCCATTTGGAAAGTCCTAAAGAGAAGGATCTTAGCAGCTCTGCTCAACCTAAGCCTTTAAAGCAGCCCCTAAAGTTCAGATTCCTGGGTCAGCTGAAAGGCACTCTGTTAAACAAGCCTATGCAGGTCAGTGGAAAAGGAAAGAAGTCAGCAAGCAAGAATGAACTTAAAGCATGTTAGAAGGGGCCAGAGAGAGAAGAGAGTTCTGTAGATAGTATTTACAAAAGTGTGTAAGGAATGAGACAAACCAGTAGAGAACAGGTTTTGTGGTTTGTACGCCTTTTGCTTTTGATGTCTTGTAGTTACTGTAGTTTCTGTCATAAAGTGAGGCTTGATCATCTGTAAAACTAGCAGATTCCTGTCCTTTTATAGGTTTTGTTATGGGTACTTGTTTATGTGTGAGAGGGAGTGAGATAGAGAGAGAAAGACAGAGAGGAGGGGAGAGTTTATGAGCATTGGGGAGGGGGTTTGTACGGAGAGGACAGAGAGAGAGAGAGAGAGAGAGAGAGAGAGAGAGAGAGAGAGAGTGAGAGAGAGAAGCAGATATAGTGGGAGTGGAGAAACTGAAATAGAGCAGTGGATCTGCTTTGTCTTTTGATTTTTCCCTAATAACCATCGTACCTTGAGGAGGAAGGAAGTTTTAAATGCCACTCAGTTCCAGCACAGGGTACATGGGGACATAAACTCCACTGCACTTCTTTTGACTTCTGTGACTTATTTCCTTCCTCATTCCTTCAGGTTTCTGTCAGTCTCTTTTTTCTCTCTGATAATTTCACACATCTGTGCTGGCTGTTATTCAGCAACTGTACTTTGAACCAGTCGTCTTGGTCACTTTTTGGAGAGATGTCATCACTCTACTCACGCAACAAGGATCTGCCTTCTCGCACAAGGAAGACTTTGACGGACTCGCCACCCTCCTCCCCATCCCCCAGCACCAAAAGCTTCCGAGTAAGAATCAGCTGTGCATGTTTATGGGATTTTCGAGACCTCAGCTGAGAAATGTGGAATTATTAGAATGGCCTTTTGGGGTGTATTCATCGCATATAATTAGATTATTAAAACATTAAAACAAATTATACAAAATGTAAAGTGTAGTTAGCAAAACTATAATGTTTAAAAATGTTCTCAGATAACAGTTTAAAAATAGCTTATTTTATATCTTGTAATATTTAATTAATTTACTATAGATGGGTCTATAGTCCATAACGTTTTACAAGTTTCCACAGTTTTAACAATAAGGCATGACATGACAAGGCATGTTATTTTGGTATAACATTGTTAGTGAAAGTGTGAATGGATACAGATTGTTTATTTTAAAATGTCAGGTTGCACATTAAAGGATATATAGGCATGTATTAGCAGATCATCTTGCTCTGTCAAACCATGCACCTACATGTTTTCTCTCTTCACACCCATAAGGCTCCTCTTTGGTCCTCCTATTCTCATCTTGCCTAGCAGCACGATCCTCAACTGTCCTCATTTTCATTCACACTAATTTGTCCTGTTTTGTCCTACTGACTTTTATTCCTCTCCCCTCTAGAGCATATCTCTATCTTTCCAGGGTCTCCTCAAGCTACTCCCTACTCTTGCAACAGATCACAATATCAGCTGCAAACACCATAGGGGATGCTTTCCTTTCTGTGACCTTCGCCATGACCATTGCAAATAAAAAAATGCTGATCCCATCTTTACTTTAAACAGATCTGTTACTCCTACTGCAGATTTCACCATTGGCCACACTGCACTGATACATAACCTGTACTACGTTGACATAATTCTTTGCCATTCCTGACTTCCTCATACAATACCACAACTCCTTTCTAGGTCCTCTGTCATATTCTTTCTATAACTCTACAAAGGCACAATTCAAACCCTTTTTCAACTGTTTCCTCTACTCTTTCCCTGAACTTCATGCTGTGGCTGATCAACCTTACCCTTCTATATTTACAACAGCTCTTAAAATTAGATGTCTTAAACAATCTGGTTAGAAACTCCACTGCCATCTCTCCAAAACATCTCCATCCCTCCTCTTTAGTACCCAAACTCTCATACAACTCACCATAAGCCTTATATATTCCACTAACCTTGGACTCTGCCTTTTCTTTCTTTGTTTTTCTCTTTCTTTCTTTCTTTCTTTCTCTTCTTGATCTCCTAGCTCTTCCTACAGACCACCATCCTGTGCTGTTTAGCTACACTCTCCCCTGTCACTACTTTGCAGTCTCCAATCTCCTTCAGATTGACACTTTTCACATACTCTTCTATCAGGATCACACCTACCCCATCCCATTAGGATCACACTAACCCTCTAACCACACTAACCCCACCCATTCTTTCCATCCACACCATGGTAAAACAATTTAAACCCACCTTCAATACACCTACCATTCTGCCTAGTTTCTTGCACACGAAAAATCAACCTTCCTTCTCTCCAGCTAAAGTTTTACACTGAATTCCTTTCCTGACGTGACCCTCCCTTTTTATCTAGGCTTGGGACCGACATTTACATTTAAAACAATTAGCTGACGCTCTTATCCAGATTGACTTACATTTCCTAACTACAGGGACATTCCCTTGAAGCAACTTGGGGTTAAAGGTTTTGTTCAGGAACCAAATGGTTAACCAAGTGGTGGGATTTGAACCTCTTTGTCCTGCAAGTAGCCTACAACTAGACCACCACCGGCCCCATCCCAAAGTGGTTTTATATAAGCATATATAATTATGTTCTCTATAGAATTTACTATAAATAGTATTCTAAACTTGCAAAGATTTCACTATATTATTTATTTCTGTGCTTTAATAATTTCTTTTTAGACTAAAGTGAAACTCTTTATAAAGGTTATAATAGTTAACGAAAGCTTTATTGTGGATTAATAATTATTTTTCTATTAATGTTTAATTATTTGCTTTATTTATTTTATTAGTTTATTTATTATTTGGTGGCCTAGTGGTTAGGGCGTCGGCCACATGATCGGAGGATCAGGGGTTCGAACCCCTTCCCAATGGGTTGCTCTGAGGTACCCTTGAGCAAGGTGCCGTCCCCGTCCCGCTCCTCCCTGCGATGGGCTGGCGACCTGTCCAGGGTGTGTCCCCTGTCCTCGCCCTGTGTGCGCTGGGTTGGACACCAGCACTCCCCTGCGACCCCGTTTGGGACAAGCGGCAGATAATGGATGGATATTTGCTTTGTCAGTTGTAGCTTACCATTAAGGTTGGGTTCCCTGGTCTAGCTCCATGTTTTGTTGAGAAAATATATATATCCTCTATACACTTGACTGTAATATTGCTGCTAAGTGTAAGGATGTAAGCTCAGCTGAAAAGGATACCATTAAAGGCAGTGCTGATGTGAGGTAATGTGTTTACTTTTGTTAAAAGAAGCTTGTAAAATCAGCAGATGCTGCTTTCCATTCTAACAGTGCAGTTCTTGATATGGATGGTCTAGTGGTTAAGGGAGTTGGCCACAGGATCGGAAGATTGTGGGTTCAGACCCCTTACCAGCAGGTTGGCCTGAGGTACTCTTGAGCAAGGTACCATCCCCATCACTGCACCCTGGGTGCTTTCATAGCTGCCCCTTGCTGCACGGTGTGTTTGTGTGCATGGGTTAAATGCAGAGGTCCAATTTAATTGTGGTTCACTGCACTGTGCTGCATACTCACAATGACAAGAATAGTCACTTTAACTTATTCTTTCTTTTCTAGTAAGCCTCATGGTCCATTTAGTTCAGTTCTGGACCTAAACACTGGCTTTTTTAGGCCTTTTACAGTGCTTTCCAAAATGTTTTCACTTAAGAGAGCTATATTTTTTGCAGTCCTTTCACTTGAATTGTTACTAAATAGAATAATTAACTTCTTGAAGAGTCTCCCCTTAAACAGTAATGCTCATGTCCCTTCACACCTACCATTGGGAAATGTGACTTAAAAATTCCTCAGACCAGAGGATTTTGCTTTTCGTGGACTGAGAGTTGTCTTGCAAACTTCTTGCAAGTTGTTGTGCACCTTTTAGTAAGGAATAGCTCAATATCATATCTTACTTATTTACTCAGTTTGTGTGGGTGACCAGTTCGAGGAAGACTGAGAAAGTGAAAAAAAAGATTTGAGGTCACGCTGCTCTTTTGAACTTTCAGTGCAGCACACATTTTCTTTTCCATCTCTAAATCTGTGAAGTTTGTTCTGTTACATAATTATAAAATAAATGTATTTTTGTATTTTTAATTTATTTTTAAAACATTTTAGAATAAAAAATATATATATTTAAAGGTATAATTAAAAAATCTATTTAAACAAATTATTGTTTAAAACTTGAAACTGTGTACCAGCACAATAATGTCCCTTCTCTTTATTTATTTATCTTTATTTCCATTCCATTGCACAGTGATTTCACAAAGAAAGCTGACTGCCCAAATGCAGTTAAATTCTAAGAAACTAGACTGCCAAAGTATGAGCTGATCCTTTCCTGAAAGGAAAAGAGCAAAAAAAAATTACCAATCTAGGACTTAATCTAAGACTCAACCATAATACACTTCTTAGATCAACCAACTACATCAATACAGTATGAATAGCACATTTTTAGGAAAGAATGTTATTAGCAAATCTTCAAAATATGACATTAGATGTGCTAATAAGCAGAGACGTGTTTAGATATTTGTTCTAATTATAATCACATTTTCTTCATTACATGCAGCCACTGTCTTGGAGTTTCCATGATGAGAATGGACTGTTGGCAAATGTTCCTCTGGAGAAAAGGGGATAGGCATGAGATTTATTTTTAGGATGCCTCTACTCATGATTTCCTCATGCCTTATTTTTCTGTCTAGCTGAAACAGCAGCACACAGAGGCATAAGTCAGCACATTTATTATGCTAGGTAGTTAGGCAGGGTGACTAACTAAATGGAGGAATTAAATTAATAACTTTTTTATATTTACAGGCTAGAATCAGGATTCTGTTTTGTTAAAGATTGTGTCAAAGAGATAGGGAGCAACCCTTGAGTCACTGGAGAGCACAAAAGACTTTTATGGAATAGTGAGTCAGAGCACCCCATTTGGGTATACTGATGCTCACATTTTCCATTTTGCAAGCTGTCAAGATGACCAATCAACTTTCAGTGGGAAAGATGCAGTGTAAGAAATAAAGGCTGTACACAAATATTCCAGAGAATCCCTTATGAAAGTTTTATGAATTTTAGGAAGACGGTGAACCTGTCAGCAATTGTACAGCTTGAATTATTGCTCTAAATTATGAAACTTTTGCATAAACAATATTCTTGATTACTGGGGCTTGTTTTCTTTATCCATTTCACACATAGCATTTCACACCTATTTGAGGAGAATATATTTGTCATCTTTGTATATAGTCCTTACAGTTGGCTTTTAGATAAAGCACAGGGCATAATAAAGTATGTGTTAACTTTTTCAAAGTGCTAAGGATCTGAATCTGGGTTAACGAGGTTTGCATTTCAACAAGAAAATGCAGGAGTGGTTTTGTGAAATCTCTGCTGTGCAATAATACACCTTTTCCAACTTTGTTGAGCTTAAACAATTCAACTATGAAGAATGGAAGAAACCTCCAAAACAATGGTGTCTCCAGCAATGATTATTTGCAAGAAAACCTGAGGTTATTATTGCTGCCCCTAATTAACTACTTAGTAAGTATGAATACTTACATAAATTAGACATTTAAATTTTTTACCCTTCAGTGTGTGTTTTTGCTCATTGTGATATTGAGCTTAATTATGGAAAAAAATTGGATCAATTAAAATCTGAAGCATAACTAAACCTATGCATTTTATATTTATGTCCTGCTAGATTTGCCTTGGTCAATAGGTTTTTTTTGAAAGAGGAAATATAAATAAAAATAACAGGAATTCTGGAAGGATTATCAGCACAAGAACATTGTGTCTGGAACTTTGTGTAATTGGGTTCCATGGTCAAGCAGCTGCACAAAACCCTATGGTCAATATGCTCACCATGTGGCTGCTGTGATGCATGTGTGCCATCATTGGACTCTTGAGCAGTTAAATGTGTTTTTGGAAGTAATAAATCACATTCCACTATCTGGCATTCTTTGTTTTGCATGTAGAATGCTACCTATTCAAATGCATAACGCAAACAATTAAGTTGGATGTTAAGCATGTTAGCATCTAAACAAATTTAAATGCTGTCATGGTGGTGTATGACACCATCACACAGACAGGTAGAATGTAGACAGGTGGCAGAGAGCTATGTATGTCCTACTGATATTTTCTCTTCTTTGCAATAAAACAAGGTTACTGTGTATTGTGTACCAATTTGCAAAAGCTAATTTCCTTTACTTTTAGGGGTACCTGTTATTTGGTATTTTGGTTGTGCTTCTTGTGTGTGTGCATTTTCAGTTAATCTTTTTGGTTAAGGACTGTGGCCAAAATTTCTACTATACCCTGTTCATTGTATGTGTACTGCTGTCAGTAGTTAAATATTTCTCCGCATGTGCTGTTGGCAGTAAATGCTTGTGGGTGCTATGGTCTATAAATATATTTTCAGTTTGTGGTAATTAGTTGTGCTGAGCTGTGTCTAAGGTGTGTGTTTCAGTTATATTGTATGATGCACTGTGGTGTAATTCTGTTGTGCTCTGGTCAGTGAACAGCAGGCTGTTATGAGAAGGCTTAGTGCATGACCACATATGGACAGGTCTTTCTGCCAGTGCTGGGTAAACATACCAAGAGCTTAACACTGCACCAGCATGCCTGATGCCTCATAGTTTAGCTCCCTCTACATATGGTAGCACTAAACTAGACAACAAAATCTGCAATTAATAAGGAGGAAAACGCATCTCTTCATCAATCTTGTATCTTCTCAGCTCTGATTTATACATGCATGGCAGAACCCTAACCCTAACTGCATTTATGTACCACTGGTGCCTTTTTCACTGATTTGCACTGAAATTATGCAGGTGTTCTTATTTCTACAATATCAAAAAAAGAGGCTTCGATAGTCTCAAGTTACTGTGTTCTTGTGTTGTCCTTTTTTGGTATTGTACGGACTCTGTCAGTTTGGGCATTAGACCGTTTTTTCCTTCCTTTATATAATCAGCTTTGGGGTAGATGTGTATAAACAGGATGTGTCATTGTGGATCTCTTCTCTCTCTCTCTTTCTCTCTATTTCCATTACTTCTCTACTTTCTTTCTACCTGTATATCAGCTTTCTTTTCTTTCTTCCACTCTGTTAAATTACATCTTCAGAGGAAATAAAGTCGTAATTGTTTAAAGGAGAATTTTAAAATCTGTATTGTTAAATTGTTGAGATGTAAAAATTTAGTGTTTTCAAAGATTTCTTTACAGTGGTAATGATCGTAACCAGGGCCTTTTTACTAACTAGCTCTTACAACCAGACATTTTAGTAACCATAAACAATGACTATAAACAATGAGACTATAAACCCTAACACTAACCCTTCAGAGATGCTTCTCTGCCATGAATGTATTATTATTATTTAATTTTTTTTTTTTTGATGCTTCATATTTTGTAGTCAAATTTTTTTTCTAACAAGGCATTGTTAAATTCTCTACTCTGACTGGACAAAAAGTGTCATTTATACCAATCACTCATAAGTTTAAAGCTACCAGTTTAATATTTTGTAGCTCCACCAAAACGCAGCTCAGACTTGTCGATGCATGGACTACAAGCTTCCATTTATCAATGTAATTTTTCCAGCCCTTCATCAACAGAAGTTTAAGGTTAATACAACACCTTGACCTCTTTGACTCTTTCCTTAACACTGTAGGGTATATTTTTCTGCTTGGGTTAGGAGTATCATCATTAGGAATATCACTGCCATGAAGGGATTTTTTTGGTTTGCACTATTGCTTAGGTATGTGAAAATATGTATAAAGGTAAAAAGTAAAACATGCCAGGACTATGGTTTCCTTCCTTCCTCTGAAAATTGCCACTACCCACTCTCTATCTATCATGAAAAAGAAATCTTATTTATCTTATAATCCCATTTAAATAACTTTTATGACTTTCTTTTGCAGCATGACAGAACATCTAAGTAAGTACTGAAAATTCTATTTTTTTTAAAGCTTTTGCACTCCTTAAAAATAGAAATATTGTTTCCTATACAAATATGAGGTCAGAACAAATGTTCTGAAATAATCTATTTATGTAAAAGTTTAGAAAAATGTCTGACCATAATAGTGGCAGGTCATATCCCAGTAGTGCTGAGGATTCATCAGAAAACCTAGGCCGTACCAGCTCCTACACACGTAGAGAAAATCGCTTAGCTTCTCTGAATAAGAAAGATGAAGATTCTGCCAACAAGGACTACAAGAAGGTTAGTAAGCACACAAACACACACACACACACACACACACATTAGTGGTGATACATTTGACATCATGAATTTAATACTTAATTTTTACATTTTTTCCAGATGTATGAAGATGCATTGTTAGAGAATGAGAAGCTAAAGACTCGTCTAGAGGATAGCAAGTGTGAGCTGGCGAAAATTCGCTCACAGTTGGACAAAGTCACACAGGTAGGAGCACAGTTAGGTTAAGAAAGAAATTTGCTTCAGCTATAGAAATTAGTATGTTCCACTACATGTAAAACTACATTTATGGAAGTGTTCTGTGACTACACCTTCTCTCATAATATCAGTAACTTTACTTACTCACACTATTCAATTGTTAATCACTGCTTATTCTACTCAACTATGCTTTACTTTGATACCTTTATAAAAGTATCTTTTATACTTTTATCTCTCTAACTCTTACTCATTTTCCTAGCCAATTGTATAATTAGGGTAAAATGCTCTATGGGCAACCAGAAAGTTTAAAAACATTTTTTTTAACAAATATACCCAGTTTGATCAAATTTTAAAAAAATGCAATTGATTGAGTTTTAAGCTGGGATGCTTCAACACACCTCTTCCATAAATGTAGGGAAATCTAGGAAATGTGAATGCAGCATTAAAAAGAAATAGGCAAAAAGAATAAATAATTTTAAAAAATTGAGACCACGTCACAATTACTGACTAATTAATGATAAAATAACATTTTCATTTGCTGTGACTTTATGTTAATTTATGCTTCTGTCTATTGTTTTTCTTTGTGTGTTTTTTTGTGCTTCAGAAGCAGGACAGAATATCAGAGAAGTCCAGTGTGTTTGAATCAGAAAAAAGGGTATTTGTTAAATTAATTCTAGTTGCAGATCACTTTTGCCTTAACAATATTTAATCTTAACTACATTCCATTAGTAGCTTTCTCTGTTTAATTAACCTGTTTTAGGGTTTAGGATAGGGTTTGTTTTTTTTGTTGACTTGCTTACAACCAGTGCAGATTTGGTGATGCTCAGGACAAGTTCATCTTGCCATCACAATTTGCCACTTGTCAAAGTTCCTTGCACTGGCCCTTTTGCACTTTTTTTATCATTTAAATCTTCATTTGAATGTTCTATTGCTGCCTAATATCCCACACCTTGACAGGTGTCACTGTAACAAGATTATTAATATTACTCAACAAACTGATAAATATTTTAATGTTATGGCTGATTGATCGATAGGCAGATCATTGTGATACCATCATAGCTGTATATGCCATAAGATGGTTTATTAAGCTTCTAAGAACAGACCTCAAAGCAAATTTTGATAGTCTCTTGTTTCTTGTCAAGGAAAAGCAAGCACTGGAGAAAAGAGTCTCTGATATGAAAGAAGAGCTTAAGGTAAGGCAAAACTAAGCTTCTACAATATTCATGTCAGTTAAAAAATGTTTTGTTTTTTTATGTGCTTCATCTTATTAGTGTCTCAAACAGGATATTTTGTTGTGCTACTTGACTGTCTTGCAATTAAACTAACCTGGGAGGCATGGTTTAAAAATGGTTTAACTAAATTAGCTTTTTACATTTTATGCTCATTGATGCTCTGTTGTTCATTTGCAGATGTTTAAACCAGCTAGCATTTTACAAAGCCACAAACATTTACTTTTGCCCTATTTTGCTTGTCAAAGACAAGCCTTACCGCATCTCACAGCTGCAGCAGAACACAATGATCCAGTTTCTCCTACACAGGAGCCAATACAGAATTCATCGCTCAGATTCGGGGGCACAGTATAGTTTTTTTTCAGAATTCCAACTTCTTCTTTTTCTTTCGGCTGCTCCCGTTTAGGGGTCGCCACAGCGGATCAACTGTCTCCATTTCTTCCTGTCTTTTGCATCTTCCTGCTTCAACCCGACCATCTGCATGTCCTCTCTCACCACGTCCATAAACCTCCTCTTTGGTCTTCCTCTTCTCCTCTTTCCTGGAAGCTCCATCCTCAACATCTTCCTTCCAATATAATCATCGTCTCTCCTCTGCACATGTCCAAACCAACGCAACCTTGCTTCTCTAACCTTGTCTCCAAGACGTCTAACCTGAGCTGTCCCTCTAATATACTCATTTCTAATCCTGTCCATCCTCGTCACACCCAACGAAAATCTCAGCATCTTTAACTCTGACACCTCCAGCTCCGCCTCCTGCCTTTTCGTCAGTGCCACCGTCTCCAACCCATACAACATAGCTGGTCTCACTACTGTCCTGTAAACCTTCCCTTTTACTCTAGCTGGTACGCGTCTGTCACAAATCACTCCAGCCACTCTTCTCCACCCATTCCAACCAGCCTGCACTCTCTTCTTCACCTCTCTTCCACACTCGCCGTTACACTGAACTGTTGATCCCAAGTATTTAAACTCCTCCACCTTTGTTACCTCCACTCCCTGCATCCTAACCACTCCACTTTCCTCCCTTTCATTCACACTCATGTATTCTGTCTTTGCCCTACTCACTTTCATTCCTCTCCTCTCCAGAGCATATCTCCATCTCTCCAGGTTCTCCTCAAGCTGCTCCCTACTCTCACTACAGATCACAATATCATCAGCAAACATCATCGTCCACGGAGACTCCTGTCTAACCTCATCCGTCAACCTGTCCATTACTATTGCAAACAAGAACGGGCTCAGTGCTGATCCTTGATGTAATCCAACCTCTACTTTGAATGCATCCGTCACTCCCACTGCAGATCTCACCACTGTTACACTGCCCTCATACATATCCTGAACTACTCTCACATACTTCTCTGTAACACCAGACTTCCTCATACAAAACCACAACTCCTCTCTAGGCACCCTGTCATATGCTTTCTCCAAATCCACAAAGGCACAATGCAGCTCCTTCTGACCTTCTCTGTACTTCTCCATCAACACCCTCAGAGCAAACATTGCATCTGTGGTGCTCTTTCTCAGCATAAAACCATACTGCTGTTCACTGATCCTCACCTCTTTTCTTAACCTAGCTTCTACTACTCTTTCCCATAACTTCATGGTGTGGCTGATCAACTTTATCCCTCTATAGTTACTACAGCTCTGTGCATCACCCTTATTCTTGAAGATCGGTACCAGTACACTTCGTCTCCACTCCTCAGGCATCTTCTCACTTGCCAAGATTGTGTTAAACAATCTGGTCAGAAACTCAACTGCCATCTCCCCTAAACATCTCCATGCTTCCACTGGTATGTCATCCGGTCCAACAGCCTTTCCATTCTTCATCCTCTTCATCGCTGCCCTTACTTCCATCTTGTTTATTTGCTGCACTTCCTGGTTCACTCTTCTCACATCATCCAGTCTTCTCTCTCTCCCATTTTCTTCATTCATCAGCTCCTCAAAGTATTCCTTCCATCTGCTCAACACGCTCTGTTCCCCTGTGAGTACGTTACCATTTCTATCTTTAATCGCCCTGACCTATAGCACATCTTTCCCAGATCTGTCTCTCTGTCTAGCCAATCGGTAAAGGTCCTTTTCTCCCTCTTTACTGTCCAACCTCTCATACAATTCACCAAACACCTTATCTTTGGCCTTCACCACTGCTTTCTTTGCCCTGCGGTTCATCTCCTTGTACACCTGTCTACTTCCTTCATCTCTCTGTATGTCCCATGTCTTCGTTGCCTCCCTCTTCTTTTGAATACACTCCTGGACTTCTTGGTTCCACCACCAGGTCTCCTTATCCTCTTTCTTCCTTCCGGATGTCACACCAAGTACATTTCTAGCCGTCTGCCTTATCACTTCTGCAGTAGTTTCCCAGCAATCCGGTAGCTCTTCGACACCTCCCAGTGCCCGTGTTAACTCCTGCCTGAATTCCACCTTGCAGTCCTCCTCCTTCAGCTTCCACCACTTGATCCTCAACTCTGCCCTCACTTTCCTCCTCTTCTTGACCTCCAAGGTCATCCTACAGACCACCATCCTATGCTGTTTAGCTACACTCTCCCCTGTCACTACTTTGCAGTCTCTGATCTGTTTCAAACTGACCCTCCTGCAAAGAATATAATCCACCTGTGAGCATCTTCCTCCACTCTTATACGTCACCCTGTGCTCCTCCCTCTTCTTAAAATAAGTATTAACTACAGCCATTTCCATCCTTTTTGCAAAATCAACAACCATCTGACCTTCAGCATTCCTCTCCTTGACACCATGCCTACCCATCACCTCCTCATCACCTCTGTTCCCTTCACCAACATGACCATTAAAATCTGCACCAATCATCACTCTCTTTCCCCTGGGTACACTCTCTATCACTTCATCTAACTCACTCCAGAATTTTTCCTTCACTTTCATCTTACAACCAACTTGTGGAGCATAAGCACTAACAACATTCATTATCACACCTTCAACTTCCAGCTTCAAACTCATCACCCTCCCTGACACCCTCTTCACTTCCAAAACACTCTCCACATACTCTTCCTTCAGGATAACACCTACTCCATTCCTCCTTCTATCCACACCATGGTAGAACAGTTTAAACCCCCCTCCAATACACCTGGCCTTACTACCCTTCCATCTAGTCTCTTGCACACACAAAATGTCAACCTTCCTTCTCTCCATCATATCAGCTAATTCTCTACCTTTACCAGTCATGCTGCCAACATTCAAAGTCCCTACCCTCACTTCCACTCTCCTCTCCTTCTTTCTCTCCTTCTCCCTCTGGACATGCCTTCCTCCTCTTCTTCTTCTTCTTTGGCCAACAGTAGTCCAATTTCCACCAGCACCCTGTAGGCTAACAGCACTGATGGCGGTCGTTGTTAACCCGGGCCTCGACCGATCCGGTATGGAATTCTGTATCGTTGTCCGCATATTGACTTGGCAAAGTTTTACACCGGATGCCCTTCCTGACGTAACCCTCCCCATTTACCCGGGCTTGGGACCGGCACGAAGAAATACACTGGCTTGTGCATCCCTAGTGGCTGGGTTTTGTTCAGAATTCCAACAATAATTGCAAATCACTGGCATTTCTAGAGTCTAAGTAACACACAATGCCAAAGTACAGTTTTGAGACCTTTAGCATGATTAAAAAAAAAACATTTCCAGCTATTGTCTGCTCACTGGACTGACCTAAATATAGATTGGTCTATAAGATATCTGGACAAAATATTGTCTTTATAATTCTTTTTTTATTTTAATTTTAATACTTTGTAATTTGTGAAAAGTATTTTTTCCATCCCCATATAATACATTAAATAATTATGTATATGTATAAATTATTATTTAAAAATATTGATTCATGCCAGGTTGAGGATGTATCAGGCACCTGTTTTGACTGGTATATTGTCCCCACTACCTCAGAAAACCCCCCCAGTGAGGTTTCGCTGTGGCTACCAGCCCTGAGTTGATCCTCGACTGGAGTAGGGGAAAAGGGGGAAAATGGTGAGTGGCCCAAACCACAACTGGTTGCCTGCTCACAAACACTCATCCTCCACAAAAAAGGCATTAACACACACAATGGTCACTGCAATACACAACTGTGTGTGTTGGTTTGATCACTTTTTTCTGCCTTTTTAGAAATTTGTATTGTTCTTCTTTATATCTTCATAGTTTTTCAAAAACATAAGGATTATAGATGCCAAATGGTATTTTGTAAATGAGATCATGTTAATTGCTGACAAGTTATCGTTTGGCATTTTAAAAGGCACTAATTCAATTCATATATGATTTCCTACTAAGAAGGCAGTTTGGAGGATCTATAGTAAGACACAAGCTAGAAGTAAATAGCCTGTGTCTTGAATAGCCGTGATTTGCATGTTTGTTTTCTGGTTAATTTTTCTTTTACGTTTTGCTGAACCTAAGAAGGTGGCCTCTCCTGCAAACTATTGTCATGATGTAATGTTTTTTTTATTTCTTTTGATCATGTTTTAAAAAATATTGTAATGGTGATAAAATGATAAATATGGTTTATAAATGACTAATTACTTTTGGCCTTTTCCATTTTATATTCACCTTCTAAGGTGTGTTTACCAGTATGAGCATGAATGTGAATGGAACAGAGCAGCAGCATTGTAACTAGACTGTACAGAGCAGTAGTCTAATCAGCTGCATTGTTAAAAAGGTGTGGAGTGCAATTTAAAAAGTAATAATAATAAGGATAACAATAAAGTGACTGTGCATAACCAGGAAGAGGTAAACAGAAGGATTTATGGAAGGAGCAGATCATTGAAGTATCATTATGGTCTGATGGCCAGGCGGAACAAACTGTTTCCCAACCTGGTAGTGGATGCCCGTATGCTACGGAACCTTTTTTCAGACGACAGTGGGGAAAAGAGTGTCTGGGCTCTCCTTAGTCTGCAGAGGAAGTAGGGCTGGGCTTTCTTTGCGATGGTGCTGGTGTTTAGGGTCCATGTGAGGTTGTCTGTTATGTTACCAAAGAAACTTTGTGCTCTTGACCACCTCTATGGGTGAGCTGTTGATGTTCTGTGGAGAGTGGTCACTACGTTGCCTCCTGAAGTCCAGAGACAGGTTGTTGGTTCTGCACCAGTCTGTCTGCTGCCTCGTCGCCACTGCTGATCAGACCATCTACGGTTGTGTCATCAGCAAATTTGATGATGTGGTTCTAGCTGTGCTTGGCTGCACAGTCATGGGTCATCAGTGTGAACAGCAGTGGGCTGAGCACACAGCCCTGAAGGGCCCCTGTGGTCAGCCTGATGGTGTTGGAGGTGATGCTTCCGGTCTTGATTGACTGGGGTATCCCAGTGAGGAAGTCCAGGATCCAGTTACAGAGGGAGGTGTTCAGGCCCAGCAGTCTGAATGTCTCACTCAGATGCTGAGGTATGATAGTGCTGAATGCTGAACTGTAGTCAATGAACAGCATTTTCACATAACTGTCCTTTCTGTCAAGGTGGGAAAGGGCCAGATAGAGGGTGGTGGAGATTGCATTGTCGGTTGGGACAATACGCAAACTGCAGGGTGTCCATTGATGGTGGAAGTTGATTCTTTATATGTCTCATGAGCAGCCTCTCGATGCACTTCATGATGACAGATGTGAGTGCAACAGGATGAGGGATGATGGTCATTGAGGCAGGATGACTTCTTGAGGCAGATGACTTCTTTGGCACAGGGATAATGATGGTGGTCTTGAAGCACCTTGGAACAATCGCGGTGCACAGAGAGATATTAAAGGTGTCGGTGAGAACAACTGCCAGTTGTTCTGCACAACTTCTGTGCACACAGCCAGGTATGTTGTCAGGACCAGCAGCTTTCCATCAAACTGTGTTTAGAAGTAAAAATCACTGAAAGGTGATGACCTGTAGTCAGTGAGGGCCTGAATGTCAACAGTGTTCTTGAAGTGACATTGGGTTCTATGAGCGTGTGCTCGCTTTGTTACTCATAGTGATGGCCTGAGACAGGATTGCCCTCGCTGTTTATAGGGCAGCCTAATCCCCTGATTTGAAGGTCTTCTCAGAGATGTGGTCTGAGTATCCGAGGTGGGGGCGGGGATCTGCTCTGTACGCACTGGCAGTGTTTATGTAAACACACTCCAGCACATTCGCACCCCCTCATCACACAATCCACATGCTGATGGAATTTAGGGAGAACTGCCTTGAGATTTGCATGGTTGAAATCTCTGGTGGCAATGAACAGTGAACAATGAACAATGAACTTAAACATGTACTCACAAACACTGAACTCAAAAGTGCTACAAATAATTACTCAATGTGGAATCCAAAATGACCGACGCTATTCTCTGACTCATTGGGATGTTTAAATCCTTGAGCCAATGAGGCACCCCTGATGTCCTAACGAGGCACCAGGTGTGACCAGTCAGAGCGGAGTGCTGCAAACCGTGACATTCCTGGATATGACTGGGATTTAAAAGTAAAATATACATTAAAATGTATGTAAATATTATATTTTTATTAAATTATATTTTAAATATCTTATAAAAAATTTATCATCTATATCTTTTTTAACGTTAGGTTTTGACTGAGCTGAAGTCAGACAACCAGCGACTAAAAGAAGAAAATGGAGCCTTAATCCGAGTAATCAGCAAACTCTCCAAGTGACATCAGGCCAAGCTTAGAGACCAGCCAAGAGACCAAGAGATCGTCTGAGCTGAACATTGTCTTATTATTTATGCCATTGTCCATCACTCTCTTCTTTTCAAGCCTCTAATGACCAATCAGACACTACAGTCTCTTTCTGTCTTTGGCTGTTGGTCCAATATCGGTCCCCTTATTTTGAAAAATGAATGCATTTGGCCAATAATTTTTGTTCAGTTATTTTTATTATTGGTTTTAAACAATGATATACATATTGTCCTACACAGTCAAACATTTATGCAGAATTGAAATGAGTCATTATATTATTGGTTCATTATACCTTTTCCAAATATTGGGTCCAACTGCTTAATATGAAATTGAATCCCTGCTCTATTTTGAATCCCCCTCTGCCCTGTTTTTTTGCCTCTTTGCAGAGTCCAGGGGAAGATTGGTAGATTGATAGTTTCCTGGTATATTTGTTTGAATGTTGTTTTTTAAATATTTATTTATGTTTTTTGTTTGTTGTCTGTATGGTTTATAATGTTCTATTAATGACACAAACACTAAGACAGCAAGGAAAAAATTACACCGGTTTAAAGTGGTAAAGCACAGTAGTGCAACACAGCACTTTGTTTTGAAGTTTGGTAATGGCACATATATATTTATCATTTTGCACTCTTAATGGGAAACTAATTTGTGTTCTATACTATGCTCTTCTAAATTATACTATTTTATAGGAATTCACTAATTAGGAATATGTTTTGAAAATAAATTAATACATAATATTGGCTATTATATTATCTATATTATATTATATTGTTCATTTGTTTTTAAATATAAAATCCAACTTTTATTAGCAAAATATCCTGCAAATATCATCCATATCATTTTCACCATTATTATCAAAACACTTTGCACCAATTTACACCATTTTATATTTCAAATTCAAGAAAAGTTATTACTTAACAAAGTTTTTTTTTTTTTTCCAAGCATAGTCCAGGACAAAACTGAAAAAAACTGAAAAATGTTTGGTCAAAATATATTTAATTTGTCATTTGGAAATATGTTTTTCAGTATTTGATAGAATTCAAGGTTATATCACAACAAGCAATGATAGGGGCATGTTTTACACATGCAGCAGTTAAAGTGAATGTCAATAGTATAAAAAATATGCAGCCATATAAGTGGTTTGTGTTACAGTGCAATATATCTATCAAATTGTCTAACAAATGCTATACAATGCTCACAGTATACAATCTTGATGGAAACACATGAAGATTAACACATTTATACTAAGCAAAAAAGGCAATAGAAGCATTTTCATGGAAAGGTTTTTATTTATGTTTTTTGTATAACTTGATTTTAGCACAGAGCTGGTAACACATATGATAAATCTGTATTTGGTTCCCATGAGGTCTTTACAAGCTTGATGATGCTCATGCACCATGGGGTCATGGGAAAGTCTGTGAGCAACATTTCTTCTTTTTTTTCCTTGCAAAGTAACTCACTGAGGGCTAAAGCATGCGATTGGTCCACACTAGGTACAATGTTACTGACATGAGCATACACACACACACACGCGCGCACACACCAACACACAAACAAACAATACTGAGTTGAGAACAAACGTAGCCTGAGGACATTGCCCCGCAGTCTCCTGATTCAAGAAGCAGAACACCATAGACAGAAAGCTTTTTTTTTTCATTTTGCTAACAGTTATATAGTAAAGACAGATGATGAAAAGTGTTGTCAAGTAGTTTGAAACATTGCCAGTTGATTTTTTATTAAACATTTTGATTTGATTATTTCACATTGTAAACCTGACAGTTACCCCACAGATCTTTTTGTCTACCTCAAAAGAGCCAAAAATCTGCTTCCATATTGTGACATGAGCACGGAAAATGGTTAAAAAATATGTCATGGTGCACACTCTCATTCTACAAAGCAAAAGCAAAGATCTGAGAGCCAATTACAAATATTCTCTTACATTTACAGCATTTAGCAGACGCTCTTATCCAGAGCGACTTCCATGGGTTAAGGGTCTTGCTCAGGGACCCAGTGATGGTAATGCCAGAGGTGGGATTTGAACCTGAGACCTCTTAAGCCATAGGCAAGTATCCTACCACTAGACCACCACCACCCACTTACATGCTCTGACATTTTTTAAAATGTCAAAGAAATAAAACAAAGAAATAAATTCACAGAGCAAAGATTCTAACATATAAAATCTGTCCCTTACTATTGCTCTCAAATATTTTAGTTTGTACTATTGGTTGTATCTCTCAGTGAATGACGTCTAGGAATGTTTCTAATCATTGTCCATTGTGCATGCAGCCATATAGGCAGATGGCAGTGCTCAGTTCACAAAAAAGGAACAAGAATTTAAAAGGTTAAGGGCTTATGCTTTATTGTTAACACATACAAACACCAGGCACATACCTAACATGCCAGTTGATGGTATTGGGAAGAATATTGATACTTAAGTTTGGTTACTGTTTTGCCAAAAAGTTATGAAAAAAATGCAACCCCCCCCCCCAATATTCTTCTCCTGTGTTCTATTTTGTGAAACAGTTATATGCATCTGTTTGGGCATCCTCGATCAGATTTAATTATTTAAATTTAAGTCAAAATAAGTATAGATTCTCTGTTTAGAACATACTTTTCACAGATTAATGCACAATTTCTATTTATTTATTTCTTTTAATTTAGCACATTAAAAAAAAATTCTGGTACAATTTTATTTCATGTTTTTAATTACATGTGCTGTTTCAATATGTTAAAATAAAGTAAATGGAAACTGTGTGCAAATTATTTTGTAAAAAGAGGCTATATTAAAAAATAAATAAATACAGTGGGAAATGTAAGTATTGAAGTGCTACGTTTTTCTCAGTAAATATATTTCTAATGTGGCTACTGACATGAAATTACACCAGATGTTGATAACAACCCAAGTAGTCTACACATACAAAGAAATCCAAACAATTATGTCTATAAATTAAGTTATGTAGTCATGGAATGACACAGGGAATAAGTATTGGACACATGAAGAAAAGTAGGTGCAAAAATGCATGCAAAGCCAAGAAACCAGTTGAAATCTGTCAGTAATTAAAAGCAATCTTGACCTCTATCACTGCAAATTAATATCAGCTGGTTTAGTCCTAACTGATGGTCTTTAAAAAGATTTCTCATTTCCAAGGTATCGCACAAGAAGCACCTCATAATGAGTAAAAGCAAAGAACTCTCGCAAGACCGTCACAATCTTACTGTTGTAAAACTGATGGCAATGGTTACAGATGTACAGTACTGTGCAAAAGTTTTAGGCAGGTGTGAAAATGCTTTCAGAATGCTTTCAGAAATATAAATGCTTTCAGAAATATAAATAATGATCAAAAATCAAATCAATATTTGGTGTTACTACCTGTTGCCTTCAAACCAGCATCAATTCTTATAGGTACACATGCACAAAGTCAGGGATTTTGTAGGATTATAGTCAGGTGTTCAAATCATAACCATCCCTTGCCATCAGGTGATCATCAATGTCACACGTAGGTTGAAACACAGTCATGTTTGGAGCAACCTACCAGCCGAGTTCCTTCAAAAACTGTGTGCAAGTGTACTTAGAAGAATTGATGCTGTTTTGAAGGTGTCACAGTGGCGGGGTGTGGGAAGGACGTCTGCGCAGAACCAGTGACATAAGACATAACTTTCCAAGACATAACTTTATTCACGATAGTCACCAAAACAAGACACAAACTGAAACTGAACCACCCGTAACTTCAGGCTTTGCCTATTTGAATGAACTGCACTCTGTTCTGACTCACTGTGGCTTAAGTAGTCAGCCCCAATGAAGCACACCTGTGCCTTCATGAGCTCAGGTGTGCTCAGTCAGAACAGAGCGCCCTCTACCGTGAACGAAACATAACCAAACCTTGACATCAAAAATATAACCAAACCTTGACAGAAGGCAAAGGGTGGTCACACCAAATATTGATTTGATGTAGATTTCTCTTTTGTTCAGTTTTGTTGATTGATGAAAATAAATGATTAACACTTCCATTTTTGAAAGCATTCTTTGTTTACAGCATTTTTTCTCACCTGCCTAAAACTTTTACACAGTACTGTATTTCTAAGTTTCTCAGTGCTCCAGTGAGCCCTGCTGGGGCTATAATCTGGAAGTGGAAAGTGCATCATTTCAGCATTAACCGGCCATGACCAGGTACTCCTTGCAAGATTTCTTACAGAGGACTCAAAAGTATTATCAGAAGTCATGTCCATGAACCAAGGACCACTTGCGGAGAGTTTCAGAAAGACCTGGAATGAGCAGGTACAGCTGTTTCAAAGAAAACAATACATAATGCATTAAACTGACATGGCCTCTATGCACACTTACCATGCAAGACTCCACTGCTGTAGAAAAAGCATGTTGAAGCTCATTTAAAGTTTGCTGCACAACATTAGGACAGATCAAGGAAATATTGGGAGGATATAGTCTTGACAGATGGGACCAAAAATGAACTATTTGGATTATGACATTTGGAAATGTTTGGAGGAGAAATAGCACTGCACATCACCCCAGAAACACTATACCAGTGAAGTTTGGAGGTGATGGTTCTCACCTCCAGAAGAACATTAAGTTGCTAGAATGGCCCAGTCAATCACCCATCAATCAGCTTTCAAGAAGACAGTTTGTGTGGAAGAATGGGCCAAAATCATACCTGAGCAATGCATGCGGCTTGTTTCTCCATATAGGAGGCGTCTTGAAGCTGTCATTACCAACCAGGGCTTTTCTTAAAGTATTCAATAAATTTCATTAAGCGTATTCAATTAATTATTTGCTTTGATTTCTGTGTGGATCACTTGGATTGTTACTGACATCTGGTGTAAATTTCATGTCAATAGCCCCATTAGTAATGTATTTACAAAAAGCTTTGATGTGTTGAATTTTTATTTTCCCTGCTGTATATGTTCTCAAATCATATAGCATTCATTCATTCAATTCAGTTACTTTAATTAAATATGTACACATTTTATTTGATCCTCAACAACTGTTTCCTGCCCTCAAACTATAATTCTTATTGCAAACATAAAATCAGTTGCACACCAATTATGTGTTTATGAACATATATGACTTTGTAAAGACATTGTCTGCTTATTGTGCAAAACACAGGTTTACATGTGTATTTGCAATTAATATGGTTATATGGTCATAGCACACATCTGTGTTAAATCAAGGCATTTACAAACAAATAATTTTTTGATAAATCTGATAAATTATAAAACATTTGATAAAAGCATCCCAATACACAGAAATGTACAAATGTGTAAGCAAGATGCATGGGCTATTGCTGGTTAAACTGCTGTTGCAATTAAAAATAGCCCATTTCAGGAAACAGTGTTGCTTTAGAGCTTCACAGAATCAATGGAATGTTGAGTAGATGCACAGGCCTGCATGAAACAAGACATTAAAACTACTTTAAGAATTTAATCTACATAGCTGAGCTCCAAAGAATTAGTGCTCAGGTCTTATGGCTTTATCTGTTTCACACTCATACCCACACACACAGTTATTGGCTAGTTAAATGCTGTAATAATGTAAAATGTCACTACAGCATTATAATAAAATAGGATAGTTAACATACTACTCGAAAAAGGAGACCCTATGTATTCCTTTTTCCACAAAAATGCAATGAAAATCTTGTGCTAAGGCAAGTATCTTGCCAAAGTGAACACTGGTTTCATTTGGTCAAAAAAATAAATAAAAATCACATAAAAATGACATAAAAAAAAATCACATAAAAAATCTGATAAAAGATAAAATAGCAGTATGCATAACATTAAAAAAATGTTTTTTTTTCCCACTTAAAAAAAATACATCATTCAGACCCCTGTGCTATACTACATGTATATATTACATGTTACCAACTGAAGAAAAAAATAAATGTTGGTTGGACTTGGAGCCCCTGCAGAAGTTTTTACTTCCACAAATAAATTTGCAAAAACAAAAATAAAAATGTAATTTATAAATAAACATATTAACCTCTAAATAATTTCGATCTATTAAAAATCTGCAAATAGACATCAAGCATGCAGATACATTTTCATCCTGTTATAGTGTCCACAAAGCACATAACTGTGCTTGTGATGGCAAGGGATGGTTATGATTTAAATATAAAGACAAATTTAGTATAGTTTCCACTTTCTTAAGACCCAGTCATGGAAAATACACATTTACTTCAGTTAGAAAATATACAGAGCATTTCCTCCCATCCCTTTTTGTTATTAAAATGACAAATAACACCTACTTACGTACATAACATATTTTTGCCTTGTCTCCGAAGCATGCGTGTCTTTATATTGAAACATGCAGTATTATTAAATAGGAAATATACATATATAGGCAAAACTACAAAGCAATGGTTGGGGGGAGGAATGCTGTTTTATGCATTTCACTGGAATTTTTTGATTTAAGAAGAAACCTGAAGAAACAGACATTAGTGACTTAGATTAAAAGAAGAATTTAAATAGAGGCTGACATATGCTTTAGTAGTTAAAAAGCAAAATAACAATTTTGTAAACAAAACTTTCATTCAGACTCAATCAGACTGCACTGTAAATGTGTCAGATGTAAATACCTGCTATTTCAGAAAAGAACAATATTATTGCAAGAGAGGATAGCTCAGCAAAAGAGCTTTTTGTTAATTTTTTTTAAGTTTGGCTTACAGTGTGTCAAGTATGCAATATGCAAAAAAAACTTCCTCTGAAACTTTGGAACTCATGTAGAATCTAATGCTGGATCTCTAAACATTCTGTTAGGCCAGATTTCAAACCTAAACATGTTAAAACATTAGCCTTTATAGTTGAAATTCCCAGTTGCATTACAGTCCATACCACAGGGTTAGTAGGCAGTATGGTGCTTTTGGTGCCCAAGGAATAGTAATATTTGTTTGTAAAAGTGAAATGCTTCTATTCAGTTTGAGTTGACCCTTAGTCTCATAATAATTAATGCAGCATTCCAATGCTTGTTTTCAAATTTAAAAACATTAAATCTGGCAGTATACCAGCTGACTGAATAAAAGGTGCACCATCACATGAAATATAAACTACACAACCAAGACCCACAGAATATAGCTATATCCAATAGTGCAAATAGTTTAAGCAGTTTGGTAAGTTGTGTATAACATACACATATAACAGTACCCACTTTCAGACACTTTCTTTTCACTTAAAATAATAATACCACAATAAATGATGGGTATTGAACAAAATAATAAATAAAATGAGGAAAACAACATATACTCACTTTGAAGAATAATAAATGGTTCCAAAATATAAAAAAAGGGTAAAATAACAGATTACTGACACTATTGCATGCATTGATGAAACTATGTAATCTGATCAGCAATATAACAATTCTTTCATGTAAAAAGTGTATTCAGAATCACAATTCTGAAAACAAGGAATCAAGGAATTTGTGCATTCCTAAGTCATTTAATAGTGAATGAAAAAAGGTGTTTCATTTAAAGTGCCAAAGTAGAACAGATGTGTTATTTAATGTAAGAAATCATAGCAAGGACCAAAAACACATTAATTTAATAGGAAGGTGTCCCTGGCAGTATAAGATTGCTTATTTTATGATGTTCAAAGGCTTGTATCCTTTTTGTTAAGACAGATACAGAATTTATTATGAACCCATGGGAAGGTTCAGCAATGTAGTAACGGATGGAACACGTGTTGGGGTGTCATCATTTGTTAGAGTGGGATTAGAGTCATCTAGTGGCATCAAACTTTAACCACCAGTCAAATATCATAACCATAAACCAGTATCCCACATCATCTCAAACATACAGGATTTTACAAGATATATGATGATAACCTATTTACCACAGAATTGGTGTGGGGAGTGGGGTGGGGGCTGATTAATGTAAATAATTAAGGTGGCAGATTTTGTTGGTTTTGTTGGTCCTTGTATAAAACCATGGAAAGATCTATTGCACACAGAATGTGCAGACTTATACAAATATAACTAAATTTAGGACTAAGAAAACAGTGATAATAGTACTTAATAGTAATTAAAGATAATACTTCACTTTTTGTCACCGCTAATGTTTAGGATGTCTTAGCTTGCATTGTAATAATAATTTTTTGAATACACATCTGGTCTTATTCCAAAAGATACTTACTATTAAAATGTAAACACACTATGTAACCTCTTCTGCCTTACTGTTTTTTTGTTTTTTTTTTTTTGTTTTTTTTTACATGTTTTTATCTTCTTATCCCCTTGGCATCATGCAGAGCTGGTTGGATGGTTGGAAAATATACTAAGTGCTTTAAAGGGAAAATGAGAGAAAAGTGGCAGTGGAGGGGTGGCAGTGTACATGGATATGTGGAAAGTTTACTTCTTGGCAGTGAGGCCTGCTAGCTCAGCGTCCACCTCCTCCTCGGGTCTGAGAGGATGCCACTGGGCAATCGGCCGCCGTGGATTGGCAATCATGTCTGACCAGTGCCTGAGTGCTGTTCCCTGTGCTTTGTTGCCCACCCAAATTTTCCCAATGGCATCATTCTTGCCAATCTTGTCATAGTCCAGCACTGTGATCACAGCTTGGATTTTCTGCATATAAAGGGTAATGTTAGCTACCATCATTCAACACAGAAATTATTATCCAAGAATTTCTGGCAGTTTCTTTAATCACAGGTGGATATTTTAATAGTCAAAATCAAATTAACTAAATGAAAACCAACTAAAAGGTTTGTTAACTTAAGTATAATGGAAATTATTTTTCTGTGATCGCAATCTCACCTTTTATGCCACTCAACTGTTTAAAAGTGATTAAAAGTGAAGAAAAGCGAATAGGCAGGATATAACAACACTATACAACTCCTACCAATATAACAACTCCTACCAATATAATCCTCATCTCTCCTCTTTACATGTCCAAACCAATGCAACCTTGCTTCTCTAACTTTGTCTCCAAAACTTCTAACTGTCCCTCTAATATATTCATTTCTGATCCTGTCCATCCTCGTCACACCAAACGAAAATCTCAGCATCTTTAACTCTGACACCTCCAGCTCTGTCTCCTGTCTTTTCGTCAAGGCCACAGTCTCCAACCCATGCAACATAGCTGGTCCTACTACTGTCCTGTAAACCTTTTTTCTCTAGCTGGTACTCGACTGTCACAAATAAGTCCAGCCACTCTTCTCCACCCATTCCAACCTGCCTGCACTCTCTTCTTCACCTCTCTTCCACACTCGCTGTTACACTGAACTGTTGATCCCAAGTATTTAAACTCCTCCACCATTGTCACCTCTACTCCCTGCATCCTAACCACTCCACTTTCCTCCCTTTCATTCACACTCATGCATTCTGTCTTTGACCTACTCATTTTCATTCCTCTCCACTCTAGAGCATATCTCCACCTCTCCAGGTTCTCCTCAAGCTGCTCCCTACTCTCATTGCAGATCAAAAGATCATCATCAAACGTCATCGTCCAGGGAGACTCCTGCCTAACCTCGTCCATCAACCTGTCCATTACTATTGCAGACAAGAATGGGATTTACAATTTAAACTAACCTGCATATGAGTGAAAACAACAGCTAAACATTTTGTAAAGAACTGCAGAAAACTACTGTATATATTGTGTATATACTGTATATATACACAAGGTTAGTGTCCTATGTACCTGCATCTGGTCCTGTGGGATCTCGAAGCTGAAAGACTCGTTGTAATATGGATTTAGTGTGTTCTTCTTCACTGTCGTCTTTTTCTTCTTCAGTCGCTTGCCGTTTTGCAACAGATGGATCTTCACATAAGGATCTGCAATTATTGGAGGTGCACTCAGACTTTAATTTTACATCACTTATTTTATATTATTTTATATTAAATCAGGAGTTTTCTTAAAGTATACTGTCATAAAATAGAAATTTAATAAACAAGAGCATTTTTACAATTCATACAGAATGCAAGAACCAGGACAGAAACGGACTGCAGGATTGCTATTGCTATACCCAAAGCTGCCAACAGGTGGCAGTGGCTAAGCCTGGTTGCGCACTAAAAGAGAAAGAGACAACTGCAGAGTCAGCATGGTAACATTACTTCTGCATGGCTAATGCAGGCACTAGAGGGATTTGAAAACACTGCACCAACACCATACCTCAACATTTGTACAAGGTCTTTAGAAACAGACATTTATGAACGAAGGTGGCGTAGACATTTGTACTAGTAGTTTTTTAAACTATACTCAAAAATTATTGATACAATAATTCAACAGAACTTTTCTAATGTTACTAACATAATCTTCACCTACTCTCTGCAGAGAAAACACAATTGGCTGTATATATATATATATATATATATATATATCCCTGTTTGTACCTGAAAGGCCTCCCACATCCATTTTCTTCAGGTTTTTAGCCTCCAGGATACAGATGGTGAGTTTCCCAGCAGTGGGCACATAACGTAGAGAGACGCAAATATCACCAAGCCTCTCAGGCTGTGTTCGATTTAAAACAGAATTAGGAAAGGAGAGACAATAATACAAACTGTTTTAACATGTTTCTTTTGGGTTTTTTTCTATCTTGCATGTGCACCTGCTGAGAACAGCAAGGATTTTACAGTCAATGTGCATGGGCTGTTGCCATAGATGTACTTTGGACAGCAGCTTTAGGACAGCAGCTCTAGGACAGCAATCTCACTACAAGCAGCCATTCCCATTTTCACTCAGGGGCAGTGGTGGCCTCATGGTTAGGGACTAGGCCCCATAATCAGGATCATGGGTCTGAGTCTCACACCAGTAGATTGCCCTGAGGTACGCTTCAGCAAGGTACCATCCCCAGCACTGCTTCCAGGGTGCCAGACATAGTCAAGTCAGAAGTTCAAGTCAGGAGAAAAATAAGATGATAGTAGTTTCGCGATGTAGCAGCTGGCATGGAACTCAGGACTTGCTCTCAGGAAACACCCAAACTGTCCACCACACAGAGAAAATAATTAGATCTGTTTTGAAGTCATTGTACAGACCATAAGTTTAAAGAATGCAGTAATGTGATTCCTATTACAACCCGACTAAAAACGACTGATCCTGACTAAAAAAGACAGATCCAGGGATTTTACAGACATGAGCTACCTGTGACACTGGTGACAATCCAGACCACCCTCAATAAACCTGAATTTACTGATCTGTCCGGGGCATGTTTGTCCCCGAGTTTTAGTTCTGATTTCATTTTGTATCTCCAGGCAAACAATGGATAATGAAATCCACTGGCCTGTCTGGGCCTTAGTTTGTCACTGAGTTTTAGCTTTGATTTTTTGTTTTTGATCTCCGGGTAAACAATGGATAATGAAACAATGGATAATGTCTGGGCCTTGGTTTGTCCCTGAGCTTTTTGAGCATGAGTTTATGAGTATGAGTGAGAGTGGTGGCCCAGCAGCACTAACATCCCAGTTTACTGTAATTCTCTGTATCCGTGAACCCCTGGATCAGCACCTCTTAAATAACAGGAGAATTTATTACTAAAAGCCTGACTAAACAAGTATGTCTTTAGTCTGGACTTAAATACTGAGAGTGTGTCTGAGTCCCAGACAGCAGCTGGAAGACTGTTCCAGAGATGAATGAGCTTTGAATGAAAAGGCTCTTCCCCGTGTAGTTGTTTTCAAAATTCTTGGAACTGTTTGAAAACCAGCACCTTGTAATCTAAGTGAACATGAAGGTTCATAACTATAGATAAGCTCGGAGAGATACTCAGGAGCGAGGCCATTTAGGGCTTTGTAGGTTAGCAGTAAAATTTTATAGTCAAAGCGGAATTTCTAGATAAAAAGTCTAGATAATATTGGGCTAATATGATAAAATTTTCTGGATCTAGTGAGGACTCTAGCTGCTGCGTTCTGGACTAACTGGAGTTTATGAAGGCTTTTGCTGGAACATCCTGACAGTAGGGCATAACAATAATCTAGTCTTGAGGTGATAAATGCATGTATCAGTATTTCTCCATCATGTAGTGTGAGTGAGCTTCTAAGTTTAGCAATGTTTTAAGGTGGAGGAAAGCTATTTAGTGATGTTTCCATTGTGTGTATCTAGAGATAGATCTGAGTCAGTTGTGATGCCCAGGCTTTTGACAGAGTTAATCTTTTTAAGATTAACTGTAAAATTAGGAAAATCTTAGACAGTGAGGAATGATTATAATTTTGTCAGCCACCATTTACGTTCTAGTTTCCACATCTTTTGCTTTAGAGCTTGTGTTTGGTTAGTGTACCATGGAGCAAGCTTTTTTTGTCTAATTCTTTTACGTGTTAACAGTGCTACATTGTCTAACGTGGAACCAAACATGTTCTCTAGATGTACAGTAAGATAATCAGCTCTTGTGGACCAGATGGTGAACTAATCAGCATGGATAAGTCTGGAAGATTTTTGATAAAACTATGAGCTGTAGAGGACATTAATTGCACGGCTAACACAATCTTGAAGTGATGTATATAAATTAGAGTTGTTGCGGATCTCATATGTGATGAGATGGTGATCTGAGTTTACTGCTGACTGGGGAATAATGGCAATATTGTCAACTTGGACTCCTAGTGTAAGGATCAAGTCTAAAGTATGATTATGACAAGGAGTGGGCCTCCTTACATTCTGGACAAAACCCATTGTATTAAGGATGGATGTGAAGGCTAATTTCAATTGGCCTTGCTCTTTCACTACATGGATATTAAAGTCTCCAACAATTATAACTTTATTTTTATAAACAACCAGGCTTGCTAGAAAATCGATGAACTCCTTTAGGAACTGTGAGTAAGGTCCTGGTGGCCTATAGACGGTAATCAGTGAAAAGGCTATCTTTTTTGTATTGGGGTTAGTTATATTGAGATAAAGGGTTTCAAAAGAAGAGAAGTTTAAACACATTCAGAGCTACCACCATTAGCTCATGAACCTCCGATTACAGTCACCAATGGACTCTTTTACTTTTACTGTAACTCATGCTTACTGGAAGTCATCACTATACAGGGTTTTTCTTTCTTTCTTTCCTGTTTATTTCCGGCGTCGACCAAAGGAGGATGGGTTCACCTTTTGGGTCTTGGTTTCTCCCAAGGTTTCTTCCTCATGTTTGGGGGAGCTTTTCCTTGCCTCTGTCGCCCTCGGCTTACCCAATTGGGGCTCGGTACCAGATTCTGTAAAGCTGCTTTGTGACAACAACAGCTGTAAAAAGCACTATATAAATAAAGTTGACTTGACAATACTTGGTTCTACTTTAATTCGAATTAATGAACTTAATAGCGAATATATGTTTAACCCAGCCACTAGGGATGCACAAGCCAGTGTATTTCTTCGTGCCGGTCCCAAGCCCGGGTAAATGGGGAGGGTTACGTCAGGAAGGGCATCCGGTGTAAAACTTTGCCAAGTCAATATGCGGACAACGATACAGAATTCCATACCGGATCGGTCGAGGCCCGGGTTAACAACGACCGCCATCAGTGCTGTTAGCCTACAGGGTGCTGGTGGAAATTGGACTACTGTTGGCCAAAGAAGAAGAAGAAGAGGAGGAAGGCATGTCCAGAGGGAGAAGGAGAGAAAGAAGGAGAGGAGAGTGGAAGTGAGGGTAGGGACTTTGAATGTTGGCAGCATGACTGGTAAAGGTAGAGAATTAGCTGATATGATGGAGAGAAGGAAGGTTGACATTTTGTGTGTGCAAGAGACTAGATGGAAGGGTAGTAAGGCCAGGTGTATTGGAGGGGGGTTTAAACTGTTCTACCATGGTGTGGATAGAAGGAGGAATGGAGTAGGTGTTATCCTGAAGGAAGAGTATGTGGAGTGTTTTGGAAGTGAAGAGGGTATCAGGGAGGGTGATGAGTTTGAAGCTGGAAGTTGAAGGTGTGATAATGAATGTTGTTAGTGCTTATGCTCCACAAGTTGGTTGTAAGATGAAAGAGAAGGAAACATTCTGGAGTGAGTTAGATGAAGTGATAAAGAGTGTACCCAGGGGAGAGAGAGTGATGATTGGTGCAGATTTTAATGGTCATGTTGGTGAAGGGAACAGAGGTGATGAGGAGGTGATGGGTAGGCATGGTGTCAAGGAGAGGAATGCTGAAGGTCAGATGGTTGTAGTTAATACTTATTTTAAGAAGAGGGAGGAGCACAGGGTGACGTATAAGAGTGGAGGAAGATGCTCACAGGTGGATTATATTCTTTGCAGGAGGGTCAGTTTGAAAGAGATCAGAGACTGCAAAGTGACAGGGGAGAGTGTAGCTAAACAGCATAGGATGGTGGTCTGTAGGATGACCTTGGAGATCAAGAAGAGGAGGAAAGTGAGGGCAGAGTCGAGGATCAAATGATAGAAGCTGAAGAAGGGGGACTGTAAGGTGGAATTCAGGCAGGAGTTAACACGGGCACTGGTAGGTGTTGAAGAGCTACCGGATTGCTGGGAAACTACTGCAGAAGTGATAAGGCAGACGGCTAGAAATGTACTTGGTGTGACATCTGGAAGGAAGAAAGAGGATAAGGAGACCTGGTGGTGGAACCAAGAAGTCCAGGAGTGTATTCAAAAGAAGAGGGAGGCAAAGAAGACATGGGACAGTCAGAGAGATGAAGAAAGTAGACAGGTGTACAAGGAGATGAACCGCAGGGCGAAGAAAGCAGTGGTGAAGGCCAAAGATAAGGTGTTTGGTGAATTGTATGAGAGGTTGGACAGTAAAGAGGGAGAAAAGGACCTTTACCAATTGGCTAGACAGAGAGACAGATCTGGGAAAGATGTGCAGCAGGTCAGGGCAATTAAAGATAGAAATGGTAACATACTCACAGGTGGACAGAGCGTGTTGAGCAGATGGAAGGAATACTTTGAGGAGCTGATGAATGAAGAAAATGAGAGAGAGAGAAGACTGGATGATGTGAGAAGAGTTAACCAGGAAGTGCAGCAAATAAACAAGATGGAAGTAAGGGCAGCGATGAAGAGGATGAAGAATGGAAAGGCTGTTGGACCAGATGACATACCAGTGGAAGCATGGAGATGTTTAGGGGAGATGGCAGTTGAGTTTCTGACCAGATTGTTTAACACAATCTTGGCAAGTGAGAAGATGCCTGAGGAGTGGAGACGAAGTGTACTGGTACCGATCTTCAAGAATAAGGGTGATGCACAGATCTGTAGTAACTATAGAGGGATAAAGTTGATCAGCAACACCATGAAGTTATGGAAAAGAGTAGTGGAAGCTCAGTTAAGAAAAGAGGTGAGGATCAGTGAACAGCAGTATGGTTTTATGCCGAGAAAGTGCACCACAGATGCAATGTTTGCTCTGAGGGTGTTGATGGAGAAGTACAGAGAAGGTCAGAAGGAGCTGCATTGTGCATTTGTGGATTTGGAGAAAGCATATGACAGGGTGCCTAGAGAGGAGTTGTGGTTTTGTATGAGGAAGTCTGGTGTTACAGAGAAGTATGTAGAGTAGTTCAGGATATGTATGATGACCGTGTAACAGTGGTGAGATCTGCAGTGGGAGTGACGGATGCATTTAAGGTAGATGTTGGATTACATCAAGGATCAGCACTGAGCCCATTCTTGTTTGCAATAGTAATGGACAGGTTGACGGATGAGGTTAGACAGGAGTCTCCGTGGACGATGATGTTTGCTGATGATATTGTGATCTGTAGTGAGAGTAGGGAGCAGCTTGAGGAGAACCTGGAGAAATGGAAATATGCTCTTGAGAGGAGAGGAATGAAAGTGAGTAGGGCAAAGACAGAATACATGAGTGTGAATGAAAGGGAGGAAAGTGGCGTGGTTAGGATGCAGGGAGTGGAGGTAACAAAGGTGGAGGAGTTTAAATACTTGGGATCAACAGTTCAGTGTAATGGCGAGTGTGGAAGAGAGGTGAAGAAGAGAGTGCAGGCTGGTTGGAATGGGTGGAGAAGAGTGGCTGGAGTGATTTGTGACAGACGCGTACCAGCTAGAGTAAAAGGGAAGGTTTACAGGACAGTAGTGAGACCAGCTATGTTGTATGGGTTGGAGACGGTGGCACTGACGAAAAGGCAGGAGGCGGAGCTGGAGGTGTCAGAGTTAAAGATGCTGAGATTTGCGTTGGGTGTGACGAGGATGGACAGGATCAGAAATGAGTATATTAGAGGGACAGCTCAGGTTAGACGTCTTGGAGACAAAGTTAGAGAAGCAAGGTTGCGTTGGTTTGGACATGTGCAGAGGAGAGACGAGGATTATATTGGGAGGAGGATGTTGAAGATGGAGCTGCCAGGAAAGAGGAGAAGAGGAAGACCAAAGAGGAGGTTTATGGATGTGGTGAGAGAGGACATGCATGTGGTCGGTTTGAAGCAGGAAGATGCAAAAGACAGGAAGAAATGGAGACAGTTGATCTGCTGTGGCGACCCCTAAACGGGAGCAGCCGAAAGAAAAAGAAGAAGAAGAAGAATAGCGAATATATGTTTATGCTTTGAGAAGACAAACCGGTGCGTATTTTGTGTTATGAGGCAGTGTCGGTGGGGAACTATGTTCTAATTAAAACAAAAATAAAGTTCAGCGGATGATCCTTAGCCATGAATAGATGAACAGATATTTATATGTTCAGATACAAGGTACCATTAGTTCTTGAAGGAATAGCTAACGGGGACCTTACTGTTATCTTACTTCAGTACTTTCACACTGAGACATTAACATTGCTTGCTCACACAATTAGGCAGTGCAAGGGACTCATGTTCCTCATGCAAGGAATACAATTTTGAATTGATCTGAAAGATTTATTGATTTGATATAAAAAAGTAAAATTTACAGGTTAGACCTGACAATATGAAAATATAAGTATCTTGGGTCATTCACTGTCCAATCCAATAGCTGAATCAAAGCCAACTTCATCACTACTTTGTTAGACTTGTTCAAACTGTTATAAAACTGTTAACACTGTGTGGCTTACAGTGAAACTATACATTGAAATATTGTCACATATCTGATTACAATTATTTTAAAAAGCTCAGTGTGATTAGATTAACATACTAACTCCAGTGTCTGTGAATGTGAGGCAACAAATAGTCTCAGTTGGCTATACTTAATGTCCATAGGCTGTGCTACTTTTGTCACCCAGAACGTTTACAGCTAATTGAAATGTCCTATGCCTATTTTATACAGAGCCTTATCTGAATGACCAACTTGCCTGAGCATCATGTGCTTTTGTAGTAAATTTTCCAGCTTTAGTCAGCTGAATAATTTTCTGTCACACAGATGATACAAGAATCTTCTTAAATGATAGAGGCTGACATAAATGCAACCTGACAAAGTAACATCATCATTAGCAACACTAACTATGCATTTCTTTAGTAATTTTGCTGTCCCAGGACTGTTGACGAGAATAGAATGAGCTGAAAGCTGTTTAAAGCTCACCTCCTCTTTTTCAGCACTGTCTAGGTCCCTCCACTGCTCAATGGGATGGGCCAAATCCAGTGTATTCATGGGGATCTTAACTTCACCAATCACATCATGCTTGGAAAAACGGTCAAAGTCATAAACAGACATGACCAGAGTCTTCCCACCCATCTCCTGGAAGGGAATCTGAAAAGAATCATATGTGGCACAGTAAGTACAGCTGTAATTAATATAAGTTATAATAAACAGTCCATATAATACATGTTGGTATGTGATCTGCTCATGATCTGTATTTTGACTCTGAGATAAAGTTTATAATTGACAGAAACTAATCCCTGATTTTGGAATCTACTTAGACTTAGAGACATTTTCTGGAGAGCTGAACTGAATATCCATATAAGAGAGCACAGCTAAAGGAAACCAGAATGTCTTTCATGGATAGAAACCACATTTCCTTTCAATGTGACACTGCGGTAATGAAGAGCATGTCTGTTGTTTTAGACCACTTAAACAGGGCTGGCATGTATTTTTCATGGATGATGCACTTTTAATTTGAAGTATTTAAAATGCTCTATTTTTTTTGTTCCTTGCCAGGAGAGGAGTTATTGAGAATGAAACAAGAGCTTAAAGAAAATGCAACAATATTTTTTAAAGTGCCCCTGTTTGTCCTAATACAGACTGAGCAATAATTAAAAAATTCAAACCATAACCCTGCATTTTAGGCAATTTTAAACAAAAAAATGCCTGAAAGTTCATTAGAAATCTTGCCTTGAAAGTGAAGGTCTCATTGAAGACAGGATTAAGGGTCTTCTTGTGCACTTTGGTGTCAAACTTTTTCTTCTTGTCAGGGAGAATGTATACCTTTACATAGGGGTCAGAGGTGCCTCCACTGTCCATGGAGAGGAGATCCACAGCTTGCAGAATGCCTACTGTCAGCTATGAATGAAAATATGATCTAAGTCATGGTAAATAGCTTAATTAGGGTTAGACCTTTTTGAGCCTGCAATAAATAGTTACACTACAGAGAAATCAGGCCCATTGTAGGGTTTACATTTCTATATTTAACTACTTAACTAAAATAATACTTAACTAAAAATAATATTCTGACCTTGTTGTCAGAGAAGTCATAATCCAAAGAGAACTGCAATTTGCCAAGCTTCTCTTTCTCTTTGGGCTCCTCCTCTTCTTTCTCATCCCCAGTCATCCCTGTCTCAATGTCATCTTCATCATCATCATCATCCTGTTTCTGGAGGGACAATAGATGGAGGGATATTTGCAAGAGAAGTTATTGTTTCAGGTTGTTCTTCGTCAACAAGTTAGTGTTAAAGACTCAAAACATGGGTCATTAGTCAATCAAAGGCACCTACCTGGCTGTTCCTTAGCTTACCTGAATAGTGCCAGGTTTTGAAACACCCAACCTTATTATATGCAACTGCATCAGCGATGACACTGATAGCAACGTGACTTGATTTAACTTTTCCCTTTATGGCACCATTTTGCAATAGTTTACATTTTCTATAGAATGCATTTGTAGGAAAAAATATCTGGAAATCTGAAGACTCATAAAGTGAAGGGGCAAAACTGGTCAAAACAGATACTTATGGAAAAGTGTTTGTGAATCTTTGGGCTGGGGCTGTAGTGTGGGAATTACAAGAGAGGCCACTTTGATTTGAAAAAAAAAAAATAGACCATAGTAGAGCCTAATAATTGCTAGTACCAAAGGGTAAAATAATCTTGAGATTAAACATCGTACAGCCGTGGCCAAAAGTTTTGAGAATGACACAAGTATTGGTTTTCACAAAGTTTGTTGCTTCATTTTTTTAGATCTTTTTGTCAGATGTTTACATGGCATACTGAAGTATAATTACAAGCTTTTTTAATTACAAGGTTTTTGTTTGCCCACCTGTCTCTTGAGGATTGACCACAAGTTCTCAATGCGATTAAGGTCAGGGGAATTTCCTGGCCATGGACCCAAAATTTCAATGTTTTGTTCTCAGAGCCACTTATTTATCACTTTTGCCTTATGGCATGGTGATCTGTCATACTGGAAAAGGCATTGCCCTTCACCAAACTCTAGATGGCTGGGAGAATTTGCTCTGAGGATGTTTTGGTACTATTCTTTACTCATGGCTGTGTTACTAGGCAAAATTGTGAGTCCCTTCCTTTGGGTCAAAAGCAACCCCATGAATGGTCTCACAATGCTTTACTATTGCTTTACTGGTGCTTTTCTGTCCTTTTTAATCAGGATCAGTCCTTTTTGTCAGGTTGTAATAGGTGTCACATTACTGCATTCTTTAAACTTACAGTCTGTACAATGAGTTCTAAACAAATATAATTCCTTTCTCTTTGTTTGATATCAGTGGCTGTCTACCACGTGTGTGGTGAATGGTTTCTGTGTTTCCTGAGTGCAAGTCCACTGATCTCCGTGAGGGTCTCCTGAGTTCCATGCCAGCTGCTACATAGAGCCGGTGAAACTTCTATCCTCTTATTTTTTTCCCGACCTGAACTTCAGTTCAGCTCCATCAGACTGGCTCTTCTACAGGAGCTGCTGCCACAAAGATTAAAGCTTCTCCCACGCAAAGCAGAGCTACCAACATCAGCATGTCGCTAATGTCTACTCATTCCATCATCTATTTTTTTATCTCTTGTTAAAAAAAAATTGCACTCTGCACTTTAACAATAATGCTGCTCTGCCACACTGTTACACTGCAATCAACCTGGGCTGCTTTCTCATCCCTCTTACGGATGAATGTACTGTCTGCTGTGCTGTCTGTTGTTGTCTGTCTTGTCTGCACTTGTTGCCGTTTTGTGTATTATGTTATGTCTTCTGTTGTCTTGTGTCTTGTGTGTAGCACTAGGGTCCTGGAGGAACGTTATTTCGTTTCACTGTGTACTGTGTATATGTGTACTGTACTGAAATGACAATAAAATCCTACTTGACTTGCCTTGATGAACCTCCATTTGCAGTCAACCAATGGATTCTTTTACTTTTACTGTAACTCATATTTACTTTTTTGTATTGGGGTTAGTTATATTGAGATAAAGGGTTTCAAAAGAAGAGAAGTTTAAACACAATCAGAGCTACCACCATTAGCTCATGAACCTCCTATTACAGTCACCAATGGACTCTTTTACTTTTACTGTAACTCATGCTTACTGGAAGTCATCACTATACAGTTTTTCTTTCTTTCTTTCCTTTTATTTCCGACGTCAACCAGAGGAGGATGAGTTTCTCTTTTGGGTCTTGATTTCCCCCAAGGTTTCTTCCTCATGTTTGGTGGAGTTTTTCCAGGCCTCTGTTGACCTTTGCTTACCCAACTGGGGCTTGGACCAAGATTCTGTAAAGCTGCTTTGTGACAAAAACAGTTGCAAAAAGCACTATATAAATAACGTTGACTTGACTTGACTGTTGGCATGACACAGGAGTGATGGTACCTTTTCTTTTTTCTGGATGCCCCAAACAAGCGGAAAGGGGATTCATCAGAGAAACTGACTTTACCCCAGTCCTCAGCAGTCCAATCCCTGTACATTTTGCAGAATGTCAGTCTGTCCCTGATGGTTTCCTTGGAAAGAAGTGGCTTGACAACTGGCCATTCTCCAAAAGTCTTAGCTTCACTGTGTGTGAATATGCACTCATCCTACCTGCTGCCATTCCTGAGCTCTGCTCTGGTGGTGCCCTGATCCTGCAGCTGAATCAACTTTAGGAGACAGACACTTGCTGGACTTTCTAGGGCGCCCTGAAGCCTTCTTCACAACGATTGAATCTCTCTCCTTGAAATGGTTGATTTAGGCTCAATGTTACTAGCAGTAATATCCTTGCCTGTGAAGCTCTTTTTGTACAAAACAATGATGATTGCATGTGTTTCCTTGCAGGTAACCATGATTGACAGAGGAAGAACAGTGATCTCAAGCACCATCCTCCTTTTACAGCATCCAGTCTGCTTATTCTAACTCAGTCAGTATGCCAGAGTGATCTCCAGCCTCAACACTTTCATCTGTGTTAACAAGAGGATCACTGAAATCAGGTCCTTTTGTGGCAGGACTGAAATGCAGTGGAAATGTTTTTTTTTTTGGATTAGGTTCATTTTCATGGCAAAGAGGGACTTCAAATAATTATTCAAATAATTAAAATAATAATTGCAATTCATCTGATCATTCTTCATAATGTTCTTGAGCATATGCAAATTACCATCATAAAAACAGAGGCAGCAGACTTTGTGAAAATTTATATTGTGTCATTCTCAAAACATCTGACCACAGCTGCGGTCTGAATACTAAAAAGTGTGTGCTTTAATTAAATAGTACAGTGAGGCTTAATATCGTTAAATCCCACCTCATCAAAAGAATAAAAGCTGTACCCTGTATTTAAAAAAGGGGTATAACAATTTAATGCAAAATATCTATATCAAGTACATTTAGGTTTTGTATACCCTTTACTGGTTTAAAATTTCTTTTACATCTTTCTGACCAAAATTCTGAAGTTATGTTTTATCACTTTTAAGAGTATTTCAGCATCTTTTTTAGTCTTTTTATCACTGTAGGCGGTGCTCTGACTGAGCTCACCTGGTCTAATAAGGCCACGGGTGTGCCTGACTGGGGCAGAGTGTCAGTCATTCACACGTGTTATCTTCAGTAAATATGTTTGCGCTTTTTCGGCCTGTAGCTTCGGCACACACCTCGGGGGGCATGTGTCAGCCCTGGAACAGGCCCAGTCATGTGCCCCATTAAGGGGCCCTACCCTCTAGGGCCCTGCAACAGGCAAAACTGGGTTTAGCACTACAGGAGTGGCGCTTTTGGGAGGGAGCTTCTGTCATGGCAGGTGGTACTCTGCTCACATTGAGCACACCTGCCCTTATAAGGTTTATAGGTCCTAATGAGTCAGAGCAGAGCATCAATCATTCATGCGCATTATAGTATATATGTGGTTTCAGAGTTCTATACACAAGGCAATGTCCAATAAAGCTGAGTACAGCGGTGGCCTAGTGGTTAGTGGTTAGGGAGTTGCCCCCACATCAGAAGATTGTGGGTTCGATTCCCTCACCAGTAGGTTGCCCTGAGGTACCCTTAAGCAAGGTACCCTTAAGTACCGTCCCCGTCACTGCTCCTTTCAATAGCTGCCCACTGCTGCACGGTGTTTGAATGGGTTAAATGCAGAGGTCCAATTTTGTTGTGGTTCACTGTGTGCTGTGCTGTGACCTCACAATGACAAAGGTTGTCACTTTCACTTTCACTTTACAAGACTCCCAGCTATGCATCAGTGTCCAGTCCACAATTTCATATTATGCAAGATTATGCATTATTTAAGATTATGTTAAACAATTTGGTTAGAAATTCTCCTGCCATCTCCCAATAACAGCACCATGCTTTCACAGGAATATCATCTGGACCAACAGCCTTTCTATTCTTCATCCTTTTCATTTATGCCCTTACTTTACCGCCCTGACCTGCTGCACATCTTTCACAGCTCTGTCTCTCTGTCGAGCTAATCGATAGAGGTCCTGCTTTCCCTTCTTACTGTCCAACCTCTCATACAATTCACCTTACGCCTTATCTTTAGCCTTCAGCACCGTTTAATTTACATATGCATATTGATTTGGCAAAAGTTTTTCACTGGATGCCCTTACTAATGTAACCCTCCCCATTTACAGTATCAAACAAAAGTGAGTACAACCCTCACATTTTTGTAAATATTTTATTATATCTTTTCATAGGCCAACACTGATAAGACACATTGATAAAATGTAAAGTAGTTAGTGTTCAGCTTGTATAACAGTATAAATTTGCTCTCCCCTCAAAATAACTCCACACAGCCGTCTAAACCACTGGCAACAAAAGTGAATACACCCCTAAGTGAAAAATGCGCTCCTCCACCTTCCGTTTGAGGAATCTCCACAGATGCTCAATAGGGTTTAGATCTGGAGACATGTTTGGCCAGTCCCCAGTGTGTTTGGAGTTGTTATCATGTTGGAATACTGCCCTGCGGCCCAGTTTCCAAAGAAAGAGGATCATGCTCTGCTTCAGTATATCACCGTACATGTTGGCATTCATGGTTCCCTCAATGAACTGTAGCTCACTAGTGCCAGCAGCACTCATGCAGCCACAAACCATGACACTTCCACCACCATGCTTGACTGTAGGCAAAACACACTTGTCTTTGTACTCCTCACCTGGTTGCTGCCACACATGCTTGATACCATCTGGACCAAATAATTTCATCTTGGTCTCATCAGACCACCAGATGTGGTTCCAGTAATCCATGTCCTTAGTCTGCTTGTCTTCAGCAAACTGTTTGTGAGCTTTCTTGTGCATCATCATTAGCAGAAGCTTCCTTCTGGGACAACAGCCATGCAGACCAATTTGATGCAGTGCGCAGTGTATGGTCTGAGCACTGACAGGCTGACCCCCCGCCCCTTCAACCGCTGCAGAAATGCTGGCAGCACTCATATGTCTACTTTCAAAAGTCAACCTCTAGATATGGCACTGAGCACATGCACTCAACTTCTTTGGTCAACAGTGGCGAGGCCTATTCTGAGTGGAACTTGTCCTGTTAAACTACTGTGTGGTCTTGGCCAACATGCTGCAGCTCAGTTTCAGGGTCTTGGCGATCTTCTTTTAGTCTAGGCCATCTTTATGTAGAGCAACAAATCTTTTTTTCAGATCCTCAGAGAGTTATTTGCCATGAGGTGCCATGTTGAACTTCCAGTGACCAGTATGAGAGAGTGTGAGAGTGATAACACCAAAGTTAACACAACTACTCCCCATTCACACCTGAGACCTTGTAACACTAACGAGTCACATGACACCGGGGAGCGTAAATGGCTAACTGGGCACAATGTGGATATTTTTTAGGGGCGTACTCACTTTTGTTGCCAGAGTGTTGACTTATTTTGAGGGGACAGCAAAATTACACTGTTATACAAGCTGTACACTGACTACTTTGCATTGTATCAAAGTGTCATATCTTCAGTGTTGTCCCATGAAAAGATATAATTAAATATTTATAAGTGAGGGATGTACTCACTTTTGTGAGATAATGTATCTGGGCTGTGGACCGGCACAAAGAAATACACTCCCTTGTGCATCCCTAGTGGCTGGGATACGCTATATAGACATGCATATGCTTTAAATTGGTGCATATTAGATCACTAGATGCATCTATCATTTACATTATTTAGATGGAAATGCTCTAATAGTTTATTAAACCCAAAGTCTGTAGGTTCTAATATTAGCTCCTTCAGATATACAAACTGCAGTCTCAAGACAGACCATTATCTTTATGGATTCAATGGAAAGTCTTTTTACTTTATAAACAGTGGCAATATGTGCAAACAGCACTAGGTGGGTTTTTTTTCTTTTTTAAATAATCAATGGTCAAACATACTTTCAGTGGAAGTCATAAACAAGTGCTTGAAGACTGCTTGAAGAGGGGAAAAAAGAACAATTCAGAATGTTTTAAACACAACATGCTTAGACAGATAGCACTCTAATTCACACACTCAGTCTCACACCCTCTGAAATACCCATGCCCCTACACACAGAACCCCTTATTTCATAATACCTTAGAGGTGCAATAAATGCTTCACATTCGTGCATGCCAAGCCACAAAATGCATGTCTGGCAGAAAAAGAAAAAAAAAACCTGTTTGCATGTAACAATGGCAGCTGAAACCTATATGATTCATGATGTATCAAAGTTTAATGCATTAAAACATGAAGTGTTTGCTTTCCAGAACCTGAGACGTGTCTAGCATTAAGCATCCAAACCCAGTCATGCTGTTCATTAATCCCATGAGATACCATCAATGTTTGCAAATGTGGCAGATGAACTAAGAAATGGTGAGGAAGAAACCATAAACATGGTTGAAGTATCCATTGTTTACTATGGACATATCAGAAATTTATCTGTTCACCAGATTAGCACGTCAGAATGAAAAAAGATGTTTAAAAGCTCAAAAAATGCTTTACAGTTAACAGGGATTTCAAAAGATCAAGAGTTTTTGTGGTTTATCTAGTTTGAGACTACCACTCAATTCACAACCCAAACAAAGACACTAAATCAATTAATGCCACACGCTGGTAGAAAAGAAGCATTTCAGAATTAAAATTCAGGAAGTTCTTGAGGGCAAGGGTGTCCAGTCTTGACCAAAAATTGGGAAGAAGGAACACACATAATTTTCAGTTTGAAGACTAAGACCAATTGAATAAATAAGTGGAATGAACAGGCCAGTTAAGAAAGAAATTCTGCATTCACACTTTGTTACAAGACTGGACACCCCTGCATTAGGGGAATGGAGGAGTACTGTACAACATTGAGATTAAGGGAAAGTTTGATTTCTGTTTGGACACAACAATGAACTAATAGCACAATATTTAACAGCACTGGTGCAGCTTTGTTTTTTTGTGTTGTGAGCTCTGCAGCAAATTTAAAACTGTAAAAAATCCAGAAAAATGAATAAATAAAACATGTCAAGTAGGTATTAAGTAAAAGTACTTTTTCCACCCCACCATAAGTTGCCTCTATATAATTGGAATGAACTTTGCACACAATGGGTCATCCAGAAAAGTTACTTTCAAGTCAAGTTGTGGTCATTCACTGTACCTCCTTAAGGTACCTCCTTAAAGACCATGTACTGGGCATCGTCAAGAATACTGCTTCTTATTATCTTAGAATTTCTCCAAATTTTATTTTACTTAGCTGTTTGAGGACTAAGCTGTGGACTTTATTGAGGTAATCTTGTATATATAAAATTAGCATACTAATAACAATAAGCTAAAAGGTCTCAAACAGATGAAGCAGCAATTCATTGACAAATGATCAAACATACCCTTTAAGCATGCATGTTAGTGCGGACTTGTGTATTGCCCTTGTGCAGTGATTCAAACTAAGAGTTAGCTGGATATAAGTTTCAGTTCATTAACAATTTTGTCCACTTTTAAAAAGACATCACTTTGGTTTTTAGTCTTAATTTTTCCCTTATTTAAAAATTCCCTTATTTTGTGTGTATAGCATATCAGACTGGTGAAATGCAAAGCCCCGTCCCCTTTAGCTCTTCAAGCACCCTCAGCACCCCTAAGCTTGCAGAACTTAATAAGAAGCCATAGCACTCATTTCCATAACCACCCACTCCCTCAGCCCTGAAAGCCCCCTGCCCTGGTCCGCGCTTACATCAAACGTCCAGAGAGGGGCGCTGCAAACTGTGTCACACCTACCATGCGAGATGTCCGCCAGTCAAGATATACGGAGCAAATATAAGACACAAAGCAGGAGGGATAAAGAGACAGGGAGATGGAGAGAGAGGGACAGATTGAACTCATAAAACGCAGTGGAGGTAGAAACAGTGGAAGTCAAGGAACAATCAAACATACACACCAAAACGTTATGCATGAAGTGAAGTAGCAATTTGTCTGACTAGTGGAATCTTAATGTGAATAATTCAATATGACTGGACTTTGCAGTCATCAGGAGCATGATTTAAGGCTTGATAATCTTGTACTATTGTGGCTTGTGTCATGTTATCAGGTCTATTATAACCCAGCAAAGGGGGAAATACAGTAAGGTCCATAAATATTTGGACAAAGAAAACTTTTTTCTAATTTTGGTTCTGTACATTACCGCAATTAATTTTAAATGAAACAACTCAGATGCAGTTGAAGTGCAGACTTTAAGCTTTCATTCAGTGGGTTGAACAAAAAGATTGCATAAAAAAGTGAGGAACTAAAGCATTTTTTTAACACAATCCCTTCATTTCAGGGGCTCAAAAGTAACTGGGCAAATTAAATAACTGAAAATAAAATGTTAATTTCTAATACTTGGTTGAAAACCCTTTGTTGGCAACTACAGCCTGAAGCCTTAAACTCTTGGATGTCACCAGATGCTGGGTTTCCTCCTTTTTAATGCTCTAACAGGCCTTTACTGCTGCAGCTTACAGCCTACCTCCTGGAGAGTGTTTTTCTCTTGGTTGGCTGTTGTGAAGGGGTTTCTCTTCACCATGGAAATGATTCTGCGATCATCCACCACGTTGTCTTCCATGGACGTCGGGGTCTTCTTGTGTTGCTAAGTTTACCAGTGTTTTCTTTCCTTCTCAGGATGCACCAAACAGTAGATATTGCCACTATCAATAACTGAACCAGGCACCAGTTTTACCAATTTTACCATCAAACAGGACCGGGCACCAGTAGCATATTGTAGCAATTTTTTGGATGGGTTTTTTCTGTTTTAGCAGCTTAAGGATGGCTTGTTTCACCTGCATGGAGAGCTCCTTTGACCGCATGTTGTCTGTTCACAGCAAACTCTTCTACATGTAAGTACCACACCTCAAATCAACTCCATGCCTTTTATCTGATTAATTGATAATGACATAAATTGCCCACACCTGCCCATGAAATAGCCTTTGAATCTATTGTCCAATTGCTTTCGGTCCCTTTATAAAGCAGGTGGCAGATGTTAAGGAGCTAGAACTCCTAAACCCTTCATTGAATTTGGATACCCTCAAATGAAAGCTGGGAGTCTACACATTATGTCCATGTCTATTACATAACTATATCTAGAATATGTTTCAGTAAACAGGTACAAAAACAAAACTTATGTCAGTGTCCAAATATATATGGACCTAACTGTATATCAGTTTTCTGTTTGTATAAACTAATAACCAATGACATACACATAATAAATAAATAATTATTGAATATTAAAGACAAAAATATTTTATGATTACCATACTTCCACTTACATGACCCAGAGGCAAAATTAAGATGTCAATGTAAAATTATTTCATTTTTATTATTTATTTTAAGCAGATATGATTAGCATTATATTTTGTAGATTACTTTGATTATTAAAGCAGCACTGGTAAGTGATTAAAAAAAGAACATGTATAAAATCACTTTGGCCAACATTTTCTATCTGTAAAATATATTGCATTTTATATACTGAGCTTGGCTAAATGGGCAACAGTGCCCTCTGTTTTGGCCATACCTCTCCTCCTTTCATGTTCTTCATGCCCATGTCTCCTTTTCCTTTCTTTCCTTTCTTCCCCTTCTTCTTCTTAAGACAGGTCTTCTTCACAATGCATAAACAACAGGTAAGGATAAGCACTACTGCAACAATGGAGATAGCAATGATTGCCCAGGGAGGCACTGTGGGGGAGAGTGAGAGAGAAAGATTGTGCAATATACACATTATCAAAGCTTGTATGGAGTAGAGCTTGATGGCTAGGCCATACCTAAAGCCATCGTGAAGACATAATACTGAAAGTACATAATATATCTGCAGAAAAGTTTGTTTTCAACTATGTGGAGCAGTTTCTCAGTGCTTTAGTGAATCTCCAGATGCAGGACTGGGCACCAGTAATATACTATTGGCTGAAGTGACTAATTACTCATTTCTGAATAAGTTATAATACATTGGATCATTCAGGCTGATCAAATGATGTAAACATAATTAGTTATTAAGTAACCCAATTTTGGCTGTCAGTTTACACTTTTAATTGAATAATCCACAGATTGTTTCATCAATACATCATTATTTTGGGTTTGTTTTTAAATACTTATATGACAAAAGCTTTCTAGAAAAGTCTTTCTTACAATTGATCACTGGATCAAACATAATATTTGAAAGTTAAACTGTGGTCATTTTAAATAAAAAAGAATGCTGATTTTCACTGTGTGCCACCTCTTAAAGTAAAATAAAAATGAAGAGCAAAAATCAACATAAAATAATAGTCCCAAAACAGAAGGGAAATCTGTCAATGAAATTATACATTTCAAATAGTGTTGTAATTTTAATGTTGAAAATGCATAATAAATATAAGGATTAAGTTCCTGAAACACACTGGTAGTAGCAAATACTGACATTCACTATCATCATATCCTATCAATGAACATAATAGCCTATTAAGCTACAAAAAGCATGCATGCCATTATTATGTCGTCAAAAGCAACTTTACTACTTTTAGTTCTAAATTGTTCCTCTAATTGTTGGAAGTGCGTATCATAGATTTTAAATGACCTGCAGAATGTATATTTACCTTTATTTTAAAAGAGGTAAATCATGACAGCCCTCCAACACTTCTACTTGTTACTTGCATCCGGAAAGTATTCACAGCACTCCAATTTTGCCCATTTTGCTATGTAACAGCCTTATTCCAAAATAGATTAAAAACATTTTTTTTTTTACCTACACACAATACCCCATAATGACTGTAAAAAAAATGTTGGCTTTAAACATTTGCACATTTATTAAAAATAAAAAACAAAAATGAAACTCACTAGGAATGCATTGTATTTCTTGATCCCTAGCCCAGATAAATGGAGAGGGTTATCAGGAAAGGCATCCGATGTAAAACTTTTGCCAATGTGACCGGTCAACTTCTGCATTGTGTGATTTTTGACACGACAATCCGCAATTCTGAACCCACAGGCCCATACCACCAAAGAAGAAGGGGCAGGAGGGGCTCCAATAAACAATAAGAGCCACTACAGGCTTGGAGGTCCCTACAGTCATGTAGAGAAACACATTTTGGGATTTCGTGTAATTATAACTTTACAATATAACCTGGTTACATCAAATCAATATGCGGACGATGAAACAGACTTCTGGATCACTTGAGGGTTAACAAAAACTGCCACCAGTGCTGTTAGCCTACAGGATGCAGGTAGAAATTGGGCTTCTGTCTGCCAAAGGAGAAGAAGAAGAAGAAGAAGAGGAGGACAGCATGTCCAGAGGCAGGAGTAGAGAAGAGTGTAAGTGAGGGAACTGTCATGTTAGCAGCATGACTGGTAAAGCTAGAGAATTAGCTGATATGATGGAGAGAAGGAAGGTTGATATTTTGTGTGTGCAAGAGACTAGATGGAAGGGTAGTATAACGGTGGTGGGGTGCGGGAAGGACGTCAGTGCAGAGCCAGGAGTCAGGAACATAGCTTTATTGCTCATATAAACCAAAACAAAACACTTGGTTTAGACCGCAGTATCTTGGATCTTGGTTTTAGTTAGAACTGGGGCAGCGGTGGCCTAGTGGTTAGGGAGTTGGCCCCGCATCGGAAGATTGTGGGTTCGATTCCCACCCATGTGGGTTGCCCTGAGGTACCCTTGAGCAAGGTACCGTCCCCATCACTGCTCCCCGGGCGCTTTCAATAGCTGCCCACTGCTGCACGTGTGTGTATGGGTTAAATGCAGAGGTCCAATTTCGTTGTGGTTCATGTGTGCTGTGCCGTGACCTCGCAATGACAAGGGTTGTCACTTTCACTTTCACTTTCAACTGCAGTCTAAACCAAGTTACCAAAAGTATAAAAACCACCATTAAGTGTAGGCTTTGCCTAGTGAATGAGCTCTGCTCTGCTCTGCTTAAATAGCTGCCCCACTCTGCTTAAATAGCTGCCCCAATGAAGCACACCTGTGCCTTCATGAGCTCAGGTGTGCTCAGTCAGAACAGAGTGCCCTCTACCATGACCAAAACAGACCTCACCCATGACAGAACCCCCCCTCAAAAGGCACAACTCCTGGGAGCACCAAATCATAGCCTCACCCGGAGCTGAGCCTCTGGGGGGAGGCCAAGAACAAAAAACCCTTCAAAAACAGCCCCTTTATGGGGCACATGGCCAGGTCCACAAAACAAAACTAACTTTAACAAAAAGGGGCCCCTGACCAGCCGCCGCCACGTCCAGGGCTGCTGGCGGTGGTGAGGGGTATCCCAAATCCTTGCCTGCAAAGTGAGGAATATCCATCTCCTGCTTGGATGTCAGACAAATGGTCTTGTCCCTTTCTGCCCTGTGTATCTCTGCCCCATATCGCACACCGCTACCATCAATCACAATGAAGCCGAACTTGCTGTTAGACAACACTGCTGTGGGAGCCTTGCTGTAAAAGTTATTGCAGAGATAGAGTTAGGTATCAAAGGGGTGGAAAGGCTCAAGTTCAATGTTGATCATCATCTCTTTGCTCTCCTCATCCATCAGACTGTTCCTCCACTGCTTTGGGTGCTGCTCTGCCATAGACTGCATGAGCTTTTGTGAGTCCAAGCTCCCGTGCGAAGAGGATGCAGACAGAGAGCTAAACACAGAGGATTCCTTAAGGATCAAAGAGGAAGAGCCTTACACACAGTTCGAGCTCGGCATCAAACCCACGTCATCCTCGCTCTCCATGTCTCCTGTACCAGAATCTAAGGTGCAGAATTTGTTGTTCACTTTCTCAAAGCATTGAGCACTTCCTTGCTCATGTTTCTTGGCTCCTTCTTCCTCCTTTTCTTGACCTTGTTTTTGTCTCTCTCCTGCTTGGAGCTCAGTGTGGCAGAGTCCCTGCTCTTGGTTCCACTGCGAGAACTTTCACATTGACTCCTCAACCGGTTATCCTGTTCTGAGTCTGCTGAATTGTGAGGGAAAACAGAAGGTAGGGTGTCTCTGATTGTGCTCTGAGCACCCTTCTCAGAGTTCTCACATAGCTACTGAGTCACTGGAATCTTTACCTGCCTCTCATTCTCCATCGGACTGTTCCTCAGCTGCTCCTCTTTGAAGCTCTCCACCAGGGTCCCAGCATGCCCTGGGGTCTGCTGAGTGAGTTGAGATTTGAAGATCTTCCATTCAGCTTCAATACCTCTGACAAGCTCTTGCAGCTCTGTGTGCTTACTGGCCTCTCTCCGGGCTTTTTCCAGTTCAGCCTGCAGAGTGGCACTATTGTCTTGCACCTGCTTCAGCTCTGTTCTGGTCCTATTCAGCTGTTCTTCCATAGTGGCCACTTTAGTCTCCAGCATCTCCTGTTCCTCTGTTCTCTTCAGCCATTCCCTCCAGACAACATTCGCAGCTTGCAGTTCCTTCCTCTTGCATGAGTTTACTGACCTCTACTTGAAGCTCACCAATGTCTTGAGCTAGAGACTTTCTTTCCATTTCCATGGTTTCGATGTCACTCTGGCAAAGAGACAAGAGTCCTTTGGTCTCCTCAAGTTGAGAAAGCAGATTGGTGATCTTTTCCTTGTGTTTCAGTCTTTCATTTGTTGCTGAGGTAGTCATCTGCAAAGCAGAGGTTTCGCTCTCTGTCAGCTGTTGGTTGAGCCTTGTCAGCAACTCTTCTGTTGAGTGATCTGACTGTTCATGCCGCTGATCTGTTCATCTCTTTGGTGAATGCCTGTGAGAAGTGCACTGTGCTTCATATTGGCCTGTCTGAGTTTTTCTGATTCAGCCCTTAGCTCCTCCTGGGTACTGCCCAAGCTGTCAGTTAACCAAACTACCTGTTAACTTAGGTCCTTACAGACTTTCTCACATTCTAGGTACCCAGCCTGCCTTTCTTCAAGTTCCCTATTTGCTTTAGCCAGTTCTTCCTCAAGGGAACGTACCTCAGACTGGTTGCTCTCCTGCAGCTGGTGATTCATGGCCTGGAGGGAGACATTGTCATCTTCCAGTCTCTTACATTTTCTGCCGTATTTCTGCATTGAGCAGTGCAGGGTGCATTTTCCGCCATCTTTCCGCGTTGAGCAGCACAGGGCGGCTCCACTACCAACGTCCCGCTTTGAATGACGCAGGGGAAATTCTCCGCCATCCTCCTGCTTTCCGGAGCGGGAAAACACATGTGGCTCAAAACATCCAGGCACCGCTGCGTCTTCGCTGCTAGAGCAGCCAGCCTCTGAAGAAGGAAATTGTACCAGTCCGTGCCTAGCTCGGGCCCCAAGCTGTTGACGAGCGGGATATCCGACATCAGCCAGATGTTGCTCGAGCTCCCTGGCTGTGGCTGCCGGCGTCCGTCGCACCCACTCCTTGCCGACACCCTCATCTCCCAGGTTTCTATAAGCTGTAGCGTCTTCTTGATCGTGGCTGCACTCGTCTGCAACATTCAAGCGTTGGCGGCTCATTTCTGTAATGGTGGTGGGGTGTGGGAAGGACGTCAGTGCAGAGCCAGGAGTCAGGCTTTATTGCTCATATAAACCAAGACAAGATCCAAGGACTGCAGTTCTAACTAAAACCAAGATCCAAGGAACTGCAGTCTAAACCAAGTTACCAAAAGTATCAAAACCACCATTAAGTGTAGGCTTTGCCTAGTGAATGAGCCATGCTCTGCTCTGCTCTGCTTAAATAGCTGCCCCACTCTGCTTAAATAGCTGCCCCAATGAAGCACACCTGTGCCTTCATGAGCTCAGGTGTGCTCAGTCAGAACAGAGTGCCCTCTACCATGACCAAAACAGACCTCACCCATGACAGAACGCAGGGAGGAGCGAGACGGGGACGGCACCTTGCTCAAAGGTACCTCAGGGCAACCTATTGGGAAGGGGTTTGAGCCCTCGATCCTCCGATCATGCGGCCAACGCCCTAACCACTAGGCCACCGCTGCCTGTAATGGTAAAGTGAAAGATACTAAGTTTTTGTTGGGTGTGATGAGATGGACAGGATTAGAAATAAGTATATTAGAGGGGCAGCTGAGATTAGAAGTTTTTTGGAGAAAAAGTATGAGAAACAAGGTTGTGCTGGTTTGGACATGTAAAGAGGAGTGACGAGGATCATATTGGGTGAAGGATGTTGAAGATGGAGCTGATGGAGAGGAAAAGAGGAAGACCAAAGAAGAGGTTTATGAACGTGGTGAGAGAGGACATGCAGCTGGTCGGTTTGAAGGAGGAAGATGCAGAGGACAGGAAGAAATGGAAACGGATGATCCGCTGTGGTGACCCCTAAATGGGAGCAGCTGAAAGTAGAAGATGATGATGAAGAAGAAAAATGCAAAAATAAAACAAAAGTATTCACAAAAAGTATTCACAGCCTTTGCTCAGTACTATGTTGAAGCATCTTTGGTAGTAATTACAGCCTCAGGTCTTTTTGAGTACGATGCTACAAGCTTGGCACACCTATTTTTGGGCTGTTTCTCCCATTCTTCTTTGCAGAACCTCTCAAGCTCCAACAGGTTGAATGTGAAGTGCCATTGCAGAGCCATTTTCAGATCTCTTCAGAGATGTTAAATCAGATTCAACTCTGGGCTCTGGCTGGCCACTCAAGAACATTCACAGAGTTGTCCTGAAGTCACTTGTGTGTGCTTAGTCCAAGGTCCAGAGTGCACTGGAGCAGGTAATCATAACGGATGTCTATCTACATTCCGGCATTCAGCTTACCCTTGACCTTGACTAGTCTCCCAGATCCTGCTGCTGAAAAACATCTCCACATCATGATGCTGCCACCACTATGCTTCACTGTGGAATGGTATTGGCCAGGTAATGAGCAGTGCCTGGTTTCCTCTAGACATGACACTTAGCATTCAGGCCAAAGAGTTCCATCTTTATTTCATAAGACCAGTGAATTCTGTTTCTCATGGTCTGAGAGTCCTTCCCCAGATGTGTGGCTTGATGGAATCCTGTCCCTGACAATTCCTTGGACTTCATGGCTTGGTTTGTGCTCTGAAATGCACTGTCACCTATGGGACATCATATAGAAAGGTGTGTGTCTTTCCAAATCATGTCCATTCAACTGAATTTACCACAGGTAGACTCCAATCAGATTGTAAAAACTTCTGAAGGAAGATCAGAGGAAACAGGATGCACCTGAGCTCACTTTTGAGTGTCACGGCAAATGCTGCGAATACATATGTATGTTATACATATACATGTTTTATTATTATTGTTTTAAAATAAATTTGCAAAAGTTTCAAGCAAACATTTTTCACTTTGTCATTATGGGGTATTGCGTGTAGAATATTGAGGTAAAAATCTATCTGGTTTGGAATAAGGCTGTAACATTGCAAAATGTGGAAAAAGTGGAGTGCTGTGAATATTTTCCATATGCACTAATATTGTATATACACAGTTGTTCAAGATGGTGGGCATATGTTCAAACATACACTATTGCGACTGGTTCCAAAAGAGACCTGTAAACCCAAGAACTATAGTCACTATCTAAGACAGAAATGACTCACTTTAAAAATGAAATATGTTTTTACATCAGTCTAGCATTTAAAAACTCACATGGGAGCTTGTCAATCTCATTAAGAAACTTGTTCTTGATGTTGCCAAAAATGTCATTTTTCGTGACATGCTCTCCTGATTCTGTGGCATTTTCTCCTGTTGTGGACAGTAAAGGAGCCATGGTCATGGCGCTGGTACCAGTGGGTTGTGGCCCCACCATGGCCTCAGGCTTCTTCTTAAACAAATTCCACTTCATGCTTGATGGCTAGGGCACACACAAAACCTGTATAGGAAAGAAAACAATGTATTGCAAGTGTTGCAAGATGACTTTGAAATACTTTAAAATAAATGGTGCGTTAAAACCCAGGTGCACCTGGATTATAACTAATTTGTTTAAAAAATGTGTTAAAGAAAAAATAACAGAACAGTAGAGCTCCAAAAACACAATCAGAATGAATACTATGATACTTCCTATAAAATATGGTGAAAATCAGGGTGAATTTGACTTCAGAAGTCTTTTCTCCCTGCTTAACTCAATTGCATCATGTGAGATACTTCATGAATAGCAGTTATAAGTTCTCAACTCAGATTAATTAACTGGCTGAGGAAGCAGTGATGTGTTTGGTATTCATATTTCTATTGATCAAAACCCTGGGTAGGGAAAAAGCAGAAAGAAACTGGTTAAAAATCCCTTGCCATAAGAACCTATGAAAATGGAAGGTAATTAGTGTAGGTTAAGCATGCCATCCTACAGGTGGCAGCACCACCAGAAATGCAATTTCCATCCATGATGGGGGGTCAGGCCAGCCAAAGGTAAAAGAGGCTCCATCTCTTCTATTGCCCACAACATGTGACCAGAAGAACAGATCGTGAGTTCAAATACCTTATCATTAGGTTACCTTGAGGTACCTTTGTGCAAGGTACTGTCCCCATCACTGCTCCTTAAGGTGTTTTCAATAGCTGCCCCCTGCTACACGTGTGTAAGGGTTAAATGCGTAGGCTGCATTTTGTTGTGGTTCACTGTGTGTTGTGCTATATATTCACTTGTCTCTTTACAAAGTCAGCACAACCCATCAACAAAGTGAAACTTGCAACTGGAGTCTTTCATGTAAAACAGCAAAAATGGAAGGACCAATCCCCAGCAACAACTAGATGAAGTTTATCTTTATTATTAAATAAATCTTTATCTTATTTTCTTTTTAAAAACCTGTAATCAGGGATTTATTTGTGCAGCGATAGGTCTTGGTCCTTGCATCACCACTGCAAACAAGAAAGCGCTCAGTGCTGATCACTAATGTAATTCCATTTCTACCATAAATGCATCCATCACTCTATCACCCAACCAGACCTCTCAACTGTATTATAACTACTCTGAGATACTTCTCTGCCACTCCTGATTTACAAAATACAGTACCACAAATCTTTAAACACCCTGTGTTATGTATTTTAAAAACCCATAATGGCACAATGAAATCTCTTCTGACCTTCTCTATACAATTCCTTCAACAAATTAGAGCAAACTCGCCATCTGTAGTGCTCTTTCTTACTATAAAAGCATACTGTTGCTCACTTATCATTATCTCTATAAAATGTATATTATCTATATCTATAGCTGTATGATTATCTATATAAAATTATCAACTTTATAAAATCAATACCAATACACTACTTTCACACAGCTTAATTCAGAAAGCACCAAGGAATTCTAGAAACAATATGTCAATTTTAATGCTAGATCTTGCATTACAATGAATTCAGTTAATTCATATAATTAATCCTGTGTCAATTGTAAACTTGTTTAAATGTGAATTTATCGTTAGATGCACACATTGGCTATTTACCAAAATAGCTTTTCTTCATCTTTGCTAAAGTAAGAAGTGCACCATCATAACATGATGTAGAAAAAATAAATACATTCATTTATTACTCTAATGTAATTGAATTAATTGATGTAATGTAATTACATTAATTGATGTAATGTAACTCTCAGGATGTTACACTAGAAATATTTACCACCGCTAGTTAGTCCAGCACACAGGGAGTCCTCCTTAGATCTAGACAATATGAACAAATTAGTTCCATATCAGTGAAGTGAAAGTAACTATTTGTTATAGCACACAGTGAAACTGTGTTCATTACCAAAGGAAATGCAACCTCTGCTTTTCACCTATACATACACATGCAGCAGGGGGTAGCTATATTTAGCGCTCAGGGAGCAGTGATAGGGATGGTACCTTGCTCAAGTGTACTTCTGGGCAACGTACTGATATGGGATTTGATCCCACAACCTTCCAATTCTGGCACCTAGTACTAACTACTAGGCCACCACTCCCCCATATGTCTCGTCAGAAATTGAATTTATTATCAAGATTTATTGGTTTTGGGTCAAATTCTGCACTGATTAAAAAAAGTCTTGTGTTGACTTATGCAGCCCAGGTCCTGCCCTGAATATCTCTCTGGGTCTTAACTTATGAACTTGCATGCTTACTGAGATTGCAAGGTGCAAGGTCTACTATTACTCTGGAACAGTTTTTAAGTATAGGTTGAAAACATACTGGTTTTGTCAGGCGTTTAGTAATTAATTTCTCTATTAGATAAAAGGTGCAGCTCTAGGGATTCAGGGACACAGAGAACTAAAGTAACCTGACCTGCTGGTGCTGTCATCCCAACACTCTCACTTAAATTTGTTGATCGAGGATAATAAGAGAGGTACTCTCACATCTGGAGAACCGTCGGCTGTCATTTTTACCTAGGTGGCAGTCGTTAAAACCCATAGTCACTGTATTGTGCTCTTTAAATTCATAGTCTGCACCCTGTGAGTCCAAACAGAATTAACTATTTTTCTTTCCACCTTCTGAGATGGACCAATCTATTTTCTGAAGTGAAAGGCTGCCCACACTCTTAAACTGATCATCTACCATGAGCATTTGTTGTACTCCAAACCATACAGTCTACCAGCTGAATTTACTGTTCTCTAGATCAGACCATCATGAATCATCTGCAAGTGCTGCTACCCACTAACCAAGGCTAACCAAGGCTAACGTTGACAAAAAGAGCTGCTACTACTAACTACAGACTCTGATTGAAGGGGCAACAGTGGTTAGGGACTAGGCCCCAGGATTGGAAGGTGGTGGTGGTGGTGGTCTAGTGGTAGGGTACTTGGTGGTAGGGTACTTGCCTACGGACCTATGAAAGGCTCTAGCACTACCACCACTGGGTCCTTGAGCAAGACCCTTAACCCTAAGTTGCTCCAGGGGGACTGTCCCTGTAAATAGGACCTGTAAGTCGCTCTGGATAAGAGCGTCTGCTAAATGCCGTAAATGTAAATGTAAATGTAAATTGGAAGGTTGTGAATCCCAGGCCAATCGGTTGCCCTGAGGTACCCTTATTGTCCCCATCACTGCTCCTCGGGTGCTGCACATGGCTGCCCCCTGCTGCACAGTATGTACGGGTTAAGTGCAAAAAATGCATTTTGTTGTGGTTCATTGTGTGTTTTCCTTTCACTTCATGTTCAGCTAATTTCTACTAACCAAAGACTGTACTGGTAATCAGTGGTTAACTCTGTTTTTTCTGTTCAACTATTAGAATATTAAACATCTTTTAAGTAATATCACTTCTCTTCTTTCGTGATGATTCAACCAGAGGATTGTCTCTATTGCACCATAACAATATATATTGGTTGTATGTATTGTTTACCTGGGCTTTGCCTGACCAATAAATTTGACTACAATCTTGTTTAGATTTGGTTGTTTCATGCATCTTGAGTATATCTGTATAATCAAGTTACCCCAGGAAGTGACCTAAATTGCATTTTTGTGAGATATTACTAGTAGAAATGAATCTGAATCTCCAAGCCATATTTACCAACTAAAACCCCCTCCAATTTTTGGTGGTGCTGCTTCTTTTGTTAGAAATCACCTTCCAGACTATCACCAATTAATGCAGGCACTGCAGCTCCCCAGTTAATCGCCTGACATTTTACGCCAAACACTGCTGGAGCTCAGGAATCAGCCAGGATACAGTCTTCCAGTGACTCTCCGAACAACACTACAGGAGCTCGGCATGCTGCGAAGTCCAGGCCTTCAGTCCCCGAGATCGCCTGCTGTACCTGGCCGACTGAGAGGACATCGGAAGCGTTGCGAGAGGAAACAGAAACGGGGGGGTCCGGGCTCAGCTAAAGGCTAACACTAGCCAACCGGCTATCCCGGCCGTCCTCCATGCCAATGTCCGATCCCTGGATAATAAATTGAACTGTATACGAGTCCAGCTGACAACCCAGCGTGAGTACAGAGACTGCTGTGTTTTTGTTTTTACGGAGACATGGCTCAGTGACAGCGTTCCGGACACCGCCATCCAGCTCGCCGGACTCTCCGCATTTTGCTCTGTCCGGCAAGACTCACGGAGGGGGGCTGTGTGTTTACATCAACACACAATGGTGTACAAACGCTGTGCTGGTATCGACTCATTGTTCAACACTGCTGGAGGTCCTGACAGTCAGGTCCAGACCGTTTTATCTGCACAGGGAGTTCTCTACAGTGTTTATTACGGCGGTCTACATCCCACCCAGCGTTAGCGCTAACAGTGCTAATGCTAACAGCGTGCTGGCTGAACTTTATGGAGTTATTGTTGCTGAAGATTTCAACCATGCAAATCTCAAGTCAGTTCTCCCTGCGCTGAACCGCTTCTACGCACGGTTTGATGCGGTGAACAACACGATAATGAGGAAGACCACCCCTCTTCCAAACTACCAGGTCCTCTGTCTGACCATGGCCGAGGTGGGAACATCTCTTCTGAGAGTCAACCCATGGAAAGCTACTGGTCCAGACAATATTCAAGGTCGTGTGCTCAGAGGATGTGCAGAACAGCTGGCAGATGTTCTCAGTGACATCTTCAACATCTCTCTGAGCACCACTGTTGTTCCAAGGTGCTTCAAGACCACCAGCATCATTCCAGTGCCAAAGAAATCATCTGTCTCCTGCCTCAATGACTATAGTCCCGTCGCACTCAAACCTATCATCATGAAGTGCTTAGAGAGGCTGGTCATGAGGCACATCAAGTCTCAGATCCCCTCCTCACTGGACCCCCTGCAGTTTGCGTATCATCCCAACTGCTCAATGGATGATTCAATCTCTACTTCCCACGTAGACTGAGGAAAGCCCATCTCACACCTTCCATCCTCACCATCTTCTACAGAGGAACTATTATTTATTTATTTCTTGTTGCACTCTGCACTTTAACGATAACGCTGCTCCGCCACCCTGTTACACTGCTAATCAACCTGGGCTACTTTGTTCTATAACACTGCGGCCCTCTTACAGATGAATGTACTGTCTGTTGTGCTGTCTGTTGTTGTCTGTTGTCTGCACTTGTTGCTCTGTCTTGTGTATTATGTTGTGTCTTCTGTTGTCTTGTGTCTTGTATGTAGCACCAGGGTCCTTTATTTCGTTTCACTATGTACTGTGTATATAGCTGAAATGACAAGAAAATCATACTTGACTTGACTTGAGGTTTGCACGGTACCAGCTGAATATCCACAAGAAAATTTGACACATTGCAGCACAATAAAACCCTTCAAACAAAAGACACTATCATGTTTAGTCTCTGGGTTTAACCCAATAGTCTACTTTGATCAAGCTAATTAGCCTAAATGAAGCAGCTACTTTGAGATCCTTTACCTTAGCTACAACTAATTGTTTTTTACTAATGCAAACTCTCTCAAGGCTTCTCCTATCATTCTTATGCAGATGAAACCCAACTTATCCTCTCTTTTCCCTCCTACAGTTGGGAAAAGGTCTCTACCCGAATCTCTAACTGCCTGGCTGACATCTCTGCATGGATGACAGCTCACCACCTCAAGCTCAACCCTAACAAGACTGAGCTTCTCTACCTGGAAGGCCATCAAACACCGAGACATTACCTTCACATCTTCTTTAGCGGTTCACTTCTCGTCCCATCTAGAACTGCTAGGAATCTTGGTGTCACTTTCGACAATGAGCTCTCCTTCTCATGTTCTTAATCTTTCTAGGTCCTGCCGACATCTTCTCTTCAACATTAGAAGAATCCGTCCTTGCCTCACCACCCAGGCAACCCAGCTCCAAATGTTCCAATCCCTGGTCATCTTGAAACTGGACTACTGCAACTCTCTTCTGGCAGGTCTTCCGCTGAAGGCAATGAGACCTCTACAATTGATTGTACCACTGATTGGACCTACACTGGCTCCCAGTGGCTGCTCATATCAGGTTTAAAACTTTAACGCTTGCTTACAAGGCTACTAACAGCCTTGCGCCTGACTGCTCTAATCAAACACTGTGTCTCTGTGATGTGATGGTCAGAACTGCTGATTCCCTTGCTGTCTTCAAACGACGATTAAAAACCCACCTGTTCATGGAATTTATCAGGGAATAACCCTCCCAAACATCTACTCTCCTACCTCTGCTCCTTCTTTTCCTTAAACCTCTACTTCCTCTTTCCTGTCAAAAAAAAAAAAAAAGTGTGTAGGGTATTTACTTGTCACAAGGGCACTTAGTTTGTTACTTAGGTTGTAATAGCTAATCAGCAGTTTCTGATCTGAGATGATGATGATCTAATGTGGAAACAAAGCACTGTTGTAAGTCGCTCTGGATAAGAGCATCTGCTAAATGCCGTAAATGTAAATGTAAACAACTTTGAGCTCCTGTTGATGTGAGAGTGAACACCATGGTGAGATCAAAAAAGCTGTCAGTTATTCAGGAATAAGATTGTAACAGCTTAAATGTCTGGTAAGGGATTTAAAAACATCTCAAAAGAATTTACAATCAGCCATTCCACTGTCTGGAAAAAAGTCTACAAGTGGAGGACTACCAAAACAACTGTCAACATGCCCAGTTCTGGCCGTCCAAGCAAGTTCACTCTGAGAACAGACTGCAAGATGCTAAAAGAAGTCACCAAAAACCCTAAAATGCCATCATGGGATCTACAGCAGGCTCTTGCTATTGTTGATGTGACTGTGTGTGCCTCTACAATCGGAAACTGACTGCACAACTTTAACTTGCATGAGAGGTGTACAAAGAGGAAACCTTTGCTCACTAAGAGAAACATAAAGGCCAGATTGAAGTTCGCCAGAGAGAACGTAGACAAAGACCAGGATGTCTGGAATAATGTTCTTTGGACAGATGAGTCAAAAATTTAATTATTTGGACACCAGAACGGAGGACATGTCTGGCGTAAATCAAATACAGCATTCCAGGAAAAGAACCTCATACCAACCGTGATGCATGGAGCTGGAAGTGTCATTTGGGTTTGGGGATGCTCTGCTTCAGCAGGAAATGGCCAGCTCACCATCATAGAATCCACTATGAATTCTACCATTTATCAGAGGGTGCTTGAGGAACATGTGAGACCATCTGTAAGAATATTAAAGCTGAAGCAGAACTGGACCTACAACATGACAATGACCCAAAACATACCAGTAAATCCACCAAGGACTGGCTGAAAACTAAGAGATGGAGAGTCCTGGTGAGGCCGAGCCAAAACCCAGATCTTAATCCCATTTAGATGCTGTGGGGTGACTTGAAACAGACTGCACATGCAAGAAACCCTTCAAACATCTCACAGTTGAAAGAATTCTGCATTAAGGAGTGTGGCAAACTTTCCTCAGACTGATGTCAGAGACTGGAAGAGTGCTACAAGAAGCATCTCCCTGCGGTTATTTCAGACAGAGGGGGTAACACTAGCTATTGGGGGGTAGGGTGTCCTAACCTTTTCCTATACACATTTTTGTTGGTATCTTTTATTTAATTAATAAATCAAGGTTAATTTTTGTTGTTTACTTGTAATTAAATCACTTTTTTTCTAGAGATAAACAAAAACAAGATCAGACTAGAAGATTAGATGTGATTTCGTATGAGGAAGTCAGGTGTGGCAGAGAGGTATGTGAGAGTAGTATAGGATATGTATGAGGGCAGTGTGGCAGTGGTGGAGTCTGCAGTAGAAGTGACTAATGTATTTAAAGTAGACGTTGAATTAAATCAAGGATCAGCGCTGAGGCCATTCTTATTAGCATTGCTAATGTACAGGTTGATGGATGAGGTTAGACAGGAGTCACCATGGATGATGATGTCAGCTGACTGTAATCTGTAGAGCAAGTAGGGAGCAGCTCGAGGAGAACCTGGAGAGGAGACGAATGAAAATGAGTAGGACAAAGACAGAATACATGAGTGTGAACAAAATGTAAGGAAGATGGAGTGTTTAAGAAGCAGGGAGTAGAGGTGACAAAGGTAAAGGAATTTAAATACTTGGGATCAACAGTTCAGACCAATGGTGAGTGCAGAAGAGAGGCAAAGAAGAGAGTGCAGGTAGGTTGGAATAGGTGGAGAAGAGAGGCTGGAGTGATTTGTGACACACAGGTACCAGAGAGAGTAAAAGAGAAGGTTTACAGGACAGAAGTGAGACCAGCTAAGCTGTACAGGTTGGAGATGGTGGCACTGAAGAAAAGACAGGAGGCTAAAGGTGCCAGGGTTAATGATGCTAAGATTTTTGTTGGGTGTGACCAGGATGGACAAGATTAGAAATGTTTATATTAACGGGACAGCTCAGGTTAAACATTTTTTAGATAAAGATAGAGAAGCAAGGTTGCGCTGGTTTGAACATGTAAAGGGGAGAGCCGAGGATCATCTTGGGAGAAGGATATTGAAGATGGAGCTTCTTGTTAAGCTCACCCCCTATGTTGTATCCAGAATGTATAGGTGTATGTGAAAAATAAACTGCTTGAAACTTGAATTTTCAAAACCTCCCAGGGATGAACCCAGTCTGATCAGATGTGTTATTTTTGAGATACGGTTTCCCAATTTTGTGGCCAAAGCTTTATATATAACTTTCGGAAGATTTATAAACTTTATAAAAGCAATAGAACAGTTAGGTTTAGATCACTCTACCCTCCAACAGTATACTAATATTAGCCTCGGATAAAGAGTGAGGAAGCCTCCCTTTCTCTCTTTCTCCTTTCACCATTCTTAGCATCAACTATTCTTTTACTAAATGCCTTATAAAATTCACACACAAATCCGTCTGGACTTGGTATCTTACCAGAGAAAGAAGCAAAATTTCTTAAATAAGCCTCAGAAAATGTTGAGTGTGGAATTCATCCCTGAAAGCAACACTGAGTTTAGAAATATTTAGTTTTGGGGAAAAAAATCCAGTTATATTCTTCAGAGGCCATCAATTTACTTACTATAATATCCATATAGAAAACCTTAAACTCATTATTTTATGTGTAAAAGAGGCTTGGAAGACCTTAATTGATTAGATTCCATGAACAAATGATTAAATGTGCTGCTCCAGTGTGTATCAATTTTAGATACTGACATTAAAACAAAATGACAAACAAAAAAATAAAAGCGAAGAGTGTAGAACAGAGGTCCCAAACTGAAGGCACCCGGGAATTGGCCCGCCCCGCCATTTTATGTGGGCCCGCGAGAGTTTCAAATGGACATGATTGCCTGAAATTGTCTAAAAGTCTATGCTAATTTAAAGCGCATATTGAGCCAAAACTACATCTCCCTTAATGCATTTCAGTTTCGTCGCCCGTGAAGTGACAGCCCGCCGCTAGAGTGGAGTGTTTCTACTTCAGATTTTTAAAGACAGTTTTCCTGCGAACGAAGATTACAATTATAAAGAAGCAATCCCAAAACTTCCAGGAAGATAAAAATTGACGCCGAGGGAAAGCAATATAGTGAAAGATGACTGTGTTTCAGATTTTGGCCGCTTGTGTGAGTTTGAAACCCCTGGAACAGAAGAACGAAGTCATACATCCCTTAACACACGTACTCACTCCTTAAATGTGTTTGCCTGAAATATGTATGAAGAAATTATACTGTACAGTAATAAATAAAACGTACAGTAAGATTACTGATTTTATGTGTGAGGCAATGTTTGCCTAGTGGTTAGGTAACAGGCAGCATAATCAGCAAGTTGTGGGTTCATGTCCCAGATATTTAGGTTACCTGACATACACTTGAGCAAAATGTACTGTATAAACATTTGCTCTACTCTGTGGTAGTACTAATAGTTATTTACTAATAGCATAAGCTTTAGTAGCTTATAGTCCCTAATAAGTCAAATCAGTAAAAAGCTGACATTTTTTACCTAAGGTCTGACTTACTTAAATGCATCTTAAAGTATAAATATGGTAAAAAAAATTCTCGTAATAGGGCCTGACCTGAGTAGGGTCACAGGTGATGCTGGAGCCTATGTCAGAAGGCCACCCTACCTGGGAACAGAACCCAGGAACACAGTGGAGCACTACCCACTGTGCCACCATTTTAAAAATAATATTTAAAAAAGAAAAACTGACAAAAGCTGCTAAAAGGATGTCTAATATTTATTGTCACTGTTTGGAAAGCAGTCTACTCCATGTGCCAATCATTAGCTCCCTCATGATATGATATTCAGATCATATTAAATTATGTTTCAAAGTAACACTTAAATACAAGGATGCTTTTTGTACATGAGTAGTGCTGCAGCAATTTTCTTTAAATATACTGAAATGTAAATATTTTTAAATAATCTATTTTTTTATAGAATGTGTGAGTGTGAAGAACTTTTAAAAGATAGTTTATCCACACACTGTAAAGGTTCCTTGCAAACTGAAAGCCTGTCTGTACATCCAAGTCAAGAAATATTTATATGCCTTTGGGAGTTTGCAGCTATCATGGCATATGGGCCACATTCCACCAATGTTTTAAATAAACTGGGTTTCACCCTGAAAGAGGGTCATGCATTTGTGGCCTTTCTGCAGTAACCATTAAAACACAATCAATTCTCAGAAAAAAGGTTGTTTTTTTTTAACCCTTATTGACATTTTTTATGTATGTATGTTATTGTTTTAAGAAGATCACTTTGCTACCACATTACAGAGAAAAACAACATAAATTCCACAGGGACTCCCAATCAGAAAAATTTGACATGAATCTAAGTCAGTATTTCCCCACACAGAACGATAGAACAGATAAGAAAATCTTTGTTAACATTAGCCACCACAAACAGGTTCACTCATATTCTTTGTTTAGAGCTGATAACAATGATAACAAGGTAATGAAGTTGACTACACAAAATTTTATTGCAATATTTTTAGTGCTAGTCTTTCTATTTCTTATTCATTGTTCATTGAGCATTCAATTGATGATGCTTTATGGGACTCAGCTTAAACAAACTGCATGTTTGTGGGTCCCATGCATTAAGGTGATATACAAACACATGTAAAAACGTAAATTAGAGAGAAAAAAATAATCAACTGATTTTCAATTATTATTGATTGTTAACTGAAGTGACACCTCTTGTCACATGTTAATTTACACATATATAAAAAAATTCTTAATATCTGCCAACTTCAAAGGAGTTTTACACTCCAAAGCGCAAAGAGATAGAGGAGGAAGAGAGAGAGAGAGAGAGAATATTCTCTCACTAGCTTCTAAGTAAATAGGCCAATCCCACTACACTATCGCTTCTAAACCTCTAAGAGTAGTTATTAAAAATATATTTTTAAATTTCCTTGAAAACACTGACAGAATCATTGCACATGGTGCAGTGGAAAATAGTTCTTGTTATTTGTTTTCATTTTTCTTTTGTTTGTCTTTTTTTCTTTTATTTTTCACCCATCGAAAACATCTAATCTGTTTATATAGTGTTCCTGAACACAAGAAGGAATGCCTTATCAGCAGAGAGCTGCTGCACATTTCTCATAATTGTTTCCTGGTGCAGAGAAGGGTGTCAATCTGCAGCCACCTTCAGGGCAAACAGCTGCTGTCAACAGGGCAGCTAGCTGGAAACTCTCCAGGAAAAGAAAGAAAAAAAAAGCCCTTGCATGCAGACAACCTTCCCACATGGTCGTCGACAGCTCAGTAGTTTCTACAGACTGATCTAGGATCATATCCCAGCTGAATTTTTCATTTACCTATTTGTTAGCAAGCAGGTGAGAGAAGGAAGCCAGGACCAACTGCACCTAAACTGTAAAGCTCATTTCAACCTGGGTTGAAATGGAGAAAAAAAAAAAGATTAGTGAGACCCGTAGCCTACACCTGCCACTTCTACACACAAACACTCCCATATATTTCCTGGGACAGGCACCTTCAAGCGCTGTCACAGCCCCCTCATGATAAACTGATCATGGCATCACACTCTAATTTAAGCAGAACATGCTTCTCTTTACTGAGCATCAAATGCTTTTAGAAAATAGTTCGCTTAAGGGAATAAGTGAACACGACAAGCAAAGCTCTATCCAGTCACAGGGAAGACCGTAAATTTTTTTCTGCAGTACACCCCTATTTGCTGAACGCTCTCTCTCTCTCTTTCTCTCTTATTCACATACAAAATCTTTATTTGCAGCATGTTCACATCTAGTCTTCAGTATCCTGTACTAGACCTCAAGGTCTAACAGTAAGAGTGCTGCTCTAGTTCAGAATGCAAAAAGCTTACTCACCTGTCTCTAGTCTTCTCAGAGCTAGTCTTTGCAAGAGGACTGACCCATTCAGTGGTGAGGCACTTAGGGGTTAAATGTTTCAACGCTAAAGCAATGTCTTCTGTCTCCCATCAGCCCAAGAAACTGCAGTCATCCCCCTCCCCACTCGCCACTGCAGCACTCTCTCTCTCACATACACGCATACAGCTCTTCCTCCCCCACCCTGCATGCACTCCCCTCCCCTTTCCTCCTCTCTCTTCTCATTCTCTCTCACTTTTGCTCTCCCACAAAGTAAAACCCCCCAACCAGGCTCACTCAGCTCTTTCCTCTCCCCTCTTACCTTCCCCCACCCTCTTATTCCATCACACTCAACTGTCTGATACGAGATTCTGCTCACACAGTTCTCTTGCCTTCCTCCACTCTGGACCCTCTCCAACCTTAAGTGTTTATAACAAAAAATCAATATTACAGACTGGGGTACTTGGAGAACAGGACAAAGTATACTGCGTAAGAGGTGTAACATGGAAGAGAGAATAATAAAAGGGAAATGAGGTGAACGAATGAGGCTTAAAAGAGGGAGGGGACAGTAGAATGATGAGGCAGCAAGACACTGTCTATTGCATGCTGTTGCAGGAGAGAGAAAGAGAAACAGCCTATTCTGGTTTTTTTTCCAACGCTACAAAATATGAGAAATGACTGACTGAAGAAACAAAATGTTACATCATCACTCCTCTTTCCATTTATTCACTGTGGTTCTACTCAAATATATATATATTTTAGCACATCTAAAAACAAAAATCTAAATCTAGGAAAAAATCTACTTGCAGGTCTAATGAGCTGCTTGGGGTTCTCAAAATGCACTTATTAAAGGGCTCTTTATTAAATGGACAGTAGTTCTTCCATGGCATCCAAACAACCATGTTTGGGACCTTTATCTTGTAGGAATGTAAGTGATAACAGCAATAAGATAAAAGTGAATTATGTGTTTACTTACATTTTCAGTGCTCTCAAGGACAAATAATCAAATGATAAAAACCCACAAAACACTTTTTTTGTGTATGTGGGTGCGGATGGCTCTTCTCACTTCTCAAAGATGGGCAAAAGCCATTTAAAATACTACAAATGACATTTGCACGACACCTCTACACAGTACAATCATTAGCTGTCCTATGTTCTGTTGGTTCCAGGTAATTTGGGTTCCTATCTTTGCTGAGACTGCATTGAGGTACAGTAGAAGACTGATTAGTTGTCAGTGCTTATGTGGCAGATGTGCAAAGGCATGAGTATGACAACAGAAAAGTCTTTTTTATAAAAAGATAGACACTGCTGGTATTACCAAGAGATTGGTCTGGGACTAAAGAATGTAGTAACATTTGAGTGACCAATGGTATATTGACAACTTGAACAATATACCAACTTTTATTAAACCCATGTGACTTAAACATAGTTATGAAACTTGTTCATAGTGCAGAAAGAAGAAGAATATATTTATTTTGAAGATTTTAATTAGATTTAACTCATCAGTGACCAAAACCTAATCTTCTGACTCTGGTTAGGGAGCCTGCCCCGGATCGGAAGATTGTGGGTTCGATTCCCTCACCAATAGGTTGCTTTGAGGTACTCTTGAGCAAGGTACTGTCCCCGTCACTGCTCCCCGGGCACTTTCAGTAGCCTCACCTGCTGCACATGTGTGTATGGGTGAAATGCAGAGGTTGAATTTCATTGTGTTGTGCTGTGTCACTTTCACTTTCGCTTTTTCTTCTTCTTTCGGCTGCTCTCGTTTAAGGGTCAACACAGTGGATCATCCATTGCCATTTCTTCCTGTTCTTTGCATCTTCCTCCTTCAAGCCGACAACCTGCATGTCCACTCTCACCACGTCCATAAAGCTCCTCTTTGCTTTTCCTCTTTCCTGGCAGCTCCATCTTCTGCATTTTCCTCCCAGTATAATCCTTGTCTCTCCTCTGTACATGTCAAAACCAACACAACCTTGCATTCGTCACTCCTACTGCAGATCTCACCACTGTCACACTGCCCTCATACATATCCTGAACTCTCACATACTTCTCTGTAACACCTGACTTCCTCATACATAACCACAACTCCTCTCTAGGCACCCTGTCATATGCTTTCTCCAAGTTCAAAAAGGCACAATGCAACTCTTTCTGACCTTCTCTGTACATCAACACCCTCAGAGCAACACTGCATCTGTAGTGCTCTTTCTCAGCATGAAACCATACTGCTGCTCATTAATCATCACCCCTAGCTTCCACTACTCTTTCCCATAACTTCATGCTATGGCTGATCAACTTCAACCCTCTGTAGTTATTACAGATCTGTACATCACCCTTAGTCTTGAAAATCAGTACTAGTACACTTTGTCTCCACTCCTCAAGCATCCTTTAACTTACCAAGATTTAACTTAAACAATCTGGTCAGAAACTCAACTGCCATCTCTCCTAATGCAAACACATGCTTCCACCGGTATGTTTTCCAGACCAAAAGTCTTCATCCTCTTCTGTGCTGCCCTTACTTCCATCTTGCTTATTTTTTGCACTTCCTGCTTCACTACCCTCACCATTAGCCAGTTTTCTCTCTCTCTCATGCTCTTCATTCATCAGCTGCTCAAAGTACTCCTTCAGTCTGCTAAACACGTTCTGTTCACTTGTGAGCATGCTTGCATTTTTATCCTTTATTGCCCTGACCTGCTGCACATCTTTCCCAGCTCTGTCTCTCTGTCTAGCCAAAGGGTATAGGTCATTTTCTCCCTCCTTACTGTCCAACCTCTCATACAATTCACCAAACACCTTATCATTAGCCTTCTCTCTGACCAGCCCATTTTTTCTTCACTTGCCTCTGCTTCTGTATACACTTCTGGACTTCTGGGTCCCACGAGGTTTCCTTATCCACATTCTTCCTTCCAGATGTCATACCAAGTACGTTTCTTGCTGTCTGCTTTACCACTTCTGCAGTAGTATCCCAGCAATCCAGCTGGGCAATCCCACCGCTCGTGACATCACGGGTTCTTGCTACTAGACCAGCTAAGTTTTGGTGCCAGTTCAGTGCTTGTTTTCGGGCACTGGCACCAATTTTTTTTCTGTGGAAAAGTGCACCCTGGTTCCAAAATTGGGAACCGGCACGGAACCAGCACGGGAACCAGAGCAGTGGAAAAGGGGCACCTGTGTTCCTCCCTCTTTTTAAAATAAGTTTAAACTACAGCCATTTCCAACCTTCTGGCAAAATCTACAACCATCTGACCTTCAGAATTCCTCCTATCAACTCATGACCTCCTCATCACTTCTGTTCCTTTCACTAACAGGCCATTAAAGTCTGCACCAATCACACTATCTCTCCCCAGGGTACACTCTCACTTCACATCACTTCATCTAACTCACTCAAGAATTCTATCTCCCTTCCTGACGTAACCCTCCCCATTTATCCAGGCTTGGGTGCGGTATGAAGAAATACACTAAATTGTGGCTATCTCTAGTGGCTGGGTTTACCAAAACCTAATAAACTAAATAAATCAAATAATGGTATAAAACATTTCATGATACATTGCTCCAGGCTTAGCTATAAATGATGTCAAAATGCTAAAAATTATTAAACTATTATGTTAAGCTTTTATTTCTCACGTTCTCTCTTGTGCTTACCCATCATGTCCTTATTTGCCTAATGTGTCCTTTTGGGGTTTTGTGTTCTCTTTGTGCTGTCTATGGTCTGCTGAGAAAGAAAACCCTGCTGACAGCTTGCAGTCTTTAGAGGGTGTGGTTCCTCTGGCACCAGAAAACATCTCTATGCAACTGAGCAGGAAGGGATTTTCTCTCACCAACACTCTTGGGTGGACCTTTTTCTCACTGAAATAATGAAAAGGACATTGATGATTGGATTGTTTGGAATCTGTTATCAAGAAAGAAATCAGTGACAGGGGTATTGTTAAATTACATCAATAAACCCTAATGAGGTCTCCTTAATTTTTAGATTTTATAATTAATCAATTCTATTTTTATTAATAAATGACCTTATTTCAACATAAAAATCCCTAACAATAATTTACTGTAGGCTTTACAAATGCCGCAATAAAATCCACAAAAAATTGCAAAAAAATGCTCCTTAAGAAAATCTGCGAACAGCTGGGGACGCGAAATGTGAACCGTGAAATAGTAGAGTAGAGTAATCTTTTATTATCCCACAAATGGGAAATTTGGGCGTTACAGGGCTCTTATAAAGGAAACAGAAAGAATATAGAAAGAGCGGAGGACAACTATATTGTTATGCAGCTTGAAATAGCAACTTTGCAAATCATTTGCTTTGAAGAATCATGTGGTGCTTATAGACTGGTGGTGACCTCTCTTCAGAGTTTCCAGGCAACTATTAATCAGACATCAGGAAAATTACTCAAATAAATTAAGCAAGAGAAGAGAGACTAATAGAGGGGGATTGGTTGGGATGTAAAGCTAGCTTCCTAATTAATCAGTGTTCTACTGTTCTCCTCAGCAGGGTTTACATTATCACACTCCACCAGCCTAAAAAACATCCCTACTGGGTCTCTTAGCTAACTGCATTGTTTTATGAGCTGATTATATTGAAATATGTATGTGAAAGTGAAAATTCTTGTCATTGTGAGTACACAAAACACAGCACAACGAAATTGGATCTCTGCATTTAACCCATGCACAAACACACACTGTGCAGCAGGGGGCATTTATGGAAGCACCCAGGGAGCAGTGACAGGGATGGTACCTTGCTCAAGGGTACCTCAGGGCAACCTACTGGTACGGAATTTGAACCACAATCTTCCGATTCTGTGGCCAACTCCCTAACCACTAGGCCACTGCTGCTCAAGCTACCTATAGGCCTATACATAAAGTTTAGTGTGGATGTCTGATCAAAGTTGGAAAAGTCATTAACCAATTTTTAACTGTAGAAAGATTTTTTGACAGATCCAAAAAGCACACATGAAATTAAGTAAAACAAATGAGTGGTGGTGGTCTAGTGGTAGGGTACTTGCCTACGGATCTCTGGATCAAGAGGTCCCTGGTTCGAATCCCACCTCTAGCACTACCACCACTGGGTCCCTTAGCAAGACCCTTAACCCTGAGTTGCTCCAGGGGGACTGTCAATTAGGACATGTAAGTCGCTCTGGATAAGAGCATCTGCTAAATGCCGTAAATGTAAATGTCCATGCGGAGCGGTTGAGGCTTGGGTTAACAATGACCACCACCAGTACTGTTAGCCAACACTGTGGAAATTGTCATTTGCAGCCAGTTAGGGCCATAAAGGCTAACAATACTCAGAAGGGCCATTGAATGAAGAAAATGAGAAAAAGTTAGCTCATATGAGAACAGTGAACACCCAAGTGCAGCAGATTAGCGAGATGGATGGAGGAGAGTGGCAGGGATGATCTGTGACAGATGGGTACAAGCAAGAGTGAAAGGTTTACAGAATGGTTGTGTTATACAATTAGGAGATTGTGGCGCTGATAAAAAGACAGGCAGGAATGATGTAGGTGGCAGAGTTAAAGAAGCTGAGATTTGCATTTGGGGTGACAAAGATGGACAGGATTAGTATATTAAAGTATATTAGAGAGTATATTAGAGAAAGGACGAGGAGTATATTGGGAGAAGGATGTTGAGAATCAACTTGTCAGGAAAGAGAAGAAGAGGAAGAACAAAGAAGAGGTTTATGGAGATGAGATATGAGAGAGGACAGGCAGGCAGTTAGGGTGAAAGAAGACACAGAGGACTGATGAAATGGAGATTAATGATCCACTGTGACAATCCCTAACAGGTGCAGCATAAAGAACAAAATATGTGCAGCCATTAGGGCTTTTGCATGCAATTTCTACTTTTGGTTATCTCTCTTATCTAGTAATACCTTTTCATAAAACACTTTATGACAGAAAATACAATTTTTGAGCAAAAGTATTGGAATAAAATGTTTCAAAGCAAATTAAAGTAAATGACACTTTCTGAATGAGACCAAATGCCTGGGTCTCATTCCAAAACATCCCCCTATAAAGTCCTTTGTTAACGTGGTGATATATTTTTTATCATTGCCTTGCTGATTTATAAAGTTTGGGCCATTTAATTAGAATGCATTTCACTCTAAACTCTGAGTTACATCAAAAATTATTGAGCTGTCTCCAGAAGCAGCCACTGGTGGTATGGGCTCTACATTTTCACTCTTAAAGTCTTCTTCAAACAGTTGATTTTGATAGTGCCACCCTGTCCCTATGGAGATCAAAACTGGAGTTTTAGAATTTTTTCTTTATCATCATCAGCTGTTGCTGTTTTCCTAGACCAATATAGGAAATACATACAGTACTGTGCAAACGTTTTTAGGCAGGTGTGAAAAAATTCTGTAAACAAAGAATGCTTTCAGAAATATAAATTGTTTATTTTTATCAATTTACAAAATGCAAAGTGAGCGAACAAAAGAAAAATCTAAATCAAATCAATATTTGGTGTTACTACATTTTGCCTTCAAACCAGCATCAATTCTTATAGGTACACTTGCACAAAGTCAGGGATTTTGTAGGATTATAGTCAGGTGTATGATCAACCAATTTTACCAAACAGGTGCTAATGATCATCAATGTCACACGTAGGTTGAAACCTTTTATTCATTCACTGCATTTTATTGATCGATGAAAATAAATGATTGGAAGACTGGGAAAAAATGTAATCATGTTGTTGCTTATCATAAGGACTACGAGACTATAAAATACTCACAGTTTTAGAGTTTATTGGTGCTTAAACCATGTCAAGGACATCCTTTGACAGCTTTTCCATTCTCATGAGGATATTGTTTCAGCAAAATAACATTGAATGCCTTGTAGACTACCGAAAGATTCAGAATCTGAGTCAAGATGCATACACTACTGTAACTCTTAAAGCCTATCATCTAGAATCACTACACTCTCAGAAAAGAGGAAAATAGTAGGAACCTGGTCTAGAAAGCCTTAGGCAAATTGAACAAATTTAATTGACCTTTAGAATCACACACACAAACACATGCACATGCACATACACACAAATCTTGCAGCGAGCAACCTTATGGCATTATGTTTACTAGTCAACCCAAAACATGCTAAAGGAAACCTAATGTGGCAAAGTTGAAACAATCACTTTTCTTCTGATGTATGCAATTGGGTCTCCCTCTTTTTTGTGTTGCAAGAGAACAAATGTCAAACACTAAGTTGATTTTTTTTACTCTGATCATTGAATTTCAAAAATGGGTGAGAAAAACACAAAAAAACTGAATAGAAAGTGACAGACTTTTCTATTATAACTAACAGCCCAACAAGCTAAATACTTCAGTAATATGTTCAATATTGGATGTTGCTTAACAAGTGCAGTACAGTCACACATATGCTTGATGGTTAAACTACTACAAAGTCTACTTTGCCAGCTCTGTCTGGAGGTGTCAAACATTCATTCACAAGAGCCTGAATTTGAAATATAAAAAAAACTAGTACTTTTTCATTTTCAATCATAAAAACATGTTTACAATTATAAATAATAGATATCAACTACATGCAGCTAAATCCGTCTTGCATAAATGACAAACAGGTAGAACATGCTTATATGCTTATATCTCATGGTTGTTAGGTAATCCATTGAGATGGGTAGTAATTAGTTCATCTAGGGCAATAAGAAATGCAAAAAACTCAGCCACTGCTTAATCAATTATGATCAATCTATGAGCTGCTATATTAGAAATGTTAAGAATAATTCAAATAATTATGGCAATTTGTCAGTTTAGCATTTGGCAGGCTTAAAATTGATAAGCAATTACTTAATTTTAACAATATATATATATATATATACAGTACTGTGCAAACGTTTTTAGGCAGGTGTGAAAAAATTCTGTAAACAAAGAATGCTTTCAGAAATATCAATTGTTTATTTTTATCAATTTACAAAATGCAAAGTGAGCGAACAAAAGAAAAATCTAAATCAAATCAATATTTGGTGTTACTACATTTTGCCTTCAAACCAGCATCAATTCTTATAGGTACACTTGCACAAAGTCAGGGATTTTGTAGGATTATAGTCAGGTGTATGATCAACCAATTTTACCAAATAGGTGCTAATGATCATCAGTGTCACACGTAGGTTGAAACACAGTCGTGTTTGGAACAACCTACCAGCCGAGTTCCTTCAAAAACTGTGTGCAAGTGTACCTAGAAGAATTGATGCTGTTTTGAAGGCAAAGGGTGGTCACACCAAATATTGATTTGATTTAGATTTCTCTTTTGTTCATTCACTGCATTTTGTTGACTGATGAAAATAAATGATTAACACTTCCATTTTTGAAAGCATTCTTAAAACTTTTGCACAGTACTGTACATGGTGGAAATTATTTTTTTTATTTTCATATATTGTTCTGAGTCTGGCCATTGTGTAATTCTGTCTCTATGTATTCAACATTTCAAACAAATAATTTTCAAATAAACAAACACAATAACTAAATGATAACAATCTTTTTGTACATTATGCCTGCAGTAGCCAAGTGGCTAAATGGTATGGTGCCCATCCCATTGAAAGTTGCACTTTCAAATGTTACTCTTGTGGGCTGACATTGAAACCAATATGATGATGTGTGGCTATATTGTTGAATTAGAATTATTTAACAAGACTCAAAAGTGGAAGTAAGTGTCTATAGCTAAACAGCTAAACCGTAAGGCCCCCATACTTACTTTTGACTGACTTCTCTTTTTCTCAAGAATCTAAGTGTGTCAGAGTGAAGGTGATGAGAAGACAGAACACTGAATTTATTTAAATATAGCAAACAAATTTTCTTGCTCATGAAATCCATCAACACTGGAAATCAGAAGTAAAAATATAATAATAATTACTGGAAATATAATTAAATATTTATTATATAATTATAATAAACCCAGCCACTAGGGATGCACAAGCCAGTGTATTTCTTCGTGCCGGTCCCAAGCCCGGGTAAATGGGGAGGGTTACGTCAGGAAGGGCATCCGGTGTAAAACTTTGCCAAATCAATATGCGGACAACGATACAGAATTCCATACCGGATCGGTCGAGGCCCGGGTTAACAACGACCGCCATCAGTGCTGTTAGCCTACAGGGTGCTGGTGGAAATGGGACTACTGTTGGCCAAAGAAGAAGAAGAAGAAGAGGAGGAAGGCATGTCCAGAGGGAGAAGGAGAGAAAGAAGGAGAGGAGAGTGGAAGTGAGGGTAGGGACTTTGAATGTTGGCAGCATGACTGGTAAAGGTAGAGAATTAGCTGATATGATGGAGAGAAGGAAGGTTGACATTTTGTGTGTGCAAGAGACTAGATGGAAGGGTAGTAAGGCCAGGTGTATTGGAGGGGGGGTTAAACTGTTCTACCATGGTGTGGATAGAAGGAGGAATGGAGTAGGTGTTATCCTGAAGGAAGAGTATGTGGAGAGTGTTTTGGAAGTAAAGAGGGTGTCAGGGAGGGTGATGAGTTTGAAGCTGGAAGTTGAAGGTGTGATAATGAATGTTGTTAGTGCTTATGCTCCACAAGTTGGTTGTAAGATGAAAGTGAAGGAAAAATTCTGGAGTGAGTTAGATGAAGTGATAGAGAGTGTACCCAGGGGAGAGAGAGTGGTGATTGGTGCAGATTTTAATGGTCATGTTGGTGAAGGGAACAGAGGTGATGAGGAGGTGATGGGTAGGCATGGTGTCAAGGAGAGGAATGCTGAAGGTCAGATGGTTGTAGATTTTGCAAAAAGGATGGAAATGGCTGTAGTTAATACTTATTTTAAGAAGAGAGAGGAGCACAGGGTGACGTATAAGAGTGGAGGAAGATGCTCACAGGTGGATTATATTCTTTGCAGGAGGGTCAGTTTGAAAGAGATCAGAGACTGCAAAGTAGTGACAGGGGAGAGTGTAGCTAAACAGCATAGGATGGTGGTCTGTAGGATGACCTTGGAGGTCAAGAAGAGGAGGAAAGTGAGGGCAGAGTCGAGGATCAAGTGGTGGAAGCTGAAGGAGGAGGACTGCAAGGTGGAATTCAGGCAGGAGTTAACACGGGCCCTGGGAGGTGTCGAAGAGCTACCGGATTGCTGGGAAACTACTGCAGACTTGGTGTGTAAAACTACTGCAGACTACTGCATGTACTTGGTGTGACATCCGGAAGGAAGAAAGAGGATAAGGAGACCTGGTGGTGGAACCAAGAAGTCCAGGAGTGTATTCAAAAGAAGAGGGAGGCAAAGAAGACATGGGACATACAGAGAGATGAAGGAAGTAGACAGGTGTACAAGGAGATGAACCGCAGGGCGAAGAAAGCAGTGGTGAAGGCCAAAGATAAGGTGTTTGGTGAATTGTATGAGACCGATTGGCTAGACAGAGAGACAGATCTGGGAAAGTGAAAGTGACAACCCTTGTCATTGCAAGGTCACGGCACAGCACACATGAACCACAACGAAATTGGACCTCTGCATTTTACCCATGCACACTCAAACCCGTGCAGCAGTGGGCAGCTATTGAAAGCGCCCGGGGAGCAGTGATGGGGACGGTACCTTGCTCAAGGGTACCTCAGGGCAACCTATTGGGAAGGGGTTTGAACCCCCGATCCTCCGATCATGCGGCTAACGCCCTAACCGCTAGGCCACCGCTGCCCATGAAAGATGTGCTATAGGTCAGGACGATTAAAGATAGAAATGGTAACGTACTCACAGGTGAACAGAGCGTGTTGAGCAGATGGAAGGAATACTTTGAGGAGCTGATGAATGAAGAAAATGTGAGAGAGAGAAGACTGGATGATGTGAGAAGAGTTAACCAGGAAGTGCAGCAAATAAACAAGATGGAAGTAAGGGCAGCGATGAAGAGGATGAAGAATGGAAAGGCTGTTGGACCGGATGACATACCAGTGGAAGCATGGAGATGTTTAGGGGAGATGGCAGTTGAGTTTCTGACCAGATTGTTTAACACAATCTTGGCAAGTGAGAAGATGCCTGAGGAGTGGAGACGAAGTGTACTGGTACCGATCTTCAAGAATAAGGGTGATGCACAGAGCTGTAGTAACTATAGAGGGATAAAGTTGATCAGCCACACCATGAAGTTATGGGAAAGAGTAGTAGAAGCTAGGTTAAGAAAAGAGGTGAGGATCAGTGAACAGCAGTATGGTTTTATGCCGAGAAAGAGCACCACAGATGCAATGTTTGCTCTGAGGGTGTTGATGGAGAAGTACAGAGAAGGTCAGAAGGAGCTGCATTGTGCCTTTGTGGATTTGGAGAAAGCATATGACAGGGTGCCTAGAGAGGAGTTGTGGTTTTGTATGAGGAAGTCTGGTGTTACAGAGAAGTATGTAGAGTAGTTCAGGATATGTATGATGACCGTGTAACAGTGGTGAGATCTGCAGTGGGAGTGACGGATGCATTTAAGGTAGATGTTGGATTACATCAAGGATCAGCACTGAGCCCATTCTTGTTTGCAATAGTAATGGACAGGTTGACGGATGAGGTTAGACAGGAGTCTCCGTGGACGATGATGTTTGCTGATGATATTGTGATCTGTAGTGAGAGTAGGGAGCAGCTTGAGGAGAACCTGGAGAGATGGAGATATGCTCTTGAGAGGAGAGGAATGAAAGTGAGTAGGGCAAAGACAGAATACATGAGTGTGAATGAAAGGGAGGAAAGTGGAGTGGTTAGGATGCAGGGAGTGGAGGTAACAAAGGTGGAGGAGTTTAAATACTTGGGATCAACAGTTCAGTGTAACGGCAAGTGTGGAAGAGAGGTGAAGAAGAGAGTGCAGGCTGGTTGGAATGGGTGGAGAAGAGTGGCTGGAGTGATTTGTGACAGACGCGTACCAGCTAGAGTAAAAGGGAAGGTTTACAGGACAGTAGTGAGACCAGCTATGTTGTATGGGTTGGAGACGGTGGCACTGACGAAAAGGCAGGAGGCGGAGCTGGAGGTGTCAGAGTTAAAGATGCTGAGATTTTCGTTGGGTGTGACGAGGTTGGACAGGATTAGAAATGAGTATATTAGAGGGACAGCTCAGGTTAGACGTCTTGGAGACAAGGTTAGAGAAGCAAGGTTGCGTTGGTTTGGCCATGTGCAGAGGAGAGACGATGATTACATTGGAAGGAGGATGTTGAGGATGGAGCTGCCAGGAAAGAGGAGAAGAGGAAGACCAAAGAGGAGGTTTATGGACGTGGTGAGAGAGGACATGCAGGTGGTCGGGTTGAAGCAGGAAGATGCAAAAGACAGGAAGAAATGGAGACAGTTGATCCGCTGTGGCGACCCCTAAACGGGAGCAGCCGAAAGAAAAAGAAGAAGAAAATGGAAATATAATTAACGTAACCTTTCTAATTTTTCTAATCTTTCTAATCTAACTGCTGTAAAATTTATTCCACAGCAGTTAAATTTGAAAGGTTAGATTTGTTTGTAGTCTTTCTAATGGTAAATTCATTATTGTACTGAAAACAAAGAGCCTGATGCAGCTTGGGTTTTCTTCTGTAGCAATTATTTTGCACAAGTGAAAGAAAGGAGATGGTTTTGGATAATTGATAAACATAAACTTATGTTTCCCTCATTCACAATCTTTCAGCGGTGTGCAATGAAAACTGCTTTTGCAGCCTTCTAAAGAAACGTCTATATCTGTAAGCAAACTGTTACTCCTTAAAGAAACGGATGTTTCCAGAATTATTAAGAAAGATTATCAGAAATTTACAATGTCAACAAGTATAAAATACTTGTTTATTTATTTATTTTTTTTTAGCTCAGTGCATTTACTTTCTTGACCCAAATCATCCATGGGGATCTGAAATGCAGTTGCGCCAATGAGAGAGCCAGATAAGCATCCGATTTCAGCACATACTATTATAAAGTTCCGGCGGGTTACAAACAGAATTCTAATAAAAAGACATTAATTAAGAGCGAAACTGCATAGTTGATAGGTTAGAAGGTTAGAAATCACGTTCTTCCACTGTGCGCTTGCCTAGACAAAATGAATGCGCCTTGTCAGATAATGAATATTCATAGCTCCGAGAAAGGCACCCCCGTAAATATGGAATAGGCAAACACAATAACTCACATGTAATGTAAATATAGCCTAAACATTACACAGTTAGTTGGTAGAAAAAGGGTTATTTACTGCATCCTTGCTCGGAGGCTATCCACGAAGAGTAGGATTCCTGAGATTACACAACACGCAATGACTCGCCATCCCACACTGCGACAAAATGCTTTCACGTTAACGGGGGCACGTGGACAGAGGGATCTGTGAGAGACTGCTGTTCAGTACATGCAGATCGCGTTCTCTTCTCTCGAGCACGCAAAGCTACTCGATGTAGAGAAATATGGATGGTATAGTCAAAGCCTTTCTTTGCATCGGAAGAACATAATTTTATGCAGTCTTTTATGGTTTCCTTTTTCTTGTTTTTCTGAGTAAATGTCACTAAAACGTGAAGAACAGTTTATAACATATGCACAGTAGGCCTATTAATAGACCACCTTATGTTTAAAGAACCTCAGCAATAGAATCTTCTTACCAACAGATCAGGTAAACCATTGATCACCTGCATGTTCTGCCATCCACTAACCAACACTAACAAAAGCTACATTGACTTACATAAACTCAAATATAACTGCTACCATTAATTAAAAACCTTTAGTAAATTTTTAACTACAGTCTCTAACGGTCCTTACTTCTACTCACATACTGAAATGGCCATCAGTGTTGAAGTCTAGTCTGCTTCAACTATAGGACATTTTTCTTTAATGTTACTACTTTCTCACTGTTTCTAGGCTGTGTGGTATATTTGACATATTTGTTCAATTGCTCTTTATTACAATTCGCTCTCTCTTCCTCTATTTATTTCTATGGGGAATTAAGGGCAATGTCTTTGTTAACTATTTCTGACAGGCAGTAGATGGTTTGCAGAGCACAAATAATCTATAGAAGCAATAGCTGGGAGAATAATCCAAGTTAAAAAACACAGAGCATACACAAAGTCTAAGACATTATTAAAGACAAAACCATAATCAAATATTTAAAACCCATGGCTGGTTTGGTTTCATAGATTGTGTAAAGGGACTGTAAACTCAAATGAATGCTTAGAATACAGTTTGATCTTTTAAATAACATTTCCTTTTTTAGCATGATGTCAACCTCAGTGAATAAAACTTTCATAATATTAATAAAAAAGGTTTTACTTTAAAAAATGCTCTGTATCATTTACAGTATCAATGAAATAAAATGAGAGACATGTGAGGAGGCTCTAGTTATTTAACAAATACTAACATAGCACTTGACATAGAAGATAAATTAGGATAACTGTTTTTTTTTACAGCTGTGGTTGGATTAGGCCCACACCCAAGTGCAATCATGCCTCAACACTGGAGTACACATTTATATCTTGCTATGTCTGTAGTCCCTCTGCAGGCTTCTTGATTTGGATTAATTATGCAGCTCAGAGCAGCATTTATAGAATGATCTCATTCATTTGTTGTTTATCTTTATGTTCCTCTCACTCCTATTTTCATTGTGTTTTAGTTGTGTCACAGCATTAAGACTTGTTTAGATATGCAGCATGTTTTTTGGTAGTGATGTTTCTGTAATTAATTCAAGTATGGCAAACCTCTGAAAAATTTAAGGGATTTAAATTATGTAAACTAAGACCATTGGAGAGATCTTTGTATAAGTACGTGTTCTAAACTAGAGTCAGTGGTCCTTGAACTCTTGCACATGGTCTTCAAATCATTCTTGAACAATTTTTGTATGGAAGCATCTGCATCTGTGTGATCATCTGCAGAAAAAGGCTACTGCCATTAGGGAATATCACTGTCATGTTCTTGGGTCTGCAGGACATTGACAAGACTTTGTTGGTATGCCTTCTTCACATAGTGCAACCTAGCACCTTTTTTAGAAGTAAATGGTACAGATTGACCTGGCCATCCAAATGATGTAAAAGATGTGATCCACAGTCCAGACGTCCTCTTTCCTTTGCTTCTAGATCTAGTTTTGATGCAAGGATGTAAGATGTAAAGATCCAAACCACACATAACATGTTTTTGAAGGATGGACTGGTACTTTGCCTTCTTTATATTATTTATGCTTCAATAGTAGTTTAGAGACTGCTTTTAACTACTATCACTACTATGCTCAGAAAGCCCATCCACTTTGCTGAGAAAAACTTTTCCGACATATTCACTTAATTCTAAGGATAAATTTCCCATTGTCACACTTAATGTTTTGCAGAAAAAAACTAATGAGTGGTTAGATTTCTAATATATGAACAATGACTTTGATTTTGTTAAATCAAATGAGCCTCTGATTATTAGACCATGTGTTTTATGAGCACGTGCTTCAAATGAATGCAAAGGACTCAAAGAAATATGACCTTTTGTATGAAGGAAATGACATGGTCCGTTTCACTAATACTGCTCTCTTGCTTTTCAATAGTGCCAGCTCAATGGGAGAAAGTTAATTATCATTTCAATTTTAATTTGGCTTAATATGAACTCCTTTGAGATTAATTAGAATGTCAGTTCGTAGGCCAAACATCACAAGTTTAATGGGCAGGATTTCAGGATTTCATACCTCCAGCTGTGCTGTAAATCTGGAGAAGGTGTATACACCTTTTCAGGCACTTTCATAGCTGCCCCCTGCTGCACAGTGTTTGCATGGGTTAAATGCAGAGGTCCAATTTTGTAGGGGTTCACTGTGTGCTGTGGTCTGACTTCGCAATGACAAGAATAGTCACTTTCACTTTCAAAAACGATTGCTGGTTTAGTTGAATGCATCAAAATTCATGTCAACTATCCTACACCTCAGAGTGCAACAAACTGCAAAACCTTCTTGTGATCACTTATCATGTAGAAGGAATAGCTTTTGGCGATACTTTACATTTTTTTTATGATAAGAAAAAAAGGTCAGTTAAAAATTTACAATAAGATCCTGGTATACCATGAAGCAGAGATTTTCAGTCATACAAATGAAAGCTTAGGAAGGTTAGCAAGCTCCTAGTTTGTTGAATAAACAAACATGTAATTATACTGATCTGACTACATTTGATAAATGTTTACAATATTTAGGTATACTGAAACATGATACTTGTAGAGAGTTCTGGTTGTAATGGAAGAGATGAACACTGGTGCCATTTGTATGGTGGAAGGTGCCAGCCAGAGCAGTCTGGCAAATTTATTTTGTGATTAACATTTTGGTCCTGTTGTCTTGCAGACTATGTACTCTAAACTTACTAATGGTTAAATGAAGGTAAAACAGTGGTGCACTATTCATATCTATGTGCCATACAAAATAACAATAATACCTTTACGGCATTTAGCAGAGCGACTTCCATGTCCTAATTACAGGGACAGTCCCCCCTAGAGCAATTCAGGGTTAAGGGTCTTGCTCAGGGACCCAGTGGTGGTAGTACCAGAGGTGGGATTTGAACCTGGGACCTCTTGAGCCATAGGTCCATAGGCAAGCACCCTACCACTAGACCACCGCCACCCATATAAAAACAAATAAATACACCTGGCCAAATTAAGCTAAAACCAAAACTGGACTAATAAATGTACTTAATTTACATCAACATTAACATGGGATGCCAGATGTCCAACGCTGCAATGAGTTGCCAAAATCTTGTTCAACATCATTAGTGTTGCTAATATTGAGAACGGTAACTACTGGTATCATGACAGATGCCACCTTGTTTATCGTCATGGTAGCTTGTCAAAGAAAGGTACACATAACAATAATACACACACACACACACACACAAACACATTAACACCTAGGGGGCTATTTAGCATCTCAAAACAACCTGACATGCATTTAAATATAAACAACAGAAACAAATAGATATAGCAGTATAGCAGTATATAGCTTGTCAGGAAGTGTAAATTGATGATGTACAAATTTGAAGTAGATGACAGTGATTATGTGCACTAATATTGTGTGTACATTATGTGTACTAACATGACAAGGGGTTTTGGCCGGATTAACCTGATTTTGGAGCCTTATAGGCCATGGGGGAAAAAACTGTATTCTTGTACATTTCAAAAGAAAACCAACTTAAACCTCCATTCAGTAGTTACAGAACACACAGCTAGCTAGCTATTAAAATGCACCTTAATAACTTGCTCCTACACTGAGAATTTGCATGTAACATGCAATAAAAAGAAGGGCCCACTGGTGAACAAGCCTCCCTAGCGGCATGAAGCTAAACAAAATAGCGGTGTGCATGCAGGAAAATAATCAAAGATTTGATAACACTAGTTAACACTCGTGTGTTTGAGTAGGGTGTAAACGCAAGTAAGTACCGAGAGTGAGTTCCCCAGGAATGAGTTTGGGAACCTCCAGTATTGTAAACTGAAATTTTCAATCTGCCCAAAATAAATGAAACTCGTCTCTTAATGTATTTACTTTTTTATGTACTTCTGTCTGTGAGAAGTGTGCAAACACCCAGAGAATCCATGGCCACTTCAAGAACACGTGGTGACATGTGGCACATGTGACAGGGCATTCAGGACCTCACCAACTACAGGACATCACCACCTGCCAGTCACGGTGAGACCTCCCTCCAGATGCACTGAGCCACTACCACGCACGGTTTGATGCAGAGAACACCACGTCAATGAGGATGTCCATCCCTCCTCCTAACATGGAGGTGAGAAGATCTCTGCTGAGAATCAACACACAGAAAGCTGGTCAAGACAACATACCTGGCCATGTGCTGAGAGGATGTGCAGAACAGCTGGCAAATGTTCTCACTGATATCTTCAACATCTCTCTGAGCACCACTGTTGTTCCAAGGTACTTTAAAACCACCACCATCATCCCTGTGTCAAAGAAGTCATCTGTGTCCTGCCACAGTGACTCTTGTCCTGTTGCACTCACACCTGACATCATGAAGTGCTTCAAGGGGCTGGTCATGAGGAACATGAGGCCCCTCACTTGTCCCACTGCAGTTTGCGTATCCTCCCAGTCACTCAAGGAACAATACCATCTCCACTGCCCTCCATCTGGCTCTTTCCCATCCGGACAGAAAGGACAATTACATAAGAATGCTGTTCATCGACTTCAGTTCACCATTCAACACCATCACCCCTCAGCATCTGAATCAGAAGCTGAGATTGCTGGGCCTGAACACCTCCCTCTGTAAGTGGATCCTGGACTTCCTGACTGGGAGACCCAAGTCAGTCAGGATCAGGAGCAGCACCTCCAGCAGCATCACAATGAGCACAGGGGCCCCTCAGTGCTGTGTGCTCAGCCCATTGTAAACAACACTGATGGCCCATGACTGTGCAGCCAAGCACAGCTTGAACCACATCAACAAATTTGCTGATTATATAACCATGGTGAGTCTGATCAGCAATGATGACAAGGCAGCGTACAGAGAGGAGATACAACAGCTGACAGACTGGTGCAGAACCAAGAACCTGTCTCTTAACGTCAGCAAAACTAAAGAGATGGTTGTTGATTTTAGGAGACCATGTCTTTAGGAGACCTCCGACCACAAGTCCCTGCAACAGGTAGTATGTCTCTACCTTGTCTTTGCCATCTTTCTGTATCTCGAATGATTCCTTTTCTCTGTTCATTATTGTCTGTCTGCACTTGTCTTGTGGTGTGTTCTATGTAATGTTGTCTTATGTGTAGCTCCATGGTCCTGGAGGAATGTTGTTTTGTTTCACTGTGTACTATGTATATGGTTGAAATGACAATAAAACATTTAAGGTGTACACACAAGGTAGTTCTACTGCAATTAACTATAAAAGCAATTATTCAAAATGCGCTTCTGAGCAGGACTTGTGGCTTTAATGAGTTTGCAAGAATTCAATAAGCTCTAATGAGTTTGCACAGAAGACAATACATTGCTTGTGACCCTAGCCAGTTTTCAGGCAAGAGCAAGCTGACAGGACAGACACCTGTGCAATAAAGATGGAACCAGAATTGGACTCAAGCTGTGTTCAAGCTCAACATGTTAGTAATCACATGACCACTTGAGTTCTGCAACAATTTAGGTGCTCTCAGAGCAGAAATTAATTCAGACATTATTCAAGCTGAGGGTGAGTAATTTAAAGCTAAAGGAACTTAGGTATCATTTTTATAACTGACTGAAAAAATAACTAAATGCAGTTTATTTGAAGCTTCATGCTAAAACAAACTATACACTCCATGAGGTCAATGAATGTTAAATGTGATCAGTTTCTGTGATCAGTTTTCTAACTGGAACTGGCCTAGTGGTTAGGGAGTTTGCCCCAGGAACAGAATCCCAGATCAGCAGGTTGCCCTGAGGTACCATTAAGCAAGGTACCGTCCCTGTCACTGCTCCAAGACAGCCTGGTCCAGTTGCCTTTTCTTAGTTATTTGATGTGCTGTGGATGGGGTCGGGCACCATAGCATACTGCAGTGCTCATAGCAGTCCCATTTTCTCTTGTTTTTCCCTTGTCCTTTACAACAACCCCCCCAACCCTAATAATCCTCCAATAACTCCAAGACTCCCCCTGAACCACCAGCCAGTTTTGTATTCATTCTCCTATACGCATGCATTATTCTTTTGACCTACTTTGCAATCTAAGTGTTTTATCTTAGCACTGTTGGACTGTTATTCCCTAAGTCACCCTGCTTTCTTGCCTATTTCCCCTCCTTTTTTAAAGAAAATAAACACATACACATACCCAAACATGGCACAATGAGTAATGAAGCACCCGGGTCAGGAACCTTGACCTGCACACCTGTATCATTGGGGAACTTATGATTAATATTATCATGATGTCAAATGGTAAAAAGGGCTCCCTAAGCTTTAAAAATATGACCAATTTAGGGAGAAGCACAAGATACTTGAAATGTTCCTACATTTTAATGTGCATTAGGGTTTTGTTGAAATGACAGAATATTCCATATTAAAAGCCAATAGGTATAACATTTTGCCCTTTTTCATGATTCTAACTTGGTTTCGCTGTATGGTTCAGTAATGCATATTATCAGATAATAGTACAATTTTAAGAATGCAATTAAAGCACAAACATTTTGTGAAAGCTTTCCTGAAATGCACAAATTGTAGCAGCAACATCTTTTACTTTTGTTACAGTGTATATTACTGAATCTTATCAACAAGAAATTCTCAGAAAGCACTCTTCTCTAGTGACTCACCAATAAAGAACAGAAAGCCATTATAATTGCTCAATTCTACCTCATGGAAATGAGCCATAATACCCTGTCAAACAACAATTTGTGTTACTTACCGCATGCACTTTTGTCCTAAAGGTAAACTTTCAAACCAAAAGTCTCAGAGGAAAAGTCTCCTAAAATATCTTTTCAACCATATTTCTGCACACCTGGATCTTTCTTTTATGATATTTTTCACTCACTTACACTATACGTATGCTGAGGCTGGTGTTAAAAATTGCCACATTGGTATATGGCAAAAGCACTGAAAAAAAAAACCTGTATCCACACTGCAGGCATTCTATCACCCTCATTGCCTCTGCTGCATTTTTAGTGCTGTAATAACCAGTAACATCCTCTGATTGGCTAAGAGGCTCATTCATAATGTAAGCCCTTTTTAAATGGGTGGGGAAATTTCTGATGTCTGTCTAAGACCCCCGCCTACCTTTGAGCACACATGCACAGTAGACATACTACTAGGGGAGGGGTGCTGAGCTCTGCAGTGTTAAGCGCAGTGCAGAAAAAAGCTAAAACAGACGAAGAATGGGGCAGCTGGAAGAACAAGGAACAGTAAAGGAAGAAAACAAGAAGAAAATAAATATGCTGAATATCGAATAGAAAGGTTAAAAGCTGGTTGATAAAAAGCATAAGTAAATGAAGTGGTGAGAAACAGCCCCTTGATTTTTGTTGCATTACTCTGGTGCTTGGTCTCACTGCAGGGCAGTTCATCTGCTCTGCTGCAATGTGTGCAGTTTTATTTTCTCAAGAGCTGGGGGAGGGGTTCTAAATGCAGTCATAGCAAGAATGAGAATCCACTGGGTAAAGTGAACAGACGCATTGTAGGGAGCAAATGCTTTTATTCTAAACAATTATTAAACTACCCCTAAGAGATTTTAGCCGAGGAGCATCATAAATCTCAGTCCAGAAATAACAACAACAACATAATAAAAATTAGAAGAAGATATAAGATCACATAGCAGTTAAACACACATGAATGTTTAAAAATCAGAATAACAAATGGGATTAAATTATAATAAAAAAAATCATTCAGGACTATAAAAGTAACAGACAAAAAAGAAAAGAATACATGCAATGATAAAGTGGCAGAGCAGAACGAAATTATGACTTTTAAAGCTAATTTGAGTAAGAAAATATTTTAACAACATTAAAGCACAACCTGTTTGAATAATTACAGACAAAAAAACAACAGCAACTGAAATGTCTTCAAAAAATGTTAAATATCAGCCATGACATTAAAACCACTTTCTATCAGACATAAACACAACAAGACCCCTGGTGGTGTGCTGTGGGATTTACTGCAAAAATATTATTCTTTTGCTGGTTCAAGGCAAATTCCTGATGCTAACATTAACCATTGCTTTTGTGTGCTTACAGTTGCTGTCGGTGGATCCGACCTTGGGTATCCCATGTTACATATTCATCAGTTGTCTTTCCTTGCACCCAACCACTAGATACCAACCACTACATAACAGGAACAAAACACCAAATAGCTCTAAACCAGCCATTACAAACTGGTCAGATACCTTGCTTGCCCATTTTTCCTGCTTCAAACACATCAATTTCCCAAAATGACTGCAATATTCCATCCCTTTGACAGGCACCAATGTGAGGAGACACATTGAAGAAAGGACACATTCTGAGACTTTCCAGGGCTTTTCCAGAACTGCTTCAAAACATTCCCAAAATGTGAGATTTTGAGCAATTGTTTTGGGTTGTATTATGTTTTATAGTTAGCAGAAAAAAAGAAACAAACTAAATTCAAATCCGCTCTCAAGTGGTATGTAAGGTGAATTATATCTTCATCTGAATCACTGGCAATACCAGCTAAGTTGTACTACACAATGAAGGGCACATTGGATAAATAAATGGAAAGTTTAAATAAATGAATTTTTGGATAAATGGAAAGTACACATTTCAGTCTTGTTCACTACATCAGCATCCTTTGTTAATTAAGTACAGTTCCCTCCAAAAGTATTGGAACAGGAAGGGCAATTTGTTTTTGCTATGCACTGAAGATGGATAACAGAATTGAAGTAAGAGATCAAAAGTTGAACATGTTTAATATTTACCATATTTAAATGGTATCTAAATTTTTAAATAACAAAGAACACAGGGACTTTTGTATCTGACCACTCAGTTTTTTGAATGAGCAAAATTATTGAAACAGAAGGTAAAGTAAATAAACTTAATGAAAGTGACTACCTTTGTCATTGTGAAATGCACCACAGTACAACGCAGCACATTAAAATGAAATTCAACCTCTGCGTTTCACCCATACACACACGTGCAGCAGGGGGCAGCTATTGAAAGCACCCGTGAAGCAGTGACGGGGATGGTACCTTGCTCAAGGGTACCTCAGGGCAACCTATTGGTGAGGAATCAAACCCACAATCTTCTGAGCTAGGGGCCGACTCCCTAACCACTAGACCACCACTGCATAACCCTTGCTTGCAATAACCAAATCAAGCCTGCCCCCAAGTAACTTCACTAAATTGTGTATTTGTTCTTTGGTTAAAGTTTCTAGGCTGTCACCACAGCATCTTTCAGATTTTGTTTGTTCTAAGAGGTTTCCTTCTTCAACATCCTTTTCAGTAAATGAAATTCAGATTCAATTTTGGACAACTTACTGCATTATTAATTTTAACTCCTTTAACTCCTGATTTGATGGATTTATCTGTAAATAAGCAAACAAAGTGTTCTTGTAGCTTTCAGAATTTATTCTACTGCTTCCATCATAAGGAGCATCATCAATAAAGATTACTGAGCCTGTTCCAGAAACAAGCAAGCTTATAAGCCTGAGCCATGGCACTACATCAAACATTCTTCACAGATGAACTTGTGTATTGCGGATCATGAGCATGTCCTCTTTCTGCCTTTCCAACATTTTGGTAGAGATTAACCTTTGTATGCTCAGTCCTTTGTTCTAGGAACTTTGTGGCAACAATCTGGCTTTTTTACAAAATGTCATGCTTTTCCTCCACTGACAGCTCTCTGATCTTCATATTAGTTTGCATCAGTCCCCAGATGAGTGTTTCTGTTTGATCTTACATGTTTGAATCCAGTTTCGATGATCTGACCTGTCCTAGTCTGAGAACTGAACTTTTAATTGGTGCATTAGTAGTTAGCCATTGGTGCTAATCCTGCACGTGAGTGTTTGTTTAGAAGTGAGCTATCCCTGAGAGCTATTTTGTGTTGTGCCAGTATAACTTGTTGTCCCTCCAGTTCCTGAATTATATTTGTGTTCATTTTTTTCCTATGACTCTGCGCTATATTTGTTAGATTTAAAGTTTGTATTTATTTTTACGTGGTCTCTCTTAGGAGGTAGGCAGGTTAATCATGTGATCTTGCTAAGGCATCTTTCTGTACTGTGTCCATGCACACAACACATCTTTCCTTATTACACACATCACATCATGTGATATGCTTAAATCTAATTAGCATTCAAGTTTATACAGCTTGGATTTGGATATATTAGATGCATAGCAATGAAGATATGGTCAAAATACTAATTTGCCTAATATTTGTGCACAGAGTGTACAGTCTTAAATGGAATCCAAAACTTCAGCTGAGAGTAGGTGTCAAGAAGTAGTTATGCTTCAGACAATCATTTTATAGTTTAGACACACCTGTGTAATAATAAACACCTATCAGCCTCTCATGTTCCAGTAATTTTGCTCACTTGAAAAACTGGGTGACTGAACACAAGATGTACAGTAATGTATGTAATTTAACACAGCTAGGTGTAAATAAGGCTTTCAGTGCACAGCAAAAACAAATGACCTGGAGGGTTTATATTCATATTCAAGACATAACTAAATCTGGAAAAGTAGCTCTTTATTTCTCTTTATTTATTCCTCAAAACAGATCTTGATGTTGCATGCTGAGTGATCATTCACGGTGTTCTGAAAGGATAAAAAATAATATGGTAAGTATATTATATATATTGTGAACCCATGCTTTTCAAAAGATGCTTACGCATGCCTTAGAACAGGGGTCACCAAACTTTTTGAAACTGAGAGCTACCTCACGGGGTACTGAGCCATATGAAGGGCTACCAGTTCCCTAAATTATCTAAACTTCATGTATAATAAACATGTTTTAAATGATTTTTTTTAAGATATTGTCATTTTCAAATCTATGTAAATGCAAATGTGGTTTAAGAAGAATAGCAACAGGATAAAATTTAATTTTAGATGCTGTTCACTGGTGAGTTCTGCTATTTTTAAAACAGTTCCATGGATGATTCATGTGGTCCTTGGGGGCATCCTGGTGCCCGCAGGCACCATGTCTGTGACCCCTGCCTTAGAAGATGACAAGTGGTTACTGTCTGAATAAGGTGTCAGCTTGAAGTATAATGGATATATGCTATCATGTATAATGTGTTTTTCACTGTTGTTGCAACTTGCTTAAAATGTCTTAGAAAAGTAGAACACTGAATTTAATTAATATTACATTTAATTAATCATAATTTAGGATGTGTTGTTAACTTGAATAACCCTAATGCAAAATTTTGTAAGCATTGCATTGAAAGATTTAATTTTATTTTTGTTTCCATGGTCTCATGATACTTAAGACTGAAAGTTATTTGTTATCGAAGAATTTGTAGCATAAGTGTTTGCTGTTTGACTTTCAAAAGGCACAATTCCCTTTTTACTGTTTGAGCATAAAGAATTGCCAAGCAGTTTATTTAGATCAAAAGCGCCTTCATCTCCATATCCAAAACCACATCCACTACCAGTTGCACTGGCTACATTCCAAATGTAACACAAGAGCTTTAAATTAACACACAATGGACACAGCCAACATTATCTGGATGAGTATGCAAATAAATACCTTTAAATGATGTCAAACCCTCAATTTTCTGATGGCTGCACCTCAACTTGGAATGAATGAAAAGTTTCAAATTTTGTGAAACTCACATTATTTTATATCAGGACTTAAAGTAAACCATTAAACCAATTATGTAAGCAGTGCCTTGTTAAAAGCTACTATATGCGTATTTCTCTGGGCCTGCTATTACATGCCCAAATATAAAATAGCCTACTATTAAATCTGATCCTTAGCTGTAGGAGTTGCCTCATTAAGAAATACTATGCACTCATTTCATTCAAAAATTAAATGTAGCACAAAAACAATCACAAACAATTAAATTTTTTTAAAAATACAGTACTAGAGAATCAGTTAGATGGGTGCCTTTTTGAGGTTCAAAAATTCAAAAGGTCTAAATGGAACAAGTGATATAGCATTTTAGAGAGAATCAAATTAATCACAGGTATTAACCAAGGTATTTTAACAACAATGACCTTAGTGGGGATTTAAATGAGATAAATAAGCAAGGCAAACTATCTTAAAGCTCCATATATTAAGAGAGAGATCAAACAGGTCAAAATAAGTCCTTAATTAAGTAGTTCTATAGAACATGTACACTGATACATTCATAAGAACATCTGGGTTCACACTTATGACATACATTCACTTACACTGTGTTAAAAGCTGAAAGCAGCAAGAGCGTCAAACTGAGCAGAAGTCATACATTTTCTATGGAGGCCATGAAGTTTTGGGTGGCAAGGGCATCAAAATAAAGAAGTTTAATGAGCTATGATGTGGTTCAGAAACTGAAAACTAACTTTCGTTCCATAGCTAGACAGTGTTGGGTAATATGAATCAGTCAGGAACTTGAATGAATGTTAAACTAGAACTTGCTTTTTACGACTATTTCCTTACATGTAATTTATACAGGTGACGCTGTGAATGTAAGATGTAAATTGGGCTGTACTTATTGCTACATTTCATAGGTTGCTGCTGTAGAGTCTGTACTTTAGTACATTTCAGACTTTAGCTACGTGTGTTTACTTTGTTGCATCTTTATAAGAGATTATAAAGACAAGCTTTTTAAATTAACTGTTCACCCACGTCATATAGCATCCACATCATTAAGCAGTGTTGAAGTCAGCTCTTGCTACTTCCAAAGTGAACATAAGGTTAGAGGCCTTGCTGGGGTGTTGCAGGCATGTCCAACTCCAGTCCTGGAGGGCCGTGTCCAGCACAAGCTGGCAAATTCCTTCTTCAAACACACCCAATTCATAGGAGGGGAACTGCCAACCTGCTGGACATCAGCACTCAAGAACTGGAGCTTGACACCACAGTGACATTGGAAAATTATGGTTCTTTTTTTAACTCTTAAAGAATTCTTAGATATCATTTTAAATTGTACCTTCAAAGGACTGCAATCCATCATTAGCTTTCAATGATTTCTAAAGTTGAAGTAGAAAAAGAAGAAATTTTGTGTTTATATCACCTGTATTAGAAAAAGTAATGAAACTGTAGTAACTTTATGTAGACATAGCTAAGTAAATTTGGATGCTACAATATTAATTTTTGTCAATATCTGAAAATAAATAAATACCTTTGAAGGATGTCAAACCATTGGTCTCTTTAGATGGCTGCACTTCCGCTGAATTAATAAAATAAATAAATAAATAAATAAAGCTGATTTTATAGAATGACATCCACATTTGCTAGGCATTACAATATACTATCAGGATTTAAAATAAAATATTTAAGTAGTTTAACAACAAAAGTCTATATTGGTTATTCAATAATTTTGTATGTATGATAACATTTTAAATAAAAGCATATAATAAATTTCTGTAACAGCAAAAGATTTCCCTGCCCTAGCACATTGGTATATTTTCCCTTGAAATATAATAAATAAAATATATGGTTAAAACATAATTTCATTCAATACAAAAGTAATATAATATACATTTACAATATACAAATGTACATGCTGTCTTAATTAACATTAACATAATTAATGGAAAGTTGAATTAGAATTTCTTGTTCTTTATTTTCAAATGTGCTATGAGTAACTTTTTTCAAATTTACAAAAAAAAACAAACAATTACATTACCAACATTAATGACTTAAAAATGACTTAAAAGTGATTTTAAGCAAATCACAGAATCTTAATAACCTTTAGCATGCATTCCAGCATACATAACTACATTTTATGTATATGTATAGTGTTATAAAGTGTTATAAATGGCATCTCAAAAATGCAAGCACAAATACACTGTTCAGAGATCAAATGATCAAATCAATTTATTCCTACCTTTAATCTCCTCCTCTGCAATTGAAAGTGCCTCTTGAAGCAATGCTTTACTCTGACTGCATTCTACATTAATATATAGCAAAAAGACAGTTGCACAATATACAGTAAAAGAAAACAAGTTTCAACTCAAGCTCATATTGATGAACCTCATTTTCAGTGAAGATGAGTTACCAATTGAAAGGGCATTACAAAACACAAATAGTTTGGTGCTTATGTTTTTTAACCTTTTCCATTTCTGTATAAAATGATTTAAAACATCAAGTCCCATAAGTAGATAAAGAGAAACTAAATTAATACATGATACCAACATGATATTCTTTATATTAAAATTACCCTAAATAACATATCTTTGAGTTGTAAAACTATATAAGCCTATAGGATGTTCACATGAAGGAGAAGTAAGAGCCAGGTGTTTTAAATCCTAGGGGTGGCAATCAGGTGTGAGAGGAGACCTGTTTTATTTAAAGAATACAATCTGAATGAATGGTTCAAGAAAATTCTAACTGTCATGGGAAATAGATGAAAAAAGAAAAATCACACCAAAAGTAAGATATGTAATAGTTTGTGTGGTTGCAAAGGAATCCATGGGAACTATTAAGCTTCTAAAGAACTCTCTCAAACTGACCAATATGATTGTTCATGAGTTCACCATCATGATAGCACTGAACAAAAAGGGTGTGCATGGCAGGTTTGCAAGGAGAAAGTCATTTCTAATTTGTAGATTTGTAATTTGTAGGTTAGAAGAATAAAACTTTTTAGTTTAAAAGAGATAGCAAACCGCCATCAGAACGTTATCCCATTGGTGAAATATGGTGGTGGTAGTATTACAGATTGGGCCTTTTCTGCAACAGCTTGATTGTTGGAAAAGTAAATTCTGAATTTTACCAGTGAATATAAAAGGGACATATCAGGACAGTCTGTGAACTGAATCCCAAGAGAAGGTGAGCCATGTAGTCAGACAAAGACCCTGAGAAACAACCTGAAAGTGAAAGAGACTCTGTCCACTCTGTGGAAAGATTTCAATCAAGCAGTTCAGAAAATCCAGCAATATCCCAGGGTGAAGCCGTTAAATAAAAAGGAATGTGCTTCCAAGCTGATGTTCAGGAATGCAAGTTAAATTTATTATTTATTCATTTATTGTATGTCACACCTAATTCTGTAAGCAAGGATTCACATACTTTTCCCATTCATGGATAGACAATGTTCCTCATCATGAAAATCATTTACGCACTTATCAATCTGTACAGTGAAACTACGAACTACAACTTTTGAATGTTAAAACATAGATTTATATTTTGTTAAATATAATGCTCTTAACATTTAACAATTTTTTTTAACAATCTCTTAACAATTTTTCAACCTTAACTGATTTATTCTTTGAGATGTAGAGAATCTTTTAATCTACTGTGTAATAAATCAACCATAGATGGATACGTTTAGAGCTAGAAATGTGGTTCTTGTTTTCAGAACAATACATATTTTTGTATTCAGTGCATTCTTGCATTCCGTGTTTTATAGGAAAATGTCTGCTTTTTTGTAGTGCGGTTAACTGCTACACTGTTATTAAATCATTAACTTTGGCTTTAAAGCACTTTAAGCTAATATTTAGACAAAGAGCATACAAAGAGCACCTTTGTCAAGTGGTGGTCCGTTTTCAGAAAGATATTCCTGTAAAGGTGAAATAGTTTCTGTGAGAAAAGAAAAAGATATTTGAGTATTTTTGCAAATATCCTGAAAAAGGGAAAAAGAAACACAGAATATTACGCTTGGAAGGTATAACAAAACCCAGGAAACATACGTGTCTTTGAGTCCGTCATTGAAAAAAACAGGTCCTCCTTGATTGCTTCCTTTTTTTCTTTAATAAAAAAAAAAACATAAATTTGTTTTTGAGTGGGGATAAATAAAAAATAAATAAATAAATTCAAAATCCCTGAAAAATTCCACTTTAAACAAAAGTTGCCAAGTTCACATGACTGTTCATTTTAAGCATGATTTACTTTTTGATGTAATGCTTGTTGAAAGCTCAAACATCTGAAATTTGACTACAGAACCACATCACCATTCCTATCAAATAAAAAATGTAATTTCTAAATCATTCTAAATGTAAAGCAGGCTTGAAATTTTTATAAATTTTTTTCTGGACAGACTTACAGTAATCCATGTATGGAACCTGAAATGTTAAATGTTTATTTATTCATATTTCCTTTCTTTACCTGGTTTGCGGGTTAGCCTCAAAACTATACACCCAATGAACAACAAGATGATACTGCAGACAACACAACCAGAGATGGCTAGGAGGACTTTTCGTTTTAGGACTGAAAAGAAAAAAACACTATTTTAGCATTTTCAGTGAGCATGCTGCTAATAACTTGCATGCCCATAGATTCAAAGTAATCAGAACATCATTTTTTACAGATTTGTTCATTTGTTATTAGGAAGTTCATCTGAAACTTTATTATTTTTTATTTGACGTACCTGTATTATTGGCTTTGAAACCCTCACTGAAGGCAGAATAAAGAGGCCTCTCCGTTCTGTTGCCCCTACATTTATATTCACTCTTAAAGTTGTCTTCAGTGGCCTTCACACTGTGCCTCTTCTGAGGGATGGTAAGCTCAAACTGCCCGTCCTTGTACCAAGTGTAGTTCCATTCTAGTGTGCTATCACTAACTTCACATTTCAGAGTCAGACTGTCCACTGACATGACATCAGACCAGCTAGTCTCCAATGTAAGTACAGTTGGTGGGCGAGCTAAAATAATAATAATACAAAAAACTCATAATAATTAAACAGGGGAAAAAAGTAAAAATAATATACTTATTATATGTATTTAAATTTTTTAAAATGTGCCCTTTAAAGGAACGTCTTTAATGCATTTAATGCAAAGGAATGTCTTTAAAACATTCACTACTCGCTGAATGCGAGGATACCTTTCACTTTAAATAAAAAAAATAAAAAAAAAAAAAGGGCAGCGGTGGCTTAGTGGTTAGGGAGTTGGCCACGCATCTGAAGATTGTGGGTTTGATTTCCACCCCAGTGGGTTGCCCTGAGGTACCCTTGAGAAAAGTACCGTCCCCGTCACTGCTCCCCGGGAGCTTTCAATAGCTGCCCACTGCTGCATGTGTGTGTATGGGTGAAATGCAGAGGTCCAATTTCATTGTGGTTTACTGTGTGCTGTGCTGTGACCTTGCAATGACAAGGGTTGCCACTTTCACTTTTCACTTAACATCAAAACTAAGAACCAAAATTCCATGCATCAAGCTGGGAAAATCCTACATTTTACAAAAGCCCAGAATCAAATGGTTGATAACAGAAACTTAGAGAACAACTTACCCTGAACAGTCAGTGCAAATTCATTTTAGGGTTAACCATAAAAAGTAAATTACATTTTTTAGACCTTCACTGTTTACATTTCTACAAGTATTTATGTCAGGGTCTAGCAGAGTTGAATTTATGGATGCAGCCATGTCTTTGCCAGTTTGTTAATTATGTCCTTTCAACGTTTTTTTATTGGTTTTCTAATGGTCTAATGGTTATTTATTAGTATATGCGTTTTATTTGCATTGAAAATGGTTTGAGGTGTGCAATGAGCAAAATTAGACTTTTTGAGGCAATTTTTTTGTGGCTACACCCATTTTGAAGTATTTTTTCTGAATATTTTCCGTGTTTAATTTTGAAGTAATCCAAAAGTTAACTAAATATATGCATATTAAATTTTTAAAAAATTGTAGCGCAACGCAATAAATTACTTATTACTGAAACTGACTTTGTAATTTGTATTCAGTCAATGAATGTATTTCAAGTATGAGAAATATGACCCAAAATCGGCTAGGTTTAACAAGTTCACCAATAATTTGTCACTAGCCAGGAGCGGTATTAGTTCTGGAGATATCATCTTGTCAACATCAAGTTTTATGACATCTTACTGGTAAAATAGAAGACCAAGGGTGGAAAAAGGAGTCACCTCACAAGAACACAAAAGGGTTCACTTGCACAGAACACAAAAGGACTGAGTTTATATGGTTTCTGTCCAGAGGGCACTTTAAGAGAAATGTGTACTTTTTAAAATACAGACAAAATATTTAGTAAATTACCAAAATAAATTGTTAATCGAACACAATTAGTAATGAAAATGAGAAAAGAAAAACGTTTAGGGTTTCATTCGTAAGTGTCAAATTTTTCATAATTTTGTTACTGGTTAATTAATGTCATTTTAGTTTAATGGTAGCAGTATATCCAGTCAGAAGGTGCAGACGGGAAAATTAATTTTGTTGTGTTTAAAAACATAATTTGCTACCTTGTCTGACCCAATGCAAAACTACAGAAGCAAATCTTCAAAATATTGCTTTAAACTCCACTTGCTATGAAAAGGTGATGCTTTTATGCACATGGGTGAACAAGAAAAAAAAATGTTAAAATGACTGGACTGGTTCTACGTTGCAACAAATACTAATAAAATGTGACCAAGTATCCAAAGGATTTAAATAATTTTACCAAGGTAATAGCCTACAAATTCCAACACAGCATGATAGTCTGTAGTTCTATAGTATAGCTTTTAGTTTAAAGTGTACTTGCCATAACTGTCTAACTAACTATTTTAAAGAAATGTTTGTTTGTTTGTTTTTTTTTTTTACTTTTGTATCACATTTTTGCAGTTCTCTAAACATCGGTGGCTGGCCTAGTGGCCCCAGGATCAGAAGGTCATATGTTCAAATCCCAGATCAGTAGATTGCCCTGTGGTACCCTTGAGCAAGTTACCATCCTCATCACTGCTCCCCAGGCACTTTCAATAGCTGCCCTCTGCTGCACGTGTGTGAGTGTATGGGTTAAATGCAGAGGTGTAATTTTCTTGTGTTTCACTGTGTGTTTCACAATGATAAGAATGGTCACTTTCACTAAAAGAACCAGAATTCACAATGTCCTTTCTGACATTCGAGATGTAGCTCCAGTGCATATCTGTCATTTTAGAAAATGTAATACCTTCACAGCACTGAATTTATTTGGTGATTCTTAAGATGGAACTAACAAAGGCTTTAATATGTGAAAGATGAGAATATTTTCTAAATGTGTGACCACCACTGAACTAAAATGAAACTAAAAGAACAATCAAAACAGTACTCTTATGAGTCTGAAATATGTCCTCAGACGATCTGAACTAAGTAAAAGCTTAAAAAACAAATTCCATTAATTTAATTCTATTATAGAATAACATTTTCCAGTAATTCATAAAGAAGCTGAATGTGAGGCTACATAAATGGGATGAGAGACTTTGAGCAATAAGCTTTAAAGAAATTACATCCCAAGTGAAGTACATGAAGCAAAATCATAGTATTAAACAAAAAAACTTATTTTGTATGGTTAAACTGCTATAAGGTGAAAGATGACGTGTGTGTTTTTGATTATAAATGCCTCTAACAGTTTAAAACAGGTTGAAACTGAGTCCCTTCTTATTCTCTTTGTATTTGCTGCCATTGGGTAAAGTTATTAAAAAGCATGCAATCAATTTTCATTGATTGCATGCTTTTTAATAACTTTAATGATACTCAGTTATACATATCTGTAATGCCAGTTGAAAGTCTACCAATATCATAACAGAAAATAAAAAAGAAAACACTAAAATAAAAGCAATATAGGTTTACTCGTATCAGTTTTAATTGTGTCCTCCGACTAGAAGACCTGAACTGGTCATAAGCTAATCAAATGTAACACCCTAATTCCATGATGCAACACATTTTACATACATTTGATTTAAAAAAAAAACCCTAAGGAACTTACCCTGAACAGTCAATGCAAATTCATTGCCTGTTGCTTTTGAATGTGGTCTGTCCTGAAGCTTCGTTTCACAGGTGTATTTTCCATTGTGCTTTTGTTTTGCAGATTTGATTGAAAGGCTATTGCCGGTTTTGATTATGTCAACATCATCAGAGATCTCCTGTGAATTTCTGAACCATATAAACATCCAGTCCAAGGATGTGTCTGGGACGTTACAATTCAAAGTTACTTCTTCACTGGTGAACAAACTATTCCATCCTACACTCAGACTCACTTTAGGTTTAGGTGGGTCTAAGAAGGGAGAGAGAAAATTTTCAGTTTTATCATACCGTATTTTCTCATGTATAAGTCACACAAATTTGTACCAAAATCCACTATAAAAATGGGGGTGCGACCTATACATGGGGAATTAATGTGCAACCTATACACAGGGAATGTATCTACGATTTATACATGGGAAATTTCTTCAGTGATTGACACTTCTTAAAATAAGTATTAACTACAGCCATTTCCATCCTTTTCACAAAATCTACAACCATCTGACCTTCAGCATTCCTCTCCATGATACAATACCAACCCATCACCTCTGTTCACTTCACCAACATGTCCATTAAAATCTGTACCAATCACCACTCTCTCCCCTGAGTACACCCTCTATCACTTCTATCACATCTAACTCTAAATCTAAAAGTTTTGGGTGTCCAAACTTTTTTCACCAAGGGCCATATGCGGTAAAATACACAAACAGCAAGGCCACTCACTCGCGGTGAAGTACGTATTGCCTCACTTGGTTTGTTTAAGTAAACAGTGTTGTAGGCTGACTTTAATCAGCCTACAACACTGCTTTTCATGAATGGGAATTATTTTTTTTTTGCTTGTTAGCAACTAGGTTTGGATTGCTAACAGTTTTTCCCACCGTATCTGAAATTTTCCACACTCACTTACTATCTTGCGTTTCTTTAGTGTTGTCATTTTCAGTGCACTGTGGCAAAATATTTCTTTCCTTAATTTTGTTTTGTAGAGGGACTGCCTTGATCAGCTCAGTGGATCAAGAGTTAAAACCCAAAAATGCAATATCGCCAGGTTTCATGTGCGGGCCATATTCTGGTATATTTTTGGAATTTGCTGCGGGCCAATTAAAAATGGATCGGGCCATAGTTTAGACACCCCTGATCTAACTCATTCCAGAATTCTTCTTTCTCTTGCTTCTCACAACCAACTTGTGGGGCATAAGCACTAACAACATATATCATCACACCTTCAATTTCCAACTTCAAACTCATCATCCTCCCTGACAACCTCTTCACCTCCAAAACACTCTTCACATACTCTTCCTTCAGGATAACACCTACCCCATTCCTTCTTCCATCCACACCATGCTAAAACAATTTAAACCTTCCTCCAATACACCTGGACTTACTACCCTTCCATCTAGTCTCCTGCATACACAAAATGTCAACCTTTCTTCTCTCCATCATATCAGCTAATTCTCTACCTTTACCAGTCATGCTGCCAACATTCAAAGTCCCTACCCTCACTTCCACTCTCCTCCCCTTCTTTCTCACCTCCTCCATTTGGACATGCTGTCCTCTTCTTCTTCTTCTTCTCCTTTGGCCAACAGTAGTCCCATTTCCACCAGCACCCTGTAAGCTAACAGCACTGGTGGCGGTTGTTGTTTACACATGCCTCGACCAATCCGGTATGGAATTCTGTATCATTGTCCGCATATTAATTTGGCAAAGTTTTACACCGGATGCCCTTCCTGACGTAACCCTCCCCCATGTTCTCGGGCATATTGCATCCGGCTTTTGCATCCTTAATGGCTGGGTAAACAAATTTTTATATACATTTGATGTAAAAAAAAACCCTTAGGAACTTACCCTGAACAGTCAATGCAAATTCATTGCTTGTTGCTTTTGAATGTGGTCTGTCCTGAAGCTTCGTTTCACAGGTGTATTTTCCATTCTGCTTTTGTTTTGCAGATTTGATTGAAAGGCTACTGCCGGTTTTGATTATGTCAACATCATCAGAGATCTCCTGTGAATTTCTGAACCATATAAACCTCCAGTCCAAGGATGTGTCTGGGACGTTACAATTCAAAGTTACTTCTTCACTGGTGAACAAGCTATTCCATCCGACACTCAGACTCACTTTAGGTTTAGGTGGGTCTAAAAAGGGAGAGAGAAAATTGTCAATTTTATAGTACTTCCTTGGGCTAAAAGCACATTCATTGCATTAAACAAACAAAGCAAACAAACAAACAAAAGACAAAAGTAGTATTATTTTACTTCTGATGGTCATACTGTGACTGTTGTTAAATGAAAGGTTGGCAGATTAATTATTTGTGTGTGTGTGTGTGTGTGTGTAAACATCTTTGTCTAGCAGTTTAAAATAGGTGGAGATTGGTGTAACGCCTTTTGGCTTTTGATTTTCTTGGTCTTTATGGCTGTATTCCCATTCATTTTTCAGACTTAAAGCAAGTGCTTTGATTTTACTCTGTGTCTAGATTTTATTTCAAAGCAGTAGAATTGCTGCAAATTGAAAAATAAGTTATATAATCTTTATCTAATTTCTATCAAAATGTAAGAATGTTTGCTTTTCTTTGTAAAGTTATTGATGGAAGTGAAGGTTATATTAGACTACTACAATGTATTCATTAAATCACCACAAAGGTCTTTTTTTTTTGTTTTTTTTGTTTTTAAGTATTTATTTTGAAAAATAAATGCTTATTTTGTATGGATAAACTGATTTTAGGTGAAAAATTGTGGGAGTGTGTGTGTGTGTGTTTGTGACTATAAATGCCTCTATCTAACAGTTTTAAATGGGTTGAAATTGAGTCCCTTCCATTTCTCCTTATATTTGATACCACTGGCTTAAATTATTTCAGAGCATGCAGTCAATTTCCATGGATTTACTGATGATACTCAGCTAAACATATCGATAATGCCAGAGAATGCTTGAACTATAAAACTGATCTATAATTTCTGAAAATGTAATTCTTTATCACAAATTATTTTTTAGTGACTCATGAAACAAAAATTACACAAAAGCTATTTTGCAAGAAATATGACAATATATTGTAAATGATCCTCATTTTAAGGGGTGTCTGGCTACAAACATCAAATCTCACTATTGAGACCTAGGTTCACGCTTTAGAAATGCCATGGTCATGCCTAGTAGAACGTCCACCAATATGATCACAGATTCATAGAAAACACTGAAATAAAGATAATACAAGTTTACTGAACTGAGCATAAACTGATCAAAACATGAGAAGGATTTATTTACTTATATCTATTTATTTCTATAATGCAAGAAATTGTACATAAATGTGATTTTAAAACTCTTAAGGACTATTAGGTGAAATACAACACGTGTGTTTGTGATTATAAATGCCTCTAAAAGCTTAAAACAGGTTGACACTGAGTTTCTTCTTATTCTCCTTGTATTTGCTGCCTTTGGGTAAGATTATTAAAAAACATGCAATCAATTTTCATTGATTTACTGATGATTCTCAGTTATACATATCTCTAGTGCCAGAAGATCCTTGCACTACAAATAAACTGATCTTTAATTTGAGAAAATGTCATTCTTTTTCACACATGATTTTTTTAGGTGCTCGTGAAAAGAAAATACACACAAAGAAGAAATATGAGACATTTGACATTATGTACAAATGATTATCACTGAATGGGGTGTCTGGCTACAAACATCAAATCCTTTTATTGAGAACTGGGTTCCCTTTTCAGAAATGACATGGTCATGCCTAGTTGAAATTCCACCAATATCATAACAGAAAATAAAAAAGAAAACACTAAAATAAAAGCAATATGGTTTACTGCATTATCAATTTTAATTGTGTCCTCTGACTAAGACCTGAACTGGTCAAGCCCAATCAAATGTAACACCCTAATTCCGTGATGCAACACATTTTACATACATTTGATTAAAAAAAAAAAAAACCCAAGGAACTTACCCTGAACAGTCAATTCAAAATCATAGCTTGTTGCTTGCAGATATGGTCTGTCCTGAAGCTTCGTTTCACAGGTGTATTTTCCATTCTGCTTTTGTTTTGCAGATTTGATTGAAAGGCTATTGCCGGTTTTGATTATGTCAACATCATCAGAGATCTCCTGTGAATTTCTGAACCATATAAACTTCAGTCCAAGGATGTGTCTGGGACAGTTACAATTCAAAGTTACTTCTTCACTGGTGAACAAGCTATTCCATCCTACACTCAGACTCACTTTAGGTTTAGGTGGGGCTAAGAAGGGAGAGAGAAAATTGTCAATTTTATAGTACTTCTTTGGGCTAAAAGCACATTCATTGTATTAAACAATCAAAGCAAACAAACAAACAAAAAACAAAAGTACTATTATTATACTTCTGGTGGTCATACTGTGACTGTTAAATGAACGGTTGGCATGTTAATTATTTGTGTAATGTGTAACATCTTTTGTCTATGATTTAAAATAGAGGTGGAGATTGGTGCCAGCAGCCTTTTGGCTTTTGATTTTCTTGGAGTCTTTATACAAGCTGTATTCCCACTGTTCCTATAATTATAAAGAAGCACTTGGACAGGAGAGAGAAGGATTTATTTACTTATATCTATTTATTTCTTCCTTATTTACTTTCCTGCCTATTTATTCATGTATCATTTTAGCAGACTTAAAAAGCAAGTGCTGATTTTACTCTGTGTCTGAATTTTATTTCAAAAGAAAGCAGTAAATTGCCTAAATTGAAAAATTGGTTATATAATCTTTCCATCTAATTTCTATCAAAATATAAGAATGCTTTGCTTTTCTTTGTGAAGTTATTGATGGAAGTGAAAGGTTATATGTAGACTACAATGTATTCATTAAATCACCACAAAGGTCTTTTTGTTTTTTAAAGTATTATTTATTTTGAAAAATAAATGCTTATTTTGTATGGATAAACTGATTTTAGATGAAAAATTGTGGGTGGGTGTGTGTGTTTGTGTCTAAAAATACCTCTATCTAACAGTTTTAAATGGGTTGAAATTGAGTCCCTTCCATTTCTCCTTATATTTGATACCACTGGGTTAAATTATTTCAGAGCATGCAGTCAATTTCCATGGATTTACTGATGATACTCCGGCTAAACATGCTCGTAATGCCAGAGGATGCTTGAACTATAAAACTGATCTGTAATGTGTGAAAATTTAATTCTTTATCACAAATTATTTTTTAGTGACTCATGAAACAAAAATAACACAAACACTATTTTGCAAGAAATATGACAATATATTGTAAATGATCCTCATTTTAAAGGGTGTCTATTCTGAAACATCAAATCTCCTATTATGAGACCTAGGTTCACTCTTCCATTACATGAGTCATGCCTAGTAGAATGTCCACCAATATGATCACAGATTCATAAAAAAACACTGAAATAAAAAGACAATACAATTTTACCTGGACTGAGCATAAACTGGCCAAAACATGAGGAAAGTTTATTTGCACTTATATCTCTATTTATTTCTATGATGCAACAGGTGTACATAAATGTGATTTTAAAACTCTTAAGGACCATTAGGTGAAAAACAACACGTGTGTTTGTGATTATAAATGCCTCTAAAAGCTTAAAACAGGTTGACACTGAGTTCCTTCTTATTCTCTTTGTATTTGCTGCCACTGGGTAAGATTATTAAAAAACATGTAATCAATTTTCACTGACTTACTGATGATTCTTAGTTATACATATCTCTAGTGCCAGAAGATCCTTGCACTACAAATAAACTGATCTTTAATTTGAGAAAATGTCATTCTTTTTCACACATGATTTTTAGGGGTGCTCATGAAAAGAAAATACACAAAAGAAAGAAATATGAGACATTTGACAATATATTGCAAATGATTATCACTGAATGGGGTGTCTGGCTACAAACATCAAATCCTTTTATTGAGAACTGGGTTCCCTTTTCAGAAATGACATGGTCATACCTAGCACAAGTCCGCAATATCATAACAGAAATAAAAAGAAACACTCAAATAAAAGCAATATAGGTTTATAAGTATCAGTTTTAATTGTCACTCCGACTAGAACCTGAACTGGTCATAAGCTAATCAAATGTAACACCCTAATTCCGTGATGCAACACATTTTACATACATTTGATTTAAAAAAAAAAAACCTAAGGAACTTACCCTGAACAGTCAATGCAAATTCATAGCTTGTTGCTTTTGAATGTGGTCTGTCCTGAAGCTTCGTTTCACAGGTGTATTTTCCATTGTGCTTTAGTTTTGCAGATTTGATTAAAAGGCTTTTGCCGGTTTTGATTATGTCAACATCATCAGAGATCTCCTGTGAATTTCTGAACCATATAAACTTCCAGTCCAAGGATGTGTCTGGGACATTACAATTCAAAGTTACTTCTTCACTGGTGAACAAAAGCTATTCCATCCTACACTCAGACTCACTTTAGGTTTAGGTGGGTCTAAGAAGGAAGAGAGAAAATTGTCAATTTTATAGTACTTCTTTGGGCTAAAAGCACATTCATTGTATTAAACAAACAAAGCAAACAAACAAAAAACAAAAGTAGCATTATTTTACTTCTGGTGGTCATACTGTGACTATTAAATGAACAGTTGGCACATTAATTATTTGTGTGTGTGTAAACATCTTTGTCTGATTTTAAAATAGGTGGGATTAGTTATAACGCCTTTTGGCTTTTGATTTTCTTGGTTTTATACAAGCTGTATTCCACTGTTCTATAGTGTAAAGACACTTGGACAGGAAGAGAGGATTTATTTACTTATATATCTATTTATTTCTTTACCTTATTTACTTTCCTGCCTATTTATTGTGTATCATTTTACCAGACTTAAAAGCAAGTGCTGAGATTTTACTCTGTGTCACAGATTTTATTTCAAAGAAAGCAGTAGAATTGCTGCAAATTGAAAAATTGGTTATATAATCTTTCATCTAATTTCTATCAAAATATAGAGATGCTTTGCTTTTCTTTGTGAAGTTATTGATGGAAGTGAAAGGTTATATTAGACTACTACAATGTATTCATTAAATCACCACAAAGGTCTTTTTTTTTTGTTTTTTTTTTAGAAATTATTTATTTTGAAAAATAAATGATTATTTTGTATGGATAAACTGATTTTAGATGAAAAATTGTGGGTGGGTGTGTGTGTTTGTGTCTAAAAATGCCTCTATCTAACAGTTTTAAATGGGTTGAAATTGAGTCCCTTCCGTTTCTCCTTATATTTGATATCACTGGGTTAAATTATTTCAGAGCATGCAGTCAATTTCCATGGATTTACTGATGATACTCAGCTAAACATATCGTAATGCTGAAGATGCTTGAACTATAAAACTGATCTATGTGTGTAGAAAATTTAATTCTTTATCACAAATTATTTTTAGTGACTCATGAAACAAAAAGTACACAAAAGCTATTTTACAGAAAGCTATGACTAATATGTGAAATGATCCTCATTTGAGAGGTGTCTGGCTACAAACATCCAAATCTCACTATTGAGACTAGGTTCACTCTTTAGAAATGCCATGGTCATGCCTAGTAGAATGTCCACCAATATGATCACAGATTCATAAAAAAAACACTGAAATAAAGACAATACAATTTTACTGAACTGAGCATAAACTGATCAAAACATGAGAAGGATTTATTTACTTATATCTATTTATTTCTATGATGCAACAAATTGTACATAAATGTGATTTTAAAACTCTTAAGGACTATTAGGTGAAAAACAACACGTGTGTTTGTGATTATAAATGCCTCTAAAAGCTTAAAACAGGTTGACACTGAGTTCCTTCTTATTCTCTTTGTATTTGCTGCCACTGGGTAAGATTATTAAAAAACATGTAATCAATTTTCATTGATTTACTGATGATTCTCAGTTATACATATCTCTAGTACTTGAAGATCCTTGCACTACAAATAAACTGATCTTTAATTTGAGAAAATGTCATTCTTTTTCACACATGATTTTTTTAGGTGCTCGTGAAAAGAAAATACACAAAAGAAAGAAATATGAGACATTTGACAATATATTGCAAATGATTATCACTGAATGAGTGTCTGGCTGAAACATCAAATCCTTTATTGAGAACTGGGTTCCCTTTTCAGAAACCATTATGAGTCATACCTAGCTGAAAGTCCACCAATATCATAACAGAAAATAAAAAAGAAAACACTCAAATAAAAGCAATATAGGTTTACTCGTATCAGTTTTAATTGTGTCCTCCGACTAGAAGACCTGAACTGGTCATAAGCTAATCAAATGTAACACCCTAATTCCGTGATGCAACACATTTTACATATATTTGATTTAAAAAAAAAACCCTAAGGAACTTACCCTGAACAGTCAATGCAAATTCACTTAACATTTGCTTTTGAATGGTCTGTCCTGAAGCTTCGTTTCACAGGTGTATTTTCCATTGTGCTTTAGTTTTGCAGATTTGATTAAAAGGCTATTGCCGGTTTTGATTATGTCAACATCATCAGAGATCTCCTGTGAATTTCTGAACCATATAAACTTCCAGTCCAAGGATGTGTCTGGGACATTACAATTCAAAGTTACTTCTTCACTGGTGAACAAGCTATTCCATCCCTACCTCCAGACTCACTTTAGAGTTTAGGTGGGTCTAAGAAGGAAGAAGAAAGTGTCAATTTTATAGTACTTCTTTAGGCTAAAGCATTCACATTGTATTAAACAAACAAAGCAAACAAACAAAAAACAAAAGTAGCATTATTTTACTTCTGGTGGTCATACTGTGACTGTTAAATGAACGGTTGGCACATTAATTATTTGTGTGTGTGTGTGTAAACATCTTTGTCTAGCAGTTTAAAATAGGTGGAGATTGGTGTAACGCCTTTTGGCTTTTGATTTTTCTTGGTTTTTATACAAGCTGTATTCCCACTGTTCTATAGTGTAAAGCACTTGGACAGGAGAGAGAAGGATTTAGTTACTTATCATTTATTTCTTCCCTTATTTACTTTCCTGCCTATTTATTCATGTATCATTTTACCAGACTTAAAAAGCAAGTGCTGATTTTACTCTGTGTCTGAATTTTATTTCAAAGAAAGCAGTAGAATTGCTGCAAATTGAAAAATTGGTTATATAATCTTTCCATCTAATTTCTATCAAAATATAAGAATGCTTTGCTTTTCTTTGTGAAGTCATTGATGGAAGTGAAAGGTTATATTAGACTACTACAATGTATTCATTAAATCACCACAAAGGTCTTTTTTGTTTTTTTTTTTTTTAAGTATTTATTTTGAAAAATAAATGAGATTATTTTGTATGGATAAATGGTTTAGATGAAAATTGTGGAGTGGGTGTGTGTGTTTGTGTCTAAAGTACCTCTATCTAACGGTTTTAAATGGGTTGAAATTGGGTCCCTTCACCGTTTCTCCTTATATTTGATATCACTGGGTTAAATTATTTAGGCACAGAGTCAATTTCCATGGATTTACTGATGATACTCAGCTAAACATATCGTAATGCCAGAGGATGCTTGAACTATAAAACTGATCTGTAATGTGTGAAAATTTAATTCTTTATCACAAATTATTTTTAATGACTCATGAAACAAAAATTACAGCTATTTGCAGAAATGTAATATATTACAATAATCCTCATTTTAAAAGTGTCTGGCTACAAACATCAAATCTCACTATTGAGACCTAGGTTCACTCTTTAGAAATGCCATGGTCATGCACCTGATAGAATGTCCACCAATATAGTGCAGATTCATAAAAAAACACTTTGAAATAAAGACAATACAATTTTACTGAACTGAGCATAAACTTAGTCAAAACATGAGAAGATTTATTACTTATATCTATTTATTTCTATGATGCAACAAATTGTACATAAATGTGATTTACGCTCTTAGACTAATGGGTGAAAACAACTACGTGTATTTGTGGAGATTATAAATGCCTCTAAAGCTTAAAACAGGTTGACACTGGTTCTTCTTATTCTCTTTATGACTTGCTTGCCTGGTAGATTATTAAAACATGTAATCAATTTTTCATTGATTTGCAGTGATTCTCAGTTATACATGTCTCTGATGCAGAATCCTTTCTAAATAAACTGATCTTTAATTTGAAAATGTCATTCTTTTACACATGATTTTTAGGTGCTCATAGAAAGAAAATACACAAAAAGAAGAAATATGAGACATTTGACAATATATTGCAAATGATTATCACTAGAATGGTGTCTGGCACACAAACATCCAAATCCTTTTGTGAGAACTGGGTTCCCTTTTCAGAAATGACATGGTCATACCTAGCTGAAAGTCCACCAATATCATAACAGAAAATAAAAAAGAAAACACTCAAATAAAAGCAATATAGGTTTACTCGTATCAGTTTTAATTGTGTCCTCCGACTAGAAGACCTGAACTGGTCATAAGCTAATCAAATGTAACACCCTAATTCCATGATGCAACACATTTTACATACATTTGATTTACAAAAAAAAAAAAACCCTAAGGAACTTACCCTGAACAGTCAATGCAAATTCATAGCTTATTGCTTTGAATGTGGTCTAATGTCCCATAAACTTCATTTCACAGGTGTATTTCCATTATTAGCTTTAGTTTTTGCAGATTTGATTAAAGGCTATTGGTTTTGATTATGTCATCATCAGAGATCTCATAATTCTGAACCATATAAACTTTGATCCAGGATGTCTGGGACATTACAATTCAAAGTTACTTCTTCACTGGTGAACAAGCTATTCCATCCTACACTCAGACTCACTTTAGGTTTAGGTGGGTCTAAGAAGGAAGAGAGAAAATTGTCAATTTTATAGTACTTCTTTGGGCTAAAAGCACATTCATTGTATTAAACAAACAAAGCAAACAAACAAAAAACAAAAGTAGCATTATTTTACTTCTGGTGGTCATACTGTGACTGTTAAATGAACCAGTTGGCACATTAATTATTTGTGTGTGTGTGTGTAAACATCTTTGTCTAGCAGTTTAAAATGGGGTGGGATTGGTGCCAGCCTTTGGCTTTGATTTTCTTGGTTTTATACAAGCTGTATTCCCACTGTTCTATAGTGTAAAGCACTTGGACAGGAGAGAGAAGGATTTATTTACTTATATCTATTTATTTCTTCCTTATTTACTTTCCTGCCTATTCATGTATCATTTACAGACTTAAAAGCAAGTGCAGTTTTACTCTGTCTGAATTTTTATTTCAAAGAAAGCAGTAGAATTACTGCAAATTGAAAAATTAGTTGCCTGTCACTTTCCATCTAATTTCTATCAAAATATAAGAATGCTTTGCTTTTCTTTGTGAAGTTATTGATGGAAGTGAAAGGTTATATTAGACTACTACAATGTATTCATTAAATCACCACAAGGTCTTTTTTTGTTTTTTTTTTTTTTTTTTTTTTTAAAAGTATTTATTTGAAAAATAAATGATTATTTTTGTATGCAGATAAACTGATTTTTAGATGAAAAATTGTGGAGTAGAGTGTGTGTGTTGTGTCTAAAAATGCCTCTATTAACAGTTTTAAATGGGTTGAAATTAGGTCCCTTCCGTTTCTCATATGTTTTGATATCACTGGGTTAAATTATTTCAGAGCATGCAGTCAATTTCCATGGATTTACTGATGATACTCAGCTAAACATATCGTAATGCCAGAGGATGCTTGAACTATAAAACTGATCTGTAATGTGTGAAAATTTAATTCTTTATCACAAATTATTTTTGGTATGAAACAAAAAATTACACAGCTATTTGCAAGAAATATGACAATATATTGTAAATGATCCTCATTTAAAGGGTGTCTGGCTGGAAACATCAAATCTCACTGTGAGACTAGGTTCACTCTTTAGAAATGCCATGGTCATGCCTAGTAGAATGTCACCAATATGATTACAGATTCTTAAAAAAACACTGAAATAAAGACAATAATTTTACTGAACTGAGCATAAACTGATCAAAACAGGAAAGGTTATTTACTTAATCTATTTATTTCTATGATGCAACAAATTGTACATAAATGTGATTTTGGGCTAGGAGTGCAAACAACAATAGGGATAACAACTGGGAGTGAAGGTGTCCAAAGAGTTTGAGAGCAGAAGTGGTGTCAGATTCACCTGTGGAGCTCAAGACACCTAGTAGAAAGATTGTCTGAGAAACCAGGAAGGTGGGGAAGGTGTGCAAGAAGCTGAGTGAGAGTGTGAGTCAAAGGGTTACTCCATCAGAGTGAAAAGCTTTTGTTTTCTCTACCACATTTGTTTTGTAAACCAGCTGTCATTTAGTGGGAAAAGAACAATGTAGTAACTTAGACTTTATATGCAGATGAAGCCTGTAAAAATTCTATTCTAACTATGTCTGTGGTAAGATTCTGAATTCTTAGTGGATTCAGGGATAGACTATTCAGATATAAAGACATGTGAATTCACCACACCACAAAGTGCCAGTGGTGCACTGGAAAAATTTACCATACCCTGTATTTACCATGTAAGTTAGGTAAGTTAGGTCAGTTAGAAACATTTAGGTTTTGTTTTAAGTGTCAGATTCTTGCCAAATAAATGTATTAGGTAGAGATGTATAAGTTAAGCATCAGTCTTATAACTACATTTGAGGGGAAATGGGTAGTAGGGCCCTCACACAAGGATAATCTTAGCCCAGTTATGGTTAATTATAGTGCATCCCCTCTACTACACGTGTACAAGTGGAAGTTGGCTCCCTTGGAAGTCACCAGTGTAAATCACATGCTGGGTGAAATGGCAATTTCACATAATACCCCAGCCCTTACGGATCATGTCTTGTGATCCTTAACAAACAAAAGCGTTTAAATGAATGATCCGATAGGCGAGAAAAAAAATAAATAAATCAGACTTTGTCTTCTTGGCTTGATTCAAATGCTGCAGCTGATCTTATTGAAACTACTGGGATATTTCAAATCCCACTCATAACAGAGGACATACCCTATACCTAGTTATCTCATGTGGCCTGTGTCTAAACATAGATAAAATTTTTATGCAATCTTTTTGTTCAACCCACTGAATGAAAGCTTAAAGTCTGCACTTCAACTGCATCGGAGTTGTTTCATTTAAAATTCATTGTGGTAATGTACAGAACCAAAATTAGAAGAAAAAATTGTCTCTGTCCAAATATTTAGGGAACTAAATGTATATGCTTCCATACAGACAGATTAAAAATTAAAAAACATGAAATACATTATCATATGATATGATCAGATCTAATCAACTCATTTACCTTTCAACCTCAAACCCACATGTCTTCAGTGCAAAAACAATAGAATTGCCCCTAAATAATTTGGAAGGCAGTGAAGCCCATACACACTATATTCATGGAGCATATTATAGTCGTTCATATATGATATATTAATCTATCCTATGTTTGACAATAACCTTAAATTTGAAAAGCTTTGTTAATATAGATGAGCATTGCTCCCAGGTTTTGTATTTTGTCTGCTTCTATTCTCTTTATTTATAATTACATTAGGTAATTATACATCTATAGAGCCAAATGGTATAACTAAATTAATAATAATAATAATAATAATAATAATAATCCTTTATTTATAATCCCACGAATGGGAAATTCACTCTCTGCATTTCACCCATACACACATGTGCAGCAGTGGGCTGCTATTGAAAGCGCCCGGGGAGCAGTGACAGGGACGGTACCTTGCTCAAGGGTACCTCAGGGCAACCTATTGGGAAGAGGTTTGAACCCCCGATCCTCCGATCATGCAGCTAACGCCCTAACCACTAGGCCACCACTGCCCCAATTATTAAATTAATTTTAATTAATTAATTAATTAAACCCCTCCTCGAACCGCCACCTTATCGTGGTGAAGGGGTTTGCGTGTCCCAATGATCCTGGGAGCTATGTTGTCAGGGGCTTTACGCCCCTGGTAGGGGCACCCAAGGCAAACAGGTCCTAGGTGAGGGAAGAGACAAAGAGCGGTTCAGACCTCTTATGATGAGAAAGATGTTTGGACAACGCTTTCCCTCGCCCGGACATGGATCACCGGGGCCTCCCTCTGGAGCCAGGCCTGGAGGTGGGGCCTGATGGCGAGCGCCTGGTGGTCGGGCCTTCACCCATGGGGCCCGGCCGGGCACAGCCCGAAGAGGCAACGTGGGTCCCCCTTCCCATGGGCTCACCACCTGTAGGAGGGGCCAAAGAGGTCGGGTGCAGTGTGAGCTGGGCGGTGGCCGAAGACGGGAGCCTTGGCGATCCGATCCTCGGCTGCAGAAGCTGGCTCTAGGGACGTGGAATGTCACCTCTCTGGTGGGGAAGGAGCCTGAGCTAGTGTGCGAGGTTGAGAAGTTCCGGCTAGATATAGTTGGACTCACCTCGACGCACAGCTTGGACTCTGGAACCAGTCTCCTTGAGAGGGGCTGGACTCTCTTCTACTCTGGAGGTGCCACCGGTGAGAGGCGCCGAGCAGGTGTGGGCATACTTATTGCCCCCCGGCTCGGGGCCTGTACATTGGGGTTTACACCAGTGGATGAGAGGGTGGCCTCCCTCCGCCTTCGGGTTGGGGGACGGGTCCTTAGTGTTGTCTGCGCTTATGCGCCAAACAGCAGTCTGGACTACCCACCCTTTCTGGGGTCTCTGGAGGGGGCGCTTGAGAGCGTCCCTGCTGGGGACTCCATCGTTCTGCTGGGGGACTTCAATGCTCACGTGGGCAATGACAGTGAGACCTGGAAGGGCGTGATTGGGATGAATGGCCCCCCCGATCTGAACCAGAGCGGTGTTTTGTTATTGGACTTTTGTGCTCGTCACGGATTGTCCATAACGAACACCATGTTCAGGCATAAGGATGTCCACATGTGCACCTGGCACCAGGACACCCTAGGTCGCAGTTCGATGATCGACTTTGTAGTCGTGTCATCGGACTTGCGGCCACATGTCTTGGACACTCGGGTGAAGAGAGGGGTGGAGCTGTCAACTGATCATCACCTGGTGGTGAGTTGGCTTCGTTGGTGGGGGAGGATGCCGGTCAGGCCTGGTAGACCCAAACGTATTGTGAGGGTCTGCTGGGAACGTCTGGCAGAGTCCCCTGTCAGGACGAGCTTCAACTCCCACCTCCGGCAAAGCTTTAACCACGTCCTGGGGGAGGTGGGGGACATTGAGTCCGAATGGGCTATGTTCCGTGCCTCCATTGTCGAGGCGGCTGACCGGAGCTGTGGCCGTAAGGTGGTTGGTGCCTGTCGCGGTGGCAACCCGAGAACCCGTTGGTGGACACCGGGGGTGAGGGAGGCCATCAAGCTGAAGAAGGAGTCCTACCGGGCCTTTTTGGCCAGTGGGGCTCTGGAGGCAGCTGATAGGTACCGGCAGGCCAAGCGGAATGCAGCTTTGGTGGTTGCTGAGGCAAAAACTCGGGCGTGGGAGGAGTTTGGTGGGGCCATGGAGAAAGACTTCCAGACGGCTTCGAGGAGATTCTGGTCCACCATCCGGCGTCTCAGAAGGGGAAAGCAGTGCACGGTCAACACAGTGTATAGTGGGGATGGTGTGCTGCTGACCTCGACTCGGGACGTTGTGAGTCGGTGGGGGGAATACTACGAAGACCTCCTTAATTCAACCAACATGCCTTCTGATGAGGAAGCAGAGCCTGGGGACATAGAGGTGGACTCTTCCATCTCTGGGGCTGAGGTTGCCGAGGTGGTCAAAAAGCTCCTTGGTGGCAGGGCTCCGGGGGTGGATGAGATCCGCCCAGAGTTCCTCAAGGCTCTGGATGTTGTAGGACTGTCATGGCTGACACGCCTCTGCAACATCGCATGGACATCGGGGACGGTGCCTCTGGATTGGCAGACCGGGGTGGTGGTCCCCCTCTTTAAAAAAGGGGACCGGAGGGTGTGTTCCAACTATAGAGGGATCACACTTCTCAGCCTCCCGGGGAAAGTCTATTCAGGGGTCCTGGAAAGGAGGGTCCGTCGGATAGTCGAACCTTGGATTCAGGAGGAGCAGTGTGGTTTTCGTCCAGGTCGCGGAACAGTGGACCAGCTCTACACCCTTGGCAGGGTCCTGGAGGGTGCATGGGAGTTTGCCCAACCAGTCTACATGTGCTTTGTGGACTTGGAGAAGTCGAACCTGTTTCCGGTGAGGGTTGGACTCCGCCAGGGCTGCCCTTTGTCACCGATCCTGTTCATAACTTTCATGGACAGGATTTCTAGGCGCAGCCAGGGCGTTGAGGGGGTCCGGTTTGGTGGGCTCAGGATTGGGTCTCTGCTTTTTGCAGATGACGTTGTCCTGTTGGCCTCATCAGGCCGCGATCTTCAGCTCTCACTGGATCGGTTCGCAGCCGAGTGTGAAGCGGCTGGGATGAGAATCAGCACCTCCAAATCTGAGGCCATGGTCCTCAGCCGGAAAAGGGTGGAGTGCCCTCTCAGGGTTGGGAGTGAGATCCTGCCCCAAGTGGAGGAGTTTAAGTATCTTGGGATCTTGTTCACGAGTGAGGGTAGAATGGAGCGGGAGGTCGACAGGCGGATCGGGGCAGCATCCGCAGTGATGCGGGCTCTGCATCGGTCCGTCATGGTGAAGAAGGAGCTGAGCCAAAAGGCAAAGCTCTCAATTTACCGGTCGATCTACGTTCCCACCCTCACCTATGGTCACGAGCTGTGGGTAGTGACCGAAAGAACGAGATCGCGAGTACAAGCGGCCGAAATGAGTTTCCTCCGCAGGGTGTCTGGACTCTCCCTTAGAGATAGGGTGAGAAGCTCAGCCATCCGGGAGGGGCTCAAAGTAGAGCCGCTGCTCCTCCGCATCGAGAGGAGTCAGATGAGGTGGCTCGGGCATCTGATTAGGATGTCCCCTGGACGCCTCCCTCGTGAGGTGTTCCGGGCACGTCCCACCGGAAAGAGACCCCGGGGAAGACCCAGGACACGCTGGAGAGACTATGTCTTTCGGCTGGCCTGGGAACGCCTTGGGATCCACCCGGAAGAGCTGGAAGAAGTGGCCGGAGAGAGGGAAGTCTGGGCATCCCTGCTGAAGCTGCTGCCCCTGCGACCTGACCTCGGATAAGCGGAGGAGAATGGATGGATGGATAATTAATTAAATTAATTCACAACCAACCTGTCATTAACTAAATGCATTTTCTAGAATTAAATGAAGAATGAAGCAGAAATATTTATAATTGGTAATGAAACAAAGAAAGCTAACCCAGCCACTAGGGATGCACAAGCCAGTGTATTTCTTCGTGCCGGTCCCAAGCCCGGGTAAATGGGGAGGGTTACGTCAGGAAGGGCATCCGGTGTAAAACTTTGCCAAATCAATATGCGGACAACGATACAGAATTCCATACCGGATCGGTCGAGGCCCGGGTTAACAACGACCGCCATCAGTGCTGTTAGCCTACAGGGTGCTGGTGGAAATTGGACTACTGTTGGCCAAAGAAGAAGAAGAAGAGGAGGAAGGCATGTCCAGAGGGAGAAGGAGAGAAAGAAGGAGAGGAGAGTGGAAGTGAGGGTAGGGACTTTGAATGTTGGCAGCATGACTGGTAAAGGTAGAGAATTAGCTGATATGATGGAGAGAAGGAAGGTTGACATTTTGTGTGTGCAAGAGACTAGATGGAAGGGTAGTAAGGCCAGGTGTATTGAAGGAGGGTTTTAACTGTTCTACCATGGTGTGGATAGAAGGAGGAATGGAGTAGGTGTTATCCTGAAGGAAGAGTATGTGGAGAGTGTTTTGGAAGTGAAGAGGGTGTCAGGGAGGGTGATGAGTTTGAAGCTGGAAGTTGAAGGTGTGATAATGAATGTTGTTAGTGCTTATGCTCCACAAGTTGGTTGTAAGATGAAAGAGAAGGAAAAATTCTGGAGTGAGTTAGATGAAGTGATAGAGAGTGTACCCAGGGGAGAGAGAGTGATGATTGGTGCAGATTTTAATGGTCATGTTGGTGAAGGGAACAGAGGTGATGAGGAGGTGATGGGTAGGCATGGTGTCAAGGAGAGGAATGCTGAAGGTCAGATGGTTGTTGATTTTGCAAAAAGGATGGAAATGGCTGTAGTTAATACTTATTTTAAGAAGAGGGAGGAGCACAGGGTGACGTATAAGAGTGGAGGAAGATGCTCACAGGTGGAGTTTGAAACAGATCAGAGACTACAAAGTAGTGACAGGGGAGAGTGTAGCTAAACAGCATAGGATGGTGGTCTGTAGGATGACCTTGGAGGTCAAGAAGAGGAGGAAAGTGAGGGCAGAGTCGAGGATCAAGTGGTGGAAGCTGAAGGAGGAGGACTGCAAGGTGGAATTCAGGCAGGAGTTAACACGGGCACTGGGAGGTGTCGAAGAGCTACCGGATTGCTGGGAAACTACTGCAGAAGTGATCAGGCAGACGGCTAGAAATGTACTTGGTGTGACATCCGGAAGGAAGAAAGAGGATAAGGAGACCTGGTGGTGGAACCAAGAAGTCCAGGAGTGTATTCAAAAGAAGAGAGAGGCAAAGAAGACATGGGACATACAGAGAGATGAAGGAAGTAGACAGGTGTACAAGGAGATGAACCGCAGGGCGAAGAAAGCAGTGGTGAAGGCCAAAGATAAGGTGTTTGGTGAATTGTATGAGAGGTTGGACAGTAAAGAGGGAGAAAAGGACCTTTACCGATTGGCTAGACAGAGAGACAGATCTGGGAAAGATGTGCTACAGGTCAGGACGATTAAAGATAGAAATGGTAACGTACTCACAGGTGAACAGAGCGTGTTGAGCAGATGGAAGGAATACTTTGAGGAGCTGATGAATGAAGAAAATGAGAGAGAGAGAAGACTGGATGATGTGAGAAGAGTTAACCAGGAAGTGCAGCAAATAAACAAGATGGAAGTAAGGGCAGCGATGAAGAGGATGAAGAATGGAAAGGCTGTTGGACCGGATGACATACCAGTGGAAGCATGGAGATGTTTAGGGGAGATGGCAGTTGAGTTTCTGACCAGATTGTTTAACACAATCTTGGCAAGTGAGAAGATGCCTGATGAGTGGAGACGAAGTGTACTGGTACCGATCTTCAAGAATAAGGGTGATGCACAGAGCTGTAGTAACTATAGAGGGATAAAGTTGATCAGCCACACCATGAAGTTATGGGAAAGAGTAGTGGAAGCTAGGTTAAGAAAAGAGGTGAGGATCAGTGAACAGCAGTATGGTTTTATGCAGAGAAAGAGCACCACAGATGCAATGTTTGCTCTGAGGGTGTTGATGGAGAAGTACAGAGAAGGTCAGAAGGAGCTGCATTGTGCCTTTGTGGATTTGGAGAAAGCATATGACAGGGTGCCTAGAGAGGAGTTGTGGTTTTGTATGAGGAAGTCTGGTGTTACAGAGAAGTATGTGAGAGTAGTTCAGGATATGTATGAGGGCAGTGTAACAGTGGTGAGATCTGCAGTGGGAGTGACGGATGCATTTAAAGTAGAGGTTGGATTACATCAAGGATCAGCACTGAGCCCGTTCTTGTTTGCAGTAGTAATGGACAGGTTGACGGACGAGGTTAGACAGGAGTCTCCGTGGACGATGATGTTTGCTGATGATATTGTGATCTGTAGTGAGAGTAGGGAGCAGCTTGAGGAGAACCTGGAGAGATGGAGATATGCTCTGGAGAGGAGAGGAATGAAAGTGAGTAGGGCAAAGACAGAATACATGAGTGTGAATGAAAGGGAGGAAAGTGGAGTGGTTAGGATGCAGGGAGTGGAGGTAACAAAGGTGGAGGAGTTTAAATACTTGGGATCAACAGTTCAGTGTAACGGCGAGTGTGGAAGAGAGGTGAAGAAGAGAGTGCAGGCTGGTTGGAATGGGTGGAGAAGAGTGGCTGGAGTGATTTGTGACAGACGCGTACCAGCTAGAGTAAAAGGGAAGGTTTACAGGACAGTAGTGAGACCAGCTATGTTGTATGGGTTGGAGACAGTGGCACTGATGAAAAGGCAGGAGGCGGAGCTGGAGGTGTCAGAGTTAAAGATGCTGAGATTTTCGTTGGGTGTGACGAGGTTGGACAGGATTAGAAATGAGTACATTAGAGGGACAGCTCAGGTTAGACGTCTTGGAGACAAAGTTAGAGAAGCAAGGTTGCGTTGGTTTGGACATGTGCAGAGGAGAGACGATGATTATATTGGAAGGAGGATGTTGAGGATGGAGCTGCCAGGAAAGAGGAGAAGAGGAAGACCAAAGAGGAGGTTTATGGATGTGGTGAGAGAGGACATGCAGGTGGTCGGGTTGAAGCAGGAAGATGCAAAAGACAGGAAGAAATGGAGACAGTTGATCCGCTGTGGCGACCCCTAAACGGGAGCAGCCGAAAGAAAAAGAAGAAGAAGAATGAAACAAAGAAAGCTTTGAAAGGATTAAAGAAGACTAGACACTACAAGACACTGCAATTAAAAGAAGATTTAAGAAATCTTGGTGCAATTTCGGATTTTATTTTAAAATCTTAAATACATAAATGAAATAATTAAAGAAGCTTTTTCCACTTGAGAAATGTGTCAAGAGTTAGACCCTTAAGTTTTCAGCAAGATGCTGAAAACCTAATCTATGCTTTTACCTCACAGACTACTGAAAAACATGATATACAGACTATAGCTTGTTCAGAATGTTGCAGAGTGTTAAACTTTACTGATTACTAAAATGAAACATAAAAAAACTCGGAAAGCTTCATTTAGTTTTGTCCACTGGCAAAAAACCTTAATCCTAGGCACACTGTCTGCACAATAGTAAGTGGGGCAACTACAGTTAGTAATTTAAAGCAACAGCTAAAATATTTTATTTAGCAGTTTTTCTTTTATTAATCCATAATTTTCTTTTCATCAAAAACATACAATTATATACTATTATATATTTTTTATATACATTTTCATGTTGTAAGATCCCGCAAGGCCACTAGGGGGAGTCAGACAGTAGGGAGACCAGCGAGTGAAACGCGGTAATGAGGAATAATTTCCTACTGCTGCTATCCCCCCCCATTTTTTCTTATTTTTTTCTTGTGTAGTTACTTACAACAATTAAACTATTGTTTTAATAATTGTAGCTAAATGTAAAGCAACTGTACTTGTGTCTAAATACAACTCAGATTTATTATTGCTGTAAACATAAATGATATCTCTGAATGTCATTGCAGTGACCAGTTAGCTAACAGTCTGCTGAGGTAATTTAATAAATTAAGGTGTTTATTTTGAAGCCTCTTGAAATTGATTTAAATTGGAATTCCTGTGCTTGGACTGTGAATAGCAGGTAGGGAATTGATTCATTCATTTAACCTAACCTACGCACACCAGTAGTGAGCACCCACACCAGAAGCATTAACCATCAGCTGAAAAGGCTGTGCCTGAAGTGCAGTTGCTGTGTTCACTGCCTTGCCCAAGGCCATTCCATCAATCCTATTTCTATGGATCCAATTGGAAGCCTTCCAGGTGCAAGGCCACATTTCTAACCATTAAGCCATGGTTGCTATTATGTGTAAAGCTTTGGATTAGTAGAACAGATGTGGCTGTAAGTAGTTTCTCTATTTTTCCCATCTGGCCCCATTTTCATTTGAAGAATGATCAATCAAGATGACTAGCAAATGTTGAAATTACAATTATTTTACCCAGTAAAGGAGTTTTAGATGGCACAAGTGTAATGCAAACTGTGGGAAAGAGTAAGGCTTTTCATTTGTTAACTGCAGAAAAGATTATTCCTTAGCACCCTCCACAACGCACACACACAAATAACTTAGTGTTATACAAATTAACTGATTAATTTTAGCATTAGGTTTGACGGAAAATACTTTTTCAAACAAATTTGCTTCCTGAAGGACTTCCAAAACTAATAAACAAAAAAAAGACAATGTACTTAAATGTACTTACTTTTGACAGTTAAAACTTCAGGTTCACTTTTTTCAGATGCACTGATTCCTTTTTTGGCTATGCATGAGTATTTTCCACTGTCAGAATCTGTAGGGTTACTGATGGTGTAGGTAGACTGATTTGTTTGACTTTTGAGGGAAGCAGAGTCTTTATACCAGGCATAATCTATTTCAGTCAAGTTTTCTGGAACTTCACAACGCAGAGTGATGTCTTCTCCCTGATACAAGATTTGATGGTTTGGACTGACAGATATGAGAGGCTTAGAGATGTAAGAGCCTTAAAAGGGGAAAAATGTCATTATTAACAATAACTGGCAGATGTTACTAATGGGTAATTTACAGTAACCAATAACAAAAAAATAACAAATTATTTTTTCTAAATGATCCATAAAAGATTATACCATAAAACACATTGTTCATTAACACAAATTACAAATTAAAAGTTATTTCCCAAGTTATGTATAGTTTAGTAAGCTAAAATGAAAGTGATTGATTCAATGATCTCACCAAAATCCACTTCTTTAGTTGGGCTCATCATAATACCGGCCACTGTTTGATTTAAACAGAATTATAAAAGGTATGGGTTAGTAAAATCTACAACAATCTAAATTTCTTCTAATCATTAAGTGATTAGTAAAATGAATGTAATCTATATTTCTATTAGTGGTTAAGTGATCATTCTTGTGATCAAATATATGCAAGTTGTTACAATCCACCAAACTGCATCCTTACCTGTTATAAAGATGAGCCTGAAAAATGCTTTTCTACCAGCCATTTTATGTCTGTTTTGTTTTAAGCAGGGATCACAAAAGCATGTTTCTCTGTCACCCAGTGCAAAGGGAGTTTGCTTCCTGGTACAGCATTTTTGTTGAGACATAACAGGAAATGAAAGTAAAAAACAAGCTATGGGTTAAAAGAACAAGAAATGTACAGCAGCGTATTTGCATCTGGGAATATGCCTAGTCCTAGCGAGAAGACTGGACAAGTGTGAAACACTAAGTTAAAAACACCACAACCATTTCATTAATACAATAACTTTGAAACTTGATAAGTGTTTCAATGCTATGGCAGAATCTGTTTCACTACCACTGTATTTATAATATTTGCATTACTGAATCACTATTGATATCAAGGAAAGAAAAGCAATTAAACTTCAGAAGCTTCAGACGATGCTCATGTTCAAATTACTTTGTAGTCAGTTACAATGTCAACAAACTATTTGAAACTTGATATTGTGTTGCAATGTATTGTTTTCAAATAATATATATATATATATTTTTTTGAGTGCATAAAATAATGAAACAGAAGATATCACCTTCAATGTTTGACTAATGTGGCAGTATAGTTCCACCATTGTTGTTTAGGGTGAATTCAAGAGCTGTTTTAGCCAAGATGTGTAAACCACAGTCCACACTCTGGCTTTTTCATATGTGTTTTTCATATGAGAATTAATGTTGTTAGTGCTTATGCCCCACAAGACGGATGTGAGGTAGAGAAGAAAGTAGAATTCTGGAGTGAGTTAGATGAATAGAGAATGTACCCAGAGTGGTGATTGGTGCAGACTTTAATAGACATGCTGAAGGGAACAGGTGACGAGGAGATGTTGAGTAGGTATGGTGTCAAGGAGTGGAATGCTGAAGGTCAGATGCTTTTAGATTTTGTAATAGGGATGGAAATGGCTGTAGTTTATACTTATTTTAAGAAGAGGGAGAAACACAGGGTGACGTATAAGAGTGGAGGAAGATGCACACAGGTGGATTATATCCTTTTGCAGGAGGGTCAGTCTGAAGGAGACTGGAGATTGCAAAGTAGTGACAGTGGAGAATGTAGCTAAACAGCATAGGTGGGTGGTCTGTGACCTTGGAGGTCAAGAAGAGGAGGAAGGTAAGGGCAGAAGATCAAGTGGTGGAAGTTGAAGCAGGAAGAATGCAAGGTGGAATTCAGGCAGGAGTTAACACGAGCCCTGGGAGGTGTTGATAGAAGGAGTACTTTGTGCAGCTGATGAAATATGCAAATGAGAGAGAGAGAAGACTGGATGTTGTGAAGATAGTGAACCAGGAAGTGCAGCAAATAAGCAAGATGGAAGTAAGGGCAGCTATGAATAGGATGATGAATGGAAAGGCTGTTGGTCTGGATGACATACAGGTGGAAGCATGGAAGTGTTTATGAGAGAAGGCAGGGGACAGAATACTTGAGTGTGAATGAAAAGGAGGAAAGTGGAGTGGTTAGGATGCAGGGAGTAGAGGTGCCAAAGATGGAGGAATTTAAATACTTGGGATCAACAGTTGCGAGTGTGGAAGAGAGGTGAAGAAGAGAGTGTAGGCATGTTGGAATGGTGGAGAAGTGTGGCTGGAGTGATTTGTGACAGATGGGTACCAGCGAGAACGGAAGGTATACAGGACAATAGTGGGACCGTTTATGTTGTATGGGTTGAAGATGGTGGCACTGACAGACAGGAGGCCGAGCTGGCAGATGCTGAGATTTTCATTGGGTTTGACAAGGATGGACAGGATCAGAAATGAGTATTTTAGAGGGACAATTCAGGTTAGACATTTTGGATACAAAGTTAGAGAGGCAAGGTTGCTTTGGTTTGGGCATTTCCACTGGAGAGATGAGGATTATATTGGGAGGAGGATGTTGAAGATGGAGCTGCCAAGAAAGACAAAAAGAGGAAGATCAAAAAGGTTTATAGATGTGGTGAAAGAGGACATGCAGGTGGTTGGTTTGAAGGAGGAAGATGTAGAAGACAGGAAGAAATGACAAAGGATTATTCGCTGTGGCAACCCCTTAAAGGGGAGCTGCCGAAAGATGATGATTGTTCATTCCACACAGATTTTAGCCATAGAACTGCCACCAGGGTCTGAACTCTGTGCCCTTTCCACCTTCCCCATTGTTGGAAATATTGATTAATGCCTTTATCACCTCAAGACTAGATTACTACTGCAATGCCCTGCTGTCAGGATGTTCCAGTATTCAGTATTAAGCATTCATGAGCTCCAGTTAGTCCATAATGCACCAAATAGATTCCTCACTAGATCTAGAAAATTTGCACTCCTACTGCAGATCTCACTATCACACTGCCCTCATACATATCCTGAACTACTCTCACATACCTCTCTGTAACACCTGACGTCCTCATACAAAACCACAATTCCTCTCTAGGCACCCTGTCTTATGCTTTCTCCAAGTCCACAAAAGCACAAGGCAACTCCTTCTGACCTTCTCTGTAATGCTGTTCACTAATCACCACTTTTCTTAAAACAGCTTACAATACCCTTTCCCATAACTTCATGCTGTGGCTGATCAACTTTATCCCTCTATAGTTGCTACAGCTCTGTGCATGTCATCATTGTAGTGGAGATTAAGGTGCAGATGCGTAGCTTACTTCAGGATGTGTTTAATCTGACACGAAACATGCAGTGATCTCAAATACAGACATACAGAAACAACGGTGAACAGACAATGCTGGGTCGGACTGGCAGGCTTTTCATTCATGGCTATCCAGGTGCAGGTGATCAAGGGGGATGAGTGAGGGTGTGCATGAAGCTCTTGCTCAGTATTCTGGGGATCTGGACCTAGCCCCTGGCCTGGATGCATGACATCACTCCCCCCTTCAGGGGTGGTCTCTGGACACCCGGTCTGGTGCACTCCAGGACTCTCGTTGCCTGGAGGGTGCGGTGGTGGTCCACTGTGTCGAGGGGGTCGGCCTCTAGGTCTTGGAGCAGGATGGCCAGGATGGTTACGGTGGAAGTTGACCCACAGTTGGGGATCAAGGATGTCCTTGTGTCGTGGAAAATTGAAGTGTGAGCCTAAGTCTGAAACTTTTTCTAAGTCAGAAACCAAACGAAGTCAAAATCAAGCGAAGTCAGAGAGATGCAGCACAACCAATTTACTGAAGAGTTTCAGCAGGTGTGGTCCCGTGGGAGCAGCTCCAAATGCTCATCCCAACTCCGGACTTTAAATACATTTCATTCACCTTTAAAATTTACATAACTCCATCCCATGAATAGTTTTCCACCAATAATATTCAATGCTGTCATGATTGAAACCTCAGCTCCCCCACCTTTGCCCATTTCCCACCATTAGACTTAGGCCTTCTCACTGTTATCTTCCTGCCTTATCTACCACCTATATTTCAAGGCATTCCTGCCATCCAGTCTCCCACTTATGAGTGCAGCTGCCCAATAAGAGCTATAACTCTTCCCTGCTGGATGTTTTCTGGGGGCTCATGAGATGATGCAAGCAAGTAAGAATGCAACTATGTGCAGGTTCAGCTACTTGCTATCTTCTGGGGTCAGATTTAGGCCAACAAACTCTATGAACTCAGTAATGTGAGGCACTGTGAGACAGGGACAAAAGTAAAGGAATTTTCGCTATATATCCCCCCCTCTCCGACTAACAAGTCGGATACATCAATAACTGCGGTTAAATACTGAACACAGGACTAATAATGCTGTAATCCATGTAAATGATAAAATACTGCATAACATAGTTATATACGAAACATCAATGACAGTCAAAGAGAGCATATCAAGCTCATAGCTTAATTGGTTTTTTCCAAGTGATCAGGTAACTAAGAAGAGAGACCCATTCCCCAAGAATGGGCGAAAACCTCTATGCCAAGTCAATTTTTAGAGGAAAAATTCCCACTCTACCCAGATGTTGCGATAGCGCTATCAGCGCTTGGGTTCAGCGGTTCCCAACTGATCCCACTCTCGAGATTACAAAAAATTAATCAATAGAATAGTAACTTATATAAGGGTACATATTAGCGTATACCATGTGCTGATTCAGAATATGACTGCTCAAAACAATAATAAGGACACGCAATTTCAGTCAGAGTATATATACTTATATATATATATAAGTTACTATTCTATTGATTAATTTTTTGTAATCTCGAGAGTGAACAGATTATTCTGCAGTTGCTACATTAAAAGGTTATATAATCGATACATGATCAATAAAACTGAGTAAATACAAGTTACAGAAACAGTGAAATACCCAACTAAGCCTCTCAAACGGTTATAAGCGACTGCATCATCTTCGCCCGTTTTGCACTTTACGTGCAGTAGCACGGTACCGTTGGTGTGTACCAGGAGAGGTCACTAGTACTTCTCTGGCCACACTGGACAAAGCGTTGCCCTCGCATGATTCTCCGACGTGGCTGTCCTGGCTCGCGGCTGACACCAGGACCGGGATGGGAACCACTCTTCTGCCCTGATTCAGGGCTCTCCTGATTGCTTCCACAGCGTTCTTCTCCTCCGGTTGACAGCTCATCATCATCACTAGTGTCGTCTGGCTCTGTTCTTGGTAACAAGTTCCTGGGTACAGTGGTTAAGGTGATACCAAGTAGTACTATTCTCCACTTTTATTGCTGTGGGTGTCATGCTTACCACCTTGTGAGGACCAGTTCGCCTTGGTTCATTCCACTTCCTCCTGAAAACTCTTACGTATACCTGGTCCCCTGGCCTTAATGGGTTTGTGGACTCCTCCTCCGGTTCCGGAGCACGCCTCAGCTCCTGTTGATAAATAGCTTTATGTATAGCAGTTAATTGTCTCATATAGGCTCTCAGCTCTGCTTCCAATTGTTCCAAGGGAGGTCCCTGATAGGGCTCCCTCAGATGGGGTACAGGCATGTGTCTACCAGTAAGCATCTGATGTGGAGTCAGATGAGTGGTTCTATTAGCTTGCATTCGGTAATGTATCAGGGATAAAGGGAGAGCATCCATCCAATGGAATCCAGTTTCTGCACAAAGTTTACTTACCTTTGTTTTTAGAGTGCCATTAACTCTTTCTACCATCCCCTGAGACTGGAGGTGGTAAACCCCCCGTTGTTTGATTCTCAATTGTTGCAATGCCTTTTTAACAGTTTGTTGGATAAAAGCTGATCCGTTATCTGAACTTATTTGTGCAGGAATTCCAAATCTTGGGATTACCTCAAAAACTTGATAACAGATCCAGCACCTTGATCTTTGGATGGGGTTGCTTCCACCTATCTGCTAAATCTGTCAATGACCACAAGCATGTATCCTCTCACCCTTTTAATCATGTCCACATAATCAATCACCAGATGTTGAAATGGTCCAGTAGGTACCGGTATGTGACCAGCTGGGGTAGTGATTCCCTTTTGCACATTGTTTTGAGCACAAACATCGCATCGGCTCAGCAATTCATCAATCGTTGCCTGTAAATATGGAGACCAAAACCCTTGTTTCTTTATTTTTCTTACCACTTCTCCTCTTGCGCAATGATCCAACCCATGTGCATTAGTGATTAGTATTAGTATCAACAACCCTTCATGATTTCTCCATAACCCTTTTTCATCTTGTTTAGCTCCTCTGTTACTCCACATAGTTATTTCACACAATGTTGCTTGTTTCTGCATTTCCACCAAATCATGCAGTGTGGTTATAGGTTCGATAGCTACCATTGGTGCCATCACCGGATCCTCACACTTAGAGGTCTTTTTAGCTGCCTCATCAGCCAAATTATTGCCCTTTATCACATAGTCATTTCCTTTTTTGTGTGCCTGACATTTAACTATTGCCAGCCTTTTTGGCAGCATCATAGCACTCATCAACTCCAGTATTTGCTGCAAATGTTGTATTGGGCTACCATCAGTCTTCTTAAAACCTCACTGTTTCCATACTGCCCCAAATAAATGTGTAACTCCATGAGCATACGCTGAGTCAGTAAAAACATTAACACTCTTTCCCTTTGCCAATCTGCACGCCTCGGTTACTGCCTTCAACTCTGCTAGTTGGGCAGAACATGGCTGAGGACAATTTTCAGCCCTCTCTACCTCGAAAACATCTCCATTTCCTCTTTTCACCACCGCATATCCCGCATGGTTCCCCAAGTGATCCCTAAAACAGGATCCATCAACAAAATAAGTCACTTCTGCTTCCGGAATTGGTGTAGACTCTAAATCAGGTCTTAACTTAGCTAGTTCATTGGTGTTCTCTATGCAATCATGTGGTTTTCCTTCAAACTGGAAAGGTAATAACTCTGCTGGATTAACTGTATTACATTTCCTAAGAGTCACATCTGGAAATGTAAGCAAGAACGAATACTGCAAACTCCTTGCTTGTGTTAAAACAAACCTGCTATTCTCGATTAGCTCTATTATTTTATGATGGGAACAGATGACCACTGGAAACCCCATCGTCAAAACTGAAGCTCTCTCGAAAGCATAATGTACTGCTGCTAAACCCTGATAGCATGGTGGCCATCCCTGAGCCACTCCATCCAGTCTAGTGCTATAAGCAGCTATTGGCGGTTTCTTTCTTCCACTACATGTCTCCTGCATCAACACTGCTGAAGCAAATCCATCACAGCGATTAGCAACAAACAAACAAAAAGGTTTATCATAATCTGGTGTAGCTAACACTGGTGCTGTTTGCATTTCCTGCTTCAGAGTTTCAAACGCCACATAAGCATCAGATGTCCATTTCAATGGAGCATTCAATGTCTTTGATCCTGCTTCTGCTATCAGTCCCCTCAAGGGTGCAGTCTTTATTGCATAATCTTCCCCCCCCAGTAATTTACTGGGCCGGAGTTTTGTGTCAATTGAGTCCAGGCATGGTTCTGATTCCCACCTGTCAATGGATGTCCTAAATATGGGTTTTGCTGTGATTGTTCTTGACCCACAATTTGGGGAGCCCGCCAGCCCACACCTCCCCACACTCCGGGTCCCTTCCATGGGTTTACTGAACATCCCCTTCGGGTGTGACCTGGTTGTCCACATCCCCAACACACTCCAGGTGGACCTTGTGGCTGCCGCTGCTGTTGTCTGCTGAATTTCGGCTTGCTTGGTCCACTTCCGCCAGGCTGTGCATACACATTGATGATTGGAATTGAGGGAGTTGTGGGCTGGTGTGGTTCTTGAACTCCACCCAGTTGCTGACTCACTGGTGATGCCTGCAACATCTTTTCTTCCACGACTGCAGCTTGAGTTTTTTCCCCCCCTTTTTCTTAGCTTTTCCTGTCAGTTCTCCCAGTTGAAGCTGTGGCACCTTTCTCAGCACTTCTCTCTCTTGTTCTTTGATTTTCTTTTCATCTTGTCTTCAGGTCTAATTTTCTTGGATAGACTTCCCTCATTGCGTTCCACAGTCTGTTACGGTATGGATTGAATTCCACACCATCACTGGTCGCATCCACAGCGTGATGCTCCATGCCTGCTTTTGTCATGATTTCTTCCATTGCCTTTTGTCCAATTATTCTGGCCAATAGAGCTCCTTCTCTCCTTGCAGCCTCTTCACTCTCTAGTACTACACTTCTCCACTTCTGCTGTAATTTATTAAGATCTGGATATACTGTCTCACTGCTCTGCTGCCTACTCTCTCTCTCTCTCTCTCTCCCTGTGCAGTAGGGCCCCTCCCTTTTTGTGGAGGGTTGGTGGGTTTTTGGGTGTTCTCTCAGCATCCTCCGAGATTCTCTTCTCATCTTCCAAGGCTGCTTCTTGTTCATCTTCTGGTTCTGGATCCTTTTTGTCATCTGTCACAGTCACTTGTCCAGAAATATCAGACTTCCCTTCAATGACAGGATACTGTCCTACATAAGGTGGAGGGGTATCATACATCTTCAACTTCTTCTCTGTTTCTTCTTTTCTCTCTTTAATCTCCTGTTTTCTGTTAATAACTTTTTGAAGGTTCTCTTCTCCTTTTTTCTTAAACAATTTTAGGATTTCTAATTCGTCCTGTCACTTTGCTTGTCGTTTACTGGATTTGTCCTTTGGTTTGTGGTTCAGGATGAGAATTTCCAGGGCCTCACAAAGTGTTACATCATATGTGCCTTCTGCTGGCCATTTAGTGTTTAAACCCTTGGTACGCTTAGCCCACTTTTGATTTATCTTCAGAATTTTATCCTTTATCAAGGGGTTCCTTTCACACATCTTCTCCACTGGTGTTTTCACTTTACCCTTTCCCTCAAGGGTCTTCACCATCCTTATTCTTTGATTCTCTTTGTCCGACTTATTATTATTATTATTATTATTAATAATATTATTATTACTACAACTAATATTACTATTATTATTATTATAGTATATTTTAATTATTTATTTTTATTTATTTTTGAAACAACCTAATTATTTCATCATCTATTAGTGATGTTTTTTACTTTACAATTGATTCTTCTAAGATCAGCACCTCAGTACAAAACTTTCTGGGCATTGGGCCAATTCCTTGTTCACTGCTTCATAGACCCCCATCCTTCTAATGTGTTTATGACAATGTTCCTCTCACTTTCTTCTTGCTCTAATTCTGCTCAATTGTTATTGAAAGAAATATACAAAAATCACTTCACACTCTTAAGGCCTTCAGTCAAAATTCACACATCACCCATATGCGCGCACACACACACAGATACACTTCTTCACACACTCCTCTTAACGCCTCTCTCACTGACAACCACACACACTCACCAGAACTGCAGTTACACACACACACACACACACACACACACACACAGTAGCTTCTTCTCAAAGTGATCACTCTCTCTCACATTACTGCATTCATACTTTTTTGGCAGCTGCAATACACGTGTACACACAAATCTTGCTTCTTTCAGTTCTCTATGAACAATCTTTTAAAGACAACAATTAATCACTCAATATTTAATAAAACTGTACAACGCAAACCACAAGTTTGGACGTAAACCTTGCCGTCCGGCCTACTGTGAGGACACGTACTGCTGACCCCACAATGCATCTGCCACAGGTTTATCTTCAGACAGAGACACACATCAACTTTGCATAGGAATACCGTTCCTGCTTCATCCACAAACAAACAGCAAAGGTCAATATGATCTTTCAACTCCTTATGCCATATATACGACTGCCATATATCCTAGCGGCCTATCGGTCCCACCATCAACGCCCCCTCAGGAATTTCAGAAGAAAGTCAGATTCGTCAACCCACTTTACTCAGAGTCTGCATATTCACCAAGAGCTACCAGCCATGGGCCGCACAATACCTGTCCGAGATCTCTCAGGCTTTTACCAGCGCTCCACGTGACCCGTAATATATTACAGGCTTTAAAGCTGACTGCCCTAACAGGGTCAAGCCAACACTGGCGTGCACACTCAGATTCCACCATTTTACAATTGGGCCACAGCCCCACCTCTTTGACTTCAGCAAAAAGTTAATTTTGAGAGTGGATTTTCACCCTTTCACTCCACAGTTCCAATTTCTATGAATACTCATTTATCATTCTTTTGTAATAAACACAAACATTAAGTACAGTTCTTTATTGGAGAGGTGCACAGGTATCCCAGTGGCCCAAGCCCCCCTCTGCTGGTCTGTAACACAGAACCTAAGCTAAAAATCTGAAATAATGCGTAATAAGTTCTGTGCCAGATCAGCAGTGGCCCCAAGGAGCAGCGCCGAACCAGGAGCCCGTGCGGCCTCTTTTCAATCCTGCCGACTACGCCACTTGGACTTGACCAAACTTCGCTCTTCCGGTCCGTATCCCTTCCAGTCTACTAAATATTGCAGTTCCCCTCGATGTCGCAGAGAGTCCAGGAGCGCAAACGTCCAGCATTAAGGTGGGCCACCAGTATCTTCTCTTCAGCTGCTCACCTGTGCAGTTAATACCCAGATGCCCCAAGGCAGAAGAGGTGTGGACCCACCTGATCAACGGTCCGTGTAGGCACTCCGGCACAAAGGTTCTATCAGCAGGGCATCCCAGTGGAGCCGAAGTCCGTCCAGCCTCAAGCAGGATGTCCCGCTCAATGTCCCACTGCTCCGGAACAGCCATGACGGCCGGAGCCAGTATTGGTTCCAGCCTGGGCACCCTCTCCAATGGCTCAAAACGAAGCAAGAGGGCATCTGCCTTACTATTCTTGGTTCCAGGACAGTAGGTAAGGGAAAAATCAAAACGGGTAAAAAACAGAGCCCACCTCGCTTGGCGGGGATTGAGCCGCTTTGCCAACCAGATATACTCTACATTACGGTGGTCAGTGAGGACCATGAAGGGATGCTTTGCGCCCTCCAGCCAATGCCGCTACTCCTCCAGTGCTGCCTTTACCGCCAAGAGCTCCCGAGAGCTATGTCCCGAGAGCTTTACCGCCAAGAGCTATGTCGTAATTGGCCTCTGCTGGCGTCAACCTACATGAGAAGAAGGCACAGGGAAACAGTTTCTCAGGTTGCCCGTGATATTGTGACAGCACGGCTCCTAGGTCTACCTCGGATGCATCTACTTCAACCACAGGATGGTTTCCCTTTCAGTAAGGTGGTCAAGGGAGCTGCTGTGGAACTAAAGTTGCGTATGAATCGTCTATAAAAATTCGCGAACCCGAGAAAACTTTGGAGTTGTTTTACCGTTTGGGGCTCCAGCCAGCTGGTGACTGCCGTTACCTTCTGTTGTTCCATCTCTATCCCTCTTGGACCAAATCGGTACCCCAAGAAGGACACCTCGGAGAGGTGGAACTGACACTTCTCCGCCTTGACATACAACCAATGTCTGAGGAGGCGGGAGAGAACCAGACGTACCTGGGAGACGTGTGTCGTAGTCCCTCGAGTAAATCAAGATGTCGTCTATGTAGGCGACTACAAAGCGACCCAACATGTCCCTCAGGACGTCGTTGATGAATGACTGGAAGATGGATGGGGCATTCTTTAGGCCACATGGCATTACCTAGTACATATAGTGGCCTGTTGTTGTGCTGAACGCCATCTTCCATTCGTGTCCCTCCCAGATCCTCACCAGGTTGTATGCACTGCGGAGATCCACCATGAAGATGGTGGCCCCTCGAAGCTGTTCAAGGGCCGACGGTACAAGAGGGAGAGGATAACGGTATATGACGGTAACTGCATTCAGTCCCCTATAGTCTATGCAGGGCCAGAGTCTGCCGTCCTTCTTCTGCACAAAGAAAAACCCAGCGGAGGCCGGCGACGTGGATGGCACAATGAACCCCTGTCGAAGTGCCTCAGTAAAATACTCCTCCATTGCCCTTGTCTCAGGCTCAGAGAGAGGAAATATGCGAGAGTGAGGAGGAGTAGTACCAGGCAGGAGTTCAATTGTGCAGTCCCATGGCCGGTTTGGAGGAAGTTGAGTGGCTCTCTTTGCACTGAACACCTCACTCATGGACCTGTATTCAGCTGGAATGGACAGAGGTAAATGAGCCAGGGGACTCTCTACTGACATGGAGAGGAACAGGAATGAAGAGACACAATGCAGACAGCCTTCGGGGGACCAGGATTTCACCTCCCCTGGCTCCCGTGGCGTTCCTGAGCGTCTGTGCTGATCCAGCCGGATGGCCAACGAAAACAGCCCGTCCAGCACCAGGCCCTCGTCCCAGCAGGCAAGCTCCCTCTAGAGGTCACTGTGGAGACCTGCCCGAAATACTGCCATCTGCGCAGGGTTGCTCCATCCGCTTCCGACCGCAAAAATGCGGTAGCGGAGTGCATAATTGGGAGCGGTGCATTGTGGGAAAGAGACCCGGACTGAACAAGCAGCAAACTTCGCGGTCTCGGACACAACGCTTTCTTGATAAAAAAACTTACACATTTAACGTAAGTGTTACCATGACATCCTCTTTTGTGCTGTGTTTGTCGTGCGGCATGTACAGCGTAGACTGTCCGTCCAACTATGTAGACTCTTATACCTGTAGGAAATGCGTAACTGTAACGCAGTTGGAGGACAGGATTCGTGTTCTGGAGGGGCACATTAGCACTTTATCTCAGTGTAGTCAGACCGAGGGACGTGTAGTTCCGGCTCAGTCGGAGCCACTGGCCGAGTTAGACTCGGCTGTAGACCCTCCTGGCCCAGCTGTAGCCGGTTTGGAGCCAGCACCAGCGGCATGTTCAAGGGAACGCTGGGTGACCGCCAAACGGGGGTCCAGGAGCTCAAAGAATGGACCTCCTGCACACCAGTCTTCAATTCGGCTGACGAACAGGTACTCTGCTCTCGGCAGCGCACCTGCTGAAGCGGAGAAGGTGCTCATAATTGGCGACTCGATCGTTAGGAATGTTAGCGTTCCTAGCCGTCCTAAACCAGCGGTTTCGGTGAAATGCCTCCCCGGGGCCAGAGTCTCTGACATCGAGGCACGATTGGACTCTTATTCCAGCAATGAAGTTCCGACCTTGGTTGTTCACGCTGGAACTAACGATATAAAGTCCCAACAATCCGAGGTATTAAAGAGGAACTTCATCTCTATGTGTTCAAAAGCTGAAACTAAATGTCAGAACTTAATTGTGTCTGGTCCCTTGCCAATTCTCTTTAGAGGAGATGTAACCTACAGTAGGCTGCTCTCTTTCAACCGCTGGCTAGAGACTTGGTGCGCATCTAAAAGCATAGCCTTCATAAATAATTGGGACCTCTTTTGGGAACGGCCTGGCCTTTATAAAAGGGACGGTCTTCATCCTAACTGGAGAGGATCATACATGCTTTCCCAAAATATGGCAGCAAAATTGCCACAGTGACTCTTTAGAGCACCACCCAGGTCGCAGTCCTGTGATCTTAAATCACACGCTGGCTATTATCCCACTACCAGTACACTCCTGGCAGAAACCCAGGTTCCTTATAACACGGCATCCCCTATGTCACACATTAGCTTAGAACCAGGCTCCTCTCATCATTACCAGAGAATATCTATTCTTAGTATGATAAGGAAGCAGCATAGATGCCAATCTAGGGGCTCCTGCGCTGGTAACCTGCTCCCAGTACCCATCATAAAAACAAATAAAACACAGCGTCCGACTAAAATCAAATGTTCACTGCTGAATGTTCGCTCCTTAGGAAACAAGGCAGTGCTTATTAATGAGATGGTACCCGACACAAAGTCAGATATCTGTCTACTGACTGAAACTTGGCTTAGACCCACTGACACCATCCCCTTAGTGGAAGCCTCCCCGGATGGGTTCTCATACCTGCATAAATCACGCTCAGTAGGACGTGGTGGAGGCCTGGCTGCAATTTTTGATGAATCATTTAAGGTTGATTCAAAAACTACTGAGAGCTTCCACACATTCGAAGTGATGCTGCTAAGCATTAGGTCTGATTTAGCGGTCCATATCCTATTAGTTTATAGACCTCCAGGACCATATGCTGCCTTTATCAATGAATTTGGCAATCTGCTCTCTGACTTGGTTGTTAGGTTTACTAGATTCGTGATGTTAGGTGACTTTAACATACATGTTGATACAGAGACGGATGCAGGTGCCAAAAGCTTCCTAACGCTCCTCGATTCTGTCGGTTGCACCCAGCATATATCAAGACCTACCCATGTACAAGGACACACGTTAGATCTAATTATCTCGTATGGACTTGACATTGATACTGTACTGGTCCACTCCTTAAACTTTTTTCCGACCATTCTTTAATCACGTTTGAGATTAATATGTCTCCACCGTACCTCAGTGAAAGGACTAGTACAACACGACACCTAAACAGGGCTAAATGTGTTCAGTTTATGGAGGCCGTAACAGAGATAGATTTCACCTGTAACAAAACTGTTAATGACATCACCGACATGTACAATACAGTAGTTGGGCAGATCCTTGATCAGGTCGCCCCAATTAAGACAAAGAAGGTTAGAACTATCAGGCACTCTCCCTGGTTCAATGATCACACACGGGCTGCTAAGCGGGAGTGCCGTAAGCTAGAACGCAGATGGAAGACAACAGGTCTCCAAGCCTCTCAGGCTCTATGGTCTGCTAAACTAAAACAATATAAGCTCTATATAGTGCTCGCACTGAGTACTATTCAAAGCTTATTGAAAACAACAAGCATAACCCCCGCTATTTATTTCAGACACTCGCTCAGCTAACAGACAAAACTGATAAAAGGCCAGCATGTAGTATTACTAACGATAGGTTTCTTAAGTTTTTTAATGATAAAATTAACAACATTAGGCTCCAAATGTGCCCTATTAGCCCTCAAATTAATCCATTAGCTGAACAGTGCTCACAATATTTTAGTGATTTTAATCTCATCGATAACTCTGAGCTAATTTCTGTTATAGCCAAAGCAAACTCCACGACCTGTCGGTTAGATCCCATTCCAACCAAGCTCCTGAAGGAATCCTTAGGAATACTATCAACACCTATACTTGATATCATGAATGCATCCTTGACCTCAGGTGTAGTCCCCAATCAGTTTAAAACAGCAGTGGTTAGACCACAGCTTAAAAAACCTAACTTAGGTCTATAATTACTTGGTGAGTGAGGGTCCATCTCTAATGAAAGTGAAATGAAAGTGAAAGTGACAACCCTTGTCATTGCGAGGTCACGGCACAGCACACATGAACCACAACGAAATTGGACCTCTGCATTTTACCCATGCACACTCAAACCCGTGCAGCAGTGGGCAGCTATTGAAAGCGCCCGGGGAGCAGTGATGGGGACGGTACCTTGCTCAAGGGTACCTCAGGGCAACCTATTGGGAAGGGGTTTGAACCCCCGATCCTCCGATCATGTGGCTAACGCCCTAACCACTAGGCCACCGCTGCCCCGCTGCTAATGTCCCGTTTCTCTCCAAGATTCTAGAAAAACTAGTTGCGAGACAACTGCAGTCATATCTAGACACGCATAACCTCTTAGATAAATTCCAATCAGGTTTCCGGCTTGGCCATAGCACAGAAACTGCTCTAACTAGAGTGGTGAATGATATAATGGTCTCGAGTGATGCAGGAAACATTACTGTTCTTGTTCTGTTAGATCTTAGTGCTGCATTCGACACGGTAGATCACTCCATTTTAGTAAATAGGCTTCACTCCACTCTCGGCATTACCGGAACAGCCCTTAAATGGTTCAACTCCTATCTCACAAACCGTTACTACTTCATCCAAATGGATGATTATGGCACCCCCTCACCTATGTCACTAGTTAACTATGGAGTCCCACAAGGGTCGGTGTTGGGCCCAGTGCTCTTCTCCCTCTACATGCTCCCACTAAGCACTATTATACGGAAGCATAATGTTAGTTACCACTCTTACGCTGATGACACTCAGCTATACTTATCTTTTAAATCATGTGATAAAGCATCAACCGGCACTTTAATTAGCTGCCTCAGTGATATTAGGGATTGGATGAATAACAACTTCCTCTCACTAAACCCCGAAAAAACTGAGCTGCTCTTGTTTTGTAGTAGTGATGTAGACAGGGCCAACTTCATTTCGCATATCCGGGATGCAGGGTTGAAGTTTTCAGTTAGTACTCTGGCACGTAATCTTGGTGTTATTTTCGATTCAAATCTTTCATTTAATCCCCATGTTAATGCAGTTGCGAAGACATGCTTCCTGCACCTTCGGAACATTGCCAAACTACGGCGCTTTCTGTCAATGGAAGACACGGCGAAAGTAGTACATGCATTTGTATACAGTAGATTAGATTACTGTAATGCCCTACTTTCTGGAAGCCCTCAGGGCACATTAAGCACCCTACAGCGCATTCAGAACACAGCCGCTAGGATTGTTAGCAGGAGCAGGAAGTACGACCATATAACTCCCATACTCTCCTCGCTTCACTGGCTTCCTGTTAGGTACAGGGCTGACTTCAAGGTCCTCCTCTTAACCTACAAGGCACTTAAAGGTCTTGCCCCAATATACCTAACCGAACTGCTTAATACCTATACACCTAACCGCCCACTTAGATCCCAGAATAAAGATCTCCTAATTGTCCCTCGCATAAATAAATGTATAGGAGCACAAGCCTTCAGTTACAGGGCCCCTAGATTGTGGAACAGCTTGCCTGCTTCTGTACGGGATGCCGATTCAGTCTCGGTCTTTAAATCACGGCTGAAGACTTACTTCTTTAGTTTAGCTTACCCGCACGGGTTTAGCTTACCCGTTTCATTTCTGTGTCTGTTACTACTGGATCCTGCTCATTACTGACCCCCTCATTCCATTTCTCTCCCCACATGTCCGGGGGGGCCCATTGTGGTCATCACCTGAGTCCAATGCCGAGCTACCATCTGGTCTGTGTGATGCATCTGATGCGCCAAGGGACCCTGGCGGCTCATTGGTACCTGGAAGCAACATGGGACTCCTCACTGATCCTGGAGTTTAAAACCAAACTAACTCTGTACTGTTAGTATACCCAAGGGGGTTGGGTAGCCGGTTGACCTTGGACCCTCAGAGGTTTTTTTTTTTCTCCACATAGTGGAGTTTTTGGTTCCTCTCCTCTGTAGTCGTCCGGCTTAAACATCTTAAACATCTATTACTGTAACCTGTTATCAATGTAAAGTGCCTTGGGGCAACTTTGTTGTAAAAGGCGCTATACAAGAATAAATTGAATTGAATTGAATAATCCGCGATGGAGCCGGTTCCCTGTTTTAACCGCAGCAGGTGATCCCTGATGGACTGTCCATGAGCGGGGTGATCAAATACCGTCTGAAATTGGGAAGAAAAGCGCTCGTATGAACTCATTGTTTCTCCGTCCCCTTACCCAAACAGCCATTCCCCATTCTGCGGCACGCCCGGTGAGCCTTCGCATAACCGCTCTGATCTTCTCCAGATCAGTTAGCTGCGGGTACTGTTCGAAATACATATCAAACGCCACCAAAAAAGTATCACATGCCAATGGATTGCCCGCATAGCGCTCGGGAAGAGAGATGTGGCTTACCAGTGGGGCTTGTGGCTGGGCGAACTGCGGGGGGGAGAAGCCTGTGCAGCTGCCGTGGGTCCCGTGACCTCCAGCCACTCTGTCCGCTGTAGGAGAGTGCAAACCATGGACGATAGCTGAACTAAAATCTGGTCACGGACCTGAACCCTCTGGAGAACCTCCTCATCAGAGTCCGGAGCACCTCCCGAAGTAGTCCTGCCCGCTGCGCCTTGTAAATTGAAGGTCTTTTCATCTGTCATCATTGCAGCGGAGATTAAGGTGCAGATGCGTAGCTTACTTCAGGATGTGTTTTATCTGACACGAAACATGCTGTGATCTCAAATACAGACATACAGAAACAACGGTGAACAGACAATGCAGGGTCAGGCTGGCAGGCTTTTCATACATGGCTATCCAGGTGCAGGTGATTAAGGGGAATGAGTGAGAGTGCTCTGGCTCAGTATTCTGGGGATCTGGACCTAGCCCCTGGCCTGGATACAGCAGTGGGCGTGACAGTGCATTACCCTTGTTCTTGAAAATCGGTTCCAGTACACTTCTCCTCCGCTCCTCAGGCATCCTCTTACTTTCCAAGATTCTGTTAAACAATGTAGTCAGAAACTCCACTGCCATCTAAACACCTCCATGCTTCCACTAGTATGTTTTCTAGACCAATAGCCTTTCCATTCTTCATCCTCTTCATCGCTGCCCTTATTTCCATCTTGCTTGTTTGTTGCACTTCCTGGTTCACTATCCTCACGTCATCCAACCTCCTCTCTCTCATTCTCTTCATTCATCAGCTGCACAAAGTACTCCTTCCATTTGCTCAACACACTCTGTTCATCTGTATGTTAGGGTGGCGCTGGTCTAGTGGTAACCGGGTGCTTGCCTATGGACCTATGGCTCAAGAGGTCCCAGGTTCGAATCCCACCTCTAGCACTACCACCACAGGGTCCCTGAGCAAGACCCTTAACCCAAAGTTGCTCCAGGGGGACTGTGCCTGTAATTAGGACATAGAAGTCGCTCTGGATAAGAGTGTCTGCTAAATGCCGTAAATGTAATGTTTCCATCTCTATCCTTAATCGCCCTGACCTGCTGCACTTCTTTCCCAGCTCTGTCTCTTTCTAGCCAATTGATATAGTCCTTTTCTCCATACTGTCCAACCTCTCATACAATTCACCAAACACCTTATCTCTAGCATTCGCCACTGCTTCCTTCACCCTGCACGACTACTTCTTGTACTCCTGTCTACTTTCATCTCTCTGACCTGCCCACTTATTTTTCCCCACTTGCCTCTACTTCTGTATACACTGCTGGACTTCTGGGTTCCAACAGGTTTCTTTATCTTCCTTCTTCCTTCCAGAGGTCATACCAAGTACCTAACAGCACTATTCCAGCAATCTGCATTGAAATGGTGGAGGAGTACAAATACCTGGGTGTCCACATCAACAATAAACTGGACTGGTCCACTAACACTACTGCTCTTTACAAAAAGGGCCTCAGTCGTCTCCACCTAAGGCGGCTGAGGTCCTTTGGGGTAAACAAACATCTCATGAGGACATTCTATGACACTGTGGTAGCGTCGGCTGTTTTTTACGCTGTGGTCTGCTGGTGTGGAAGAGTCGCAGTGAAGGACAGAGGGAAACGAAACAAACTGGTCAAGAGGGCCAGCTCTGTCCTGGACTGCCCGCTCAGGTCCATAGAGCAGGTAGGGGAGGAGAGGATGTTGTCCAAACTAACATCCATCATGGACAACACCTCCCACCCCCTACACGAGACTGTGCGAGCACTGAGCAGCTCGTTCAGCAGCAGACTCTTACACCCGCAGTGTAAGAAAGAACGCTACCGCAGGTCATTCCTACCTGCTGCAATAAGACTCCACAACTCATCATAACATTACATTGCTTGTTTATTATTATTATATATTATATATATATATATATATATTACTATTATTGTTGTATATTATTATTATTACTGTATTGTATATTATTATTATTACTACATTATTACATTTATTATTTATTATTACATTTATATTCATATTTTTGCTATATTTATATTTTGCTACTTGTTATTTATATGTATAATTCATTCAAAACGTATTACCGTGTATATTACTCGGTATGTAGATATGTATAGATATATATATATATATATATATATTATATAGATATATATAGATAGAGATATATATAGATAGAGATAGTAATTTATTATTTATTTATAGCCCTCTACTTAGCTCCTCTACTTGTTCCTGTTCTCTATATCTTTATATATTTTTTCCTTCTTTCTGTACACCTGTCTTTTTATAAGAGCCCTGTAACGCCTAAATTTCATTTAGGATAATAAAGATCACTTACTCTCTACTCTACTATCTGCTAACTCTCAGGGACCCAGTGCAGGCCCTGTAACAGAGGGCAGATCTCTGGCAGATCTAACTATTGCAGCCTGAAAACAGAGCTTTGTAAGTCAGCAGAAGACTTTCAGAATTGATGTGACATTTGATAAGAAGTCAATGTAGATGGATCCATGATGACATTTACATTTGCAGCATTTAGTACACGCTCTTATCCAGAGCGACTTACATTTCCTAAGTACAGGGACAGTCCCCCCTGGAGCTACTTGGAGTTAAGGGTTTTGCTAGGAACCCAAATATTTTCTCCATTTTACCACCTGCAAAAACAGCATGAAAACAAAAGCAGATGTTTAGATAAAATACACTTTGGCTTAACTCTAGAAACATTTGTTAGTTTCTGTGTTTTTCTTATTCTCCAAAAATTCATACTGTGGAAATACTGACAATGGTAATCATTTAGAAAAAGCTTTCAACAAATTTATCAATGCTGTGAGTGCTTCTTGTAAAAGAGACTCTTATACTGTTTTTTTATAATCATACCTTTTACATCAATGCCTTTTACTAGGAGTGCCAAGTTAAAGAATGACAAGAAGTGTGAGTGTGAGCCATTATTGGTTTTCACATTCAATAAACTGTGCAACATTTTTCCTTCTGGAGGTGAAAAGAGGGTTACATACCTCAGAATCTTCCACATAAAAGACTTGTGATTTTCTAACCCCATTTTAAACCAAAGTCTTGAGGGGCTTTAATTTTAGAAAACTGGTCAGAGTGAATTTGTTGTTGTCGCCTACATTTAAAGACCTGTCACATATGTTTCACTACATTCTTCTGCAAAGATTTCCATATTGGTACATGTTGAAATGTACCTTTCCCTTAAGAACTTAGATATATGTAGCTATTCCTTAAAATAACATCTGCACTGAAATTATAATTGAGGACCACCTTCCAAGGCTTCATGGATGTGGTTAATCGCCCAGGCTAGAGCAATGTCTGCCATAGATGACTTCACTCACCATTTTCATAGCCGTTTGTCCTAATTAGGTTGCAGGGAATGTTGATCCCAGCTCTCACAGGCTGAAAGACAGGGAAACACCATGAACAGGTCACCAGTTCATCCCAGGGCTGACTCACAGACAAACCCACAGGGGGAACATGGTCTGGGTACTTTCTGAGTGGCATTTACATCTTGCCTGGGAATTGAACTCAGTATCTTCTTGCTGTGAAGCAACAGGGCTGCCCTCTACTCCACTGTGCAGCCCCGATAAGTGATCTGAAAAATGAAAATACTTTTAAGTAAAGAGCTAGTTGAAAAGCTAATCAAGTGATAAAGATCTTGAAAAAGCTTTAACAATGGCTGTTCCTAAATCAGCTGCAAGGTATTTGAACATGACATACTTCACAAATGGGAAATAGGATCTACTCACTAGAACATAAACACACTCTTACATTTTTGCTATTATTTGTACCAATACTGTATTAAGTAGAAACTCAACTGTCAGCTCTCTTTGAAATAAAGTTGGCTGATTTAACCTGTAAAGGGTCTGTGTCTTAAAATCTTTCAAAAGGCCTAAAGCTTCTTTTACAATAGTTGTCAATGAGCTATCAAATACTCACTTTTAATACTCCTATTTTCACTTGTAAAAAATGCCGCCACGAATGTAGAATATCAGTGACATGGCATTGTCTTTTACAAAAAAAAAGAATTCTGGTACAGAGTTGGCCATAACCCCATTTCACTGGGCTACATATTCAACTAGCTGGGTGGGTGGTGACCAACCAAAAAAAAAAAAACCACATCCTTCCCTTCCAGTAAATGAAAGGGCAGCTAATACAGAGCTTTCATGTATGTACAACAAGAATTAGGGCGTTTGAAATGGTAAATGTTTTTAAGCAAAATTTAAAACATTAACAATTTAAGAATCAGTTCAAAATGCATGAATTAAAAAGCATCTCATTAATTCACTATTTTATTAAACACAAACTCAGCAACCAGGATGAAAACAAATTAAAAAGTCTAGAATATTATCCCCCTCCTTGAACCGCCACCTTATCGTGGTGGAGGGGTTTACGTGTCCCAAAATGATCCTGGGAGCTATGTTGTCCGGGGCTTGTCTTTGAAATTCCAAGGCAAACAGGTCCTAGGTGAGGGAAGAGACAAAGAGCGGTTCAGAGGACCTCTGATGATGGACAAAAACTTTGGAAGACGTTTCTCCTCGCCCGGACGTGGTCACCGCTCCTCTGAGCCAGGCCTGAGGTGGGGGCTCGCTGGCAGCGCCTGGTGGTCGGGCCTTTCACCATGGGGCCGGCCGGCTTAGCCCGAAGGAAGCTGGCTCAGGATGTGGAACGCCACCCTCCGTGGGAAGGAGCCTGAGCTAGTGCGCGAGGTTGAGCAGTTCCAGCTAGATATAGTTGGACTCACCTCGACGCACAGCTTGGACTCTGGAACCAGTCTCCTTGAGAGGGGCTGGACTCTTTCCACTCTGAGTTGCTAATCGTGAGAGGCGCCGAGCAGGTGGGCATACTTATTGCCCCACGGCTTGGCGCTAGTACATTGGGTTTACCCTCTAGATGAGGCTCCCTCCGCCTTCGGGTTCGGGGACGGGTCCTTAGTGTTGTCTGCGCTTATGCGCCAAACAGCAATCTGGACTACCCACTCTTTCTGGGGTTGTCTCTGGAGGCGCTAGAGAGCTCCTCCTGGTGACTCCATCGCTCTGGGGGACTTCAATGCTCAGTAATGACAGTGACACCTGGAAGGGCGTAATTGGGAGGAATGGTCTCCGATCTGGGAACCAGGAGCGGTTTTGTTATTGGACTTTGTGTCAAGCCACGGATTGTCCATACCCAACACCATGTCAGGCATAAGGATGTCCACATGTGCACCTGGCACCAAGACACCCTAGGCCGCAGTTCAATGATCGACTTTGTGGTCGTGTCATCGACTTGCGCCCCAAGGTCTTGGACACTCGGGTAAAGAGAGGGGCTGAGCTGTCAACCGACCATCACCTGGTGGTGAGTTGGCTTCGTTGGTGGGGGAGGATGTGTTAGGAAAATCTCTGTAAGCAGAGACAGTAGAACTAAGGAAAACACCAGACACAGGATCTGCAGCTTTTACTTGCAAGGAGCCAGGCACCAGCTGCAACACCAGTTACCTCCAAGTGCTTCTCCTCTGCAAGCCTTTTATTTGCTTTCCTGATTTTACATAACGCAATTAGCTCCACATTCCTTGTTACAAAATAGTAAACAGAGAAGAGTAAATCTGTGTCTGGGAAGGTCCAGGTACAGAGGTCAACTGTCAGAATGCTCTTTGCAGTCGTAAAACAAGAAGGATAACGAAAAGGTTAACAGTTCATCATCAATGATAAAACTTTACGATTTTCCTAACATTTCCCTCCTGTTTATCATTGATAAATGTCCGTTGACAAATCCCAATACTGCATCTCTTTCAGTTTTCTGCGTTCCTTCATTTTCATAACACCTTAAATAATTTATACTTTAGTTGAAAGTTTCTTTTTGTTGTCTGACAGCAGGGGTGTAATATTCTTCAATCAACATCACATCTCGCATTGACTGCCCTATCATTCTGACAGCATTGCTCAAGTAGGGACTACACTTCCTGTGAAAGACAAAATAATAGAAGCACAATAACCAATGGGTAAAGCATTTAATTTCAAAAGAGTCTGCTTCCATCCTCCAGACAGGAACCAGGAGAAGGTCCTAATGAAGAGCAACTTTGTCTTGGGACATAGCATGTTGAATCTTCATCCAAGTCTATGGCCTCAGTTACTCGTGGTCCTTCACTAGTGCTGTCAGAATATAATGCATAACAAGTATCATTTAACATTACACAAACCCCCTCCTTCTCAGCTGTTAGTAAGTAGAGTACCATTCGATTTTGCAGCACCATCATCCTCACACATGCTTGACTGCTCCTCATTGTTTGTTTCGTGCTTTATACTTTAGCGCTTAAAAAAATAGCGATAATCTATGGTTTCACTTAACATATTCCTTTGCTACTCCCACCCAGGGGAACAAAGCCAATGCCACCTTACTCCCGGTAGTCCAATGCTTAAGCTCCTCAGGTACATCGGACCCCATACCAATTTTACTTGCAAGGGGAGCCAGGCACCAGCCAACACCAGTTACCTCCTCCGAAGTGCTTCTCCCTCTGCAAGCCTTTTATTTGCTTTCCTGATTTTACAACGGCAATTAGCCCACATTCCTTGTTACAAAATAGTAAACAGAGAAGAGGAAATCTGTGTCTGGGAAGGTCCAGGTACAGAGGTCAACTGTCGTAACAAGCTCTTTGCAGAAGTCGTAAAACAAGAAGGATAACGAAAAGGTTAACAGTTCATCATCAATGATAAAACTTTACGATTTTCCTAACAGGATGCCGGTCAGACCTGGTAGGCCCAAACGCATCGTGAGGGTCTGCTGGGAACGTCTGGCAGAGTCCCCTGTCAGGACAAGCTTCAACTCCCACCTCCGTCAAAGCTTTAACCACGTCCCGGGGGAGGTGGGGGACACTGAGTCTGAATGGACCTTGTTCCGCGCCTCCATTGTCAAGGCGGCTGACCGGAGCTGCGGCCGGGAGGTGGTCGGTGCCTGTCGCGGTGGCAACCCTAGAACCCGTTGGTGGACACCAGCGGTGAGGGATGCCATCAAGCTGAAGAAGGAGTCCTACCGGGCCTTTTTGGCCAGTGGGGCTCCAGAAGCAGCTGATAGGTACCGACAGGCCAAGCGGACTGCGGCTCTGGTGGTTGCTGAGGCAAAAACTCGGGCATGGGAGGAGTTTGGAGAGGCCATGGAGAAGGACTTCCAGACGCTTTCGAGGAAATTCTGGTCCACCATCCGGCGTCTCAGGAGGGGAAAGCAGTGCACGGTCAACACAGTGTATAGTGGGGATGGTACGCTGCTGACCTCGACTCAGGACGTTGTGGGTCGGTGGGGGGAGTACTTCGAAGACCTCCTTAATTCCACCAACATGCCTTCCGAGGAGGAAGCAGAGCCTGGGGACATCGAGGTGGACTCTTCCATCTCTGGGGTCGAGGTTGCCAAGGTGGTCAAAAAGCTCCTTGGTGGCAGGGCTCCGGGAGTGGATGAGATCCGCCCAGAGTTCCTCAAGGCTCTGGATGCTGTAGGACTGTCATGGCTGACACGCCTCTGCAACATCGCATGGACATCGGGGATGGTGCCTCTGGATTGGCAAACCGGGGTGGTGGTCCCCCTCTTTAAGAAAGGGGACCGGAGGGTGTGTTCCAATTATCGAGGGATCACACTTCTCAGCCTCCCGGGGAAAGTCTATTCAGGGGTCCTGGAAAGGAGGGTCCGTCGGATAGTCGAACCTCAGATCCAGGAGGAGCAATGTGGTTTTCGTCCAGGTTGCGGAACAGTGGACCAGCTCTATACCCTTGGCAGGGTCCTGGAGGGTGCATGGGAGTTTGCCCAACCAGTTTACATGTGCTTTGTGGACTTGGAGAAGGCATTCGACCGTGTCCCTCGGGGGCTCCTGTGGGGGGTACTCCGGGAGTATGGGGCATCGGATTCCCTGTTAAGGGCTGTCCGGTCCCTGTACAACCGGTGTCAGAGCTTGGTCCGCATTGCTGGCAGTAAGTCGGACCTGTTCCCGGTGAGGGTTGGACTCCGCCAGGGCTGCCCTTTGTCACCGATCCTGTTCATAACTTTTATGGACAGGATTTCTAGGCGCAGCCAGGGCGTTGAGGGGGTCCGGTTTGGTGGGCTCAGGATTGGGTCTCTGCTTTTTGCAGATGACGTTGTCCTGTTGGCCTCATCATGCCGTGACCTTCAGCACTCTCTGGATCGGTTCGCAGCAGAGTGTGAAGCGGCTGGGATGAGAATCAGCACCTCTAAATCTGAGGCCATGGTCCTCAGTCGGAAAAGGGTGGAATGCCCTCTCAGGATTGGGAGTGAGACCTTGCCCCAAGTGGAGGAGTTTAAGTATCTTGGGATCTTGTTCACGAGTGAGGGTAAGATGGAGCGGGAGATCGACAGGCGGATCGGGGCAGCTTCTGCAGTGATGCGGGCTCTGCATCGGTCCGTCATGGTGAAGAAGGAGCTGAGCCAGAAGGCAAAGCTCTCAATTTACCAGTCGATCTACGTTCCCACCCTCACCTATGGTCACAAGCTGTGGGTAGTGACCGAAAGAACGAGATCGCGAATACAAGCGGCCGAAATGAGTTTCCTCCGCAGGGTGTCTGGGCTCTCCCTTAGAGATAGGGTGAGAAGCTCAGCCATCCGGGAGGGGCTCAAAGTAGAGCCGCTGCACCTCCGCATCGAGAGGAGTCAGATTAGGTGGCTCGGGCATCTGATTAGGATGCCCCCTGGACGCCTCCCTGGTGAGGTGTTCCGGGCACGTCCCACCGGAAAGAGACCCCGGGGAAGACCCAGGACACGCTGGAGAGACTATGTCTCTCGGCTGGCCTGGGAACGCCTTGGGATCCGCCCGGAGGAGCTGGAAGAAGTGGCCAGAGAGAGGGAAGTCTGGGCATCCCTGCTGGAGCTGCTGCCCCCTGCGACCCGACCTCGGATAAGCGGAAGAAAATGGATGGATGGATGGATAGAATATTATCGGTCACAATTCTTAGCATCAATTAATCTTAATTTTTTGAACAGACATAAATGTATACTTTCCTTATTTTGCTTCATTAAAAGGAAATGTATAAAATGAATAACCATTAGCCTTTTCCATAAATTCAATTATGATATTATTGTAAACATTCTAGGACATGAGAGAGAAAAGCAAATGGTCAGACATGTGAATTATTCTACACTAGATTCTAGATTCAGTCAGCTGTGTAAAACAAACTTAAGATCATATTAGTTATACGTTTCCCACATACTCTCCCACTACTTCTTTTCCTTTCAGCAGTTTTGTTTAGGGGTGGCCACAGCAGATCATCCGTTTCAATTTCTTATGGTCCTCTGCATCTTCATTCACACCAACCACTTGCATGTCCTCTCTCACCACATTCATAAACCTCCTTTTTGGTCTTCCTCTTTTCCTCTTTCCTGACAGCTCCATCCACATCCTTCTTCCAATATAATCCTCATCTCTTCTTTATACATGTCCAAACCAAGGTATCTTGCTTCTCTAACTTTGTCTCCAAAACATCTACTTTGAGCTGTCCCTCTAACATACTCATTTCTAATCCTGTACATCTTCGTCACTCCCAGCAAAAATCTCAGCAATTTTAATTCTGCCACCTCTAGCTCTGCAGCCTGTCTATTTGTCAGTATCTCCAACCTGTATAGCATAGCTGGTCTCACTACCATCCTGTAAACCTTCCCTCTCACACTGCCCTCAGACATATCCTGAACCACTCTCACCACTCTGATGCATCTCTGCCAGTCCTGACTTCCTCATACAAAACTCCTCTCTAGGCACCCTGTCATATGCATTTTTCCAAGTCCATGAAGGCACAATGCAATTCCATTTGACCTTCTCTATGCTTCCACATTAACAAACCCAAGAGCAATTGCATCTGTTGTGTTCTTTTTTGCCATGAAACCATACTGCTGTTCACTAATCACCTCTTTTCTTAACCTAGCTACTCCTTTCCCATAACTTCATGCTGTGGCTAATCAATTTGATCCCTTTATACAGTTAGGTTCTTATATATTTGGACACTGACACAAGTTTTGTTTTTGTATCTGTTTACTGAAACATCCATCCATCCATTATCTGCCGCTTGTCCCAAACAGGGTCGCGGGGGAGTGCTGGCGTCCAACCCAGCGCACACAGGGCGAGGACGGGGGACGCACCCTGGACAGGTCGCCAGCCCATCGCAGGGAGGAGCGGGATGGGGACGGCACCTTGCTAAAGGGTACCTCAGGGCAACCCATTGGGAAGGGGTTCGAACCCCTGATCCTCCGATCACGTGGCCAACGCCCTAACCACTAGGCCACCGCTGCCCCTTTACTGAAACATATTCCAATTATAGTTATATAATGGCCATGGACATAATGTGTAGACTCTGCTTTCATTTGATGGAATCCACATTCAAATTGGATGAAGGGCTTAGGAGTTCCAGCTCCTTAACATGTGCCACCCTCTTTATAACGACACCAAAAGTAATTGGACAATTGACTCAAAGGCTATTTCATGGGCAGGTGTGGACAATTCCTTAATTATGTCATTATCAATTAAGCAGATAAAAGGCCTGGAGTTGATTTGAGGTGTGGCGCTGGCATGTGGAAGATTTTTCTGTGAACAGACAACATGCGGTCAAAGGAGCTCTCCATGCAGGTGAAACCAGCCATCCTTAAGTTGCGAAAACAGAAAAAACCCATCTGAGAAATTGCTACAATATTAGGAGTGGCATAATCTAGTTTGGTACATCCTGAGAAAGAAAGAAAGCACTTGTGAATTCAGCAACGCAAAAAGACCTGGACATCCATGGAAGACAACAGTGGTGGATGATCGCGGAATCATTTCCATAGTGAAGAGAAACCCCTTCACAACAGCCAACCAAGTGAACAACACTCTCCAGGAGGTAGGCATATCAATATCCAATTCTACCATTAAGAGAAGACTGCATAAAAGTAAATACAGAGGGTACACTGCAAGGTGCAAGTCACTCATAAGCCTCAAGAATATAAATGCTAGATTGGACTTCGCTAAAAAAAAATCTAAACAAGCCAGCAGAATTCTGGAAAAACATTCTATGGGCAGATGAAACCAAGATCAACCTCTACCAGCAAAAAAAAAAATAAGTATGGAGAAGGCATGGAACAGCTCATGATCCAAAGCATACCATATCATCTGTAACCATCTGCCAAACCAACCCAAGAGTTTATTAAAGCAAAGAAGTGGAACATACTTAAATGGCCATATCTGAACCCAATTGAGCATGCATTTCACTTGCTGAAGACTAAACTTCGGACAGAAAGGCCCACAAACAAACAGCAAGGCAGTAAAGGCCAGGCAGGGCATTAAATAGGAGGAAACCCAGCATCTGGTGATGTCCATGAGTTCAAGGCTTCAGGCTATCATTGACAGCAAAGGGTTTTCAGTACAAGTATTAAAAATTAACATTTTTTCAGTTATTTAATTTGTCCAATTACTTTTGAGCCCCTGAAATGGAGGGACTGTGTTTAAAAATGCTTTAGTTCCTCACATTTTTATGCAATTTTTAGTTCAACCCACTGAATGAAGGCTTAAAGCTTCAACAGCATGTGAGTTGTTTCATTTAAAATTCATTGTGGTAATGTACAGAACCAAAATTAGAAAAAAGTTGTCTCTGTCCAAATATTTATGGACCTAACTGTAGTTACTACAGCTTTGTGTATCACCCTTATTCTTGAAAATTGGTAACAGCCTTTCCATTCTTCATCCTCTTCCTCTCTGCTCTTAATTCCATTTTGCTAATCCTTTGCACTTCCTGGTTCAATATCCTCACATCATCCAATCTTCTCTCTCATTCTCTTCATTCATCAGTCCTTTAAAAGTACTCTTTCCATCTGCTCAACATGCTCTGCACACTCATTTTTATCCTTTATTGCCCTAACCTCTTGCACATCTTTCCAGCTGTTTCTCTGTCTCAATTGGTATAGGTCCTTTTCTCCCTCCTCACTGTCCAACTGGTCATACGATTCACCAAACACCTTATCTTTAGCCTTCATCACTGCTTTCTTCAGTTTCCTCTACTCTTGTATGCCTCCTTGTGCTCCTCCCTCTTCTTAAAATAAGTATTAATTACAGCCATTTCCATCCTTTCAGCAAAAATCAACAACCAACTGCCATTCTGCATTCCTCTCCTTGAAACCATACCTACCCATTCACCTCATCACCACCATTGTTCCCTTCACCCCCGTTGTTCCCCCCGATCCTCCGATCATGCGGCTAAAGCCCTAACCACTAGGCCACCGCTGCCCCCCAATCACCATTCTCTTACTGCTCTTCTATCCAGACTCTTGCACACACAAAATATCATCCTATCATCCTTCTCTTCATCATATTAACTAATTCTCTAACTTTACCAGTCATGTTGCCAACATTCAAAGTTCCTACTCGCCCATACTTCTCTCCTCCTGCCTCCGGACTTGCCTTCTTCTTATTCTTCTCCTTTTGCCAACAGTTGCCCAGTTTCCACCTGTATCCTGTAGGATAACAGTACTGGTATCTATTGTTGTTAACTTGGGCCTCAACCAATGCCTTTCCTGAAATTAGCCTCTCCATTTATCTGTGCTTGGGACTGGCACAAAGAAATAGAATGGCTTGTGCATCTCTAGTGGCTGGGTTTTCCCCATCTACTCTCCATACCACCTATAAATTAATTTTCTAAAGCTTTTCCCAGTTAAGTAATCTCACACAAACTTTGCACCTCACTTTGATGGCTTAAACATTCTGCCCTACCAAAACAATTGTAGCAAGGAAGGAATAAGTAGCACAAAAACCATACAAAGCAAGAGTGGAGGTGAACCCCAGAAAATGTGAATTTTATAAACCAGCAAGAACAAAAGAAAGTGAAATGCTGAAAGGTGAAACTGTGAGGTGTAGGGTTGGCAGGAACACAAAAGGGACAGGTCAAGGTCAGTGCTGGGTCATCTATTAGTCCTTGCTGGTGTCTGTAAAAAAAGAGAAAGAAGACAAAAAGGGAAACATAAATGAGGTAAGTGAGGGAGTCAGCAAGGTGAGCTTTGAAAAAAGTATGCCAGTCACTGACAACATGGCCTCACACAGGGCCTCCTTTTACAGCTCCAGCAGCTGGTGTTGAGGCCTTGATGATCTACCTGCTGTGGGGGATCAAGGGCGACACCCATCGGCCATGAACTTGGTGTATGAACATACGTGCTGAATTTTGATAGGCCAGATGTGAGTCTTGACTCATCCAAAACATAAACGGGGTGCTCCCGAGAGCACCCTGTGACACTGGCGGCCCCCCACACAACCCTCAACAAACCGGAATTTACTGATCTGTCCGGGCCATGTTTGTCCCCAGGTTTTAGTTTTGATTTTGTTTTGGATCTCCGGGCAAACAATGGTTAATTAAATCCACAGCCTGTCTGGGCCTTGGTTTGTCCCTGAGTTTTTTGAGCATGAGTTTATGATTCATGAGTGGTAGGCCAGCAGCACCAACATCCCAGTTTACTGTAATTCTCTGTATCCGTGAACCCCCAGATCTGCACCTCTTAACAGGAAAATTAATTACTAAAAGCCTGACTAAACAAGTATGTCTTTAGTCAGGACTTAAATACTGAGAGTGTGTCTGAGTCCCAGACAGTAGCTGGAAGACTGTTCCAGAATGAAAAAGCTCCTTCCCCTGTTGTTGTTTTCAAAATTCTGGGAACTGTTAGAAAACCAGCACCTTGTGATTTAAGTGAGCATGAAGGTTCATAACTAGAGATAAGTTCAGAGATACTCGGGAGCGAGGCCATTTGGGGCTTTGTAGGTTAGCAGTAAAATTTTATAGGTCAATGCGAAATTTTACAGCCAGTAAAGTCTAGATAATATCAGGGTAATATGATCAAATTTTCTGGATCTAGTGAGGACTCTAGCTGCTGCGTTCTAGACTAACTGGAGTTTACGAAGGCTTTTACTGGAACATCCTGAAAACAGGGCATTACAATAATCTAGAATGCTATTTTAGTGATATTTCCAGTATGTGTATCTGGAGATAGATCCGAGTCAATTGTGATGCCCAGGATTTTGACAGTGTGTTGAAGACTAACTGTAAGATTAGGTATATCTAGCATTAAACCTGGAAATTTGTCTCTAGCAATTTTGTGACCTAGCAAAAGAACTATCTTTTCTGAATTTAACATAAGAAAATTAAGTCTATCTTCAGGTTTAGCTGAGATATATAATTGCGCGTCATCAGCATGACAGTGGAAGCTGATTCCATGTTTCTGGATAACTGAACCCAGAGGGAGCATGTATAATATGAAAAGTAGGGGGCCTAGGACAGAGCCTTGCGGAACTCCATAATTAACTTTTGTACGAACTGACGTTTCATCACTTACATTTACAAATTTATACCTGTTGGTCAAGTATGATTTAAACCAGTAAAGGACTGTTCATTTACAAGTATGGTAGTCTGAAGCGACTTGTGAACTTTTTTCTGTTTTTTTAATCATATATGGACTGTTTAACCCAGTACACGGTGATTCACCAGACCATGGGTTCATTGTTCACACCTGGGATCAGCTGCTAGTGCTTAGCAACCAGCTGATACAGCCCAGCGAAAGACCAGAGGTCCCCAGGGAACTACAGCAGAGGAGACGGGGTTGTAGAGCTGGCGTGAAATATTGGGAGCGGAAGAGATGGTACAAACCATCAGTACCCTCGATCATTATGGGGAATGTCCGATCTCTCCCTAATAAAATCAATGAGCTAATGGCACTCACCAGGTTTCAGAGAGAGTACAGGGAGGTTAGCATGATGTGCTACACGAAGTCCTGGTTGACACACCTCACTCCAGACTCTCACGCTGCTGTACCGGGATTCCACCTGGTGAGAGCGGACCGGAACGTGAAGGAGACCAGTAAGAGGAAAGGTTTGTGATGTATGTGAACGAGAGATGGTCTAACCCAGGGCACATCACTGTTAAGGAGCAGTGCTGCACATGGGATGTGGAGCTATTAGCAGTTAGCATCCGACCGTACTACCTGCCACGCGAGATCTCGCAAGTCATTGCAATAAGTGTTTACATTCCACCGGCGGCAGACGCAACAGCAGCTTGAGAAACAATACACACAGTTGTGTCCAAACTGCAGAAACCACACCCCCAAGCCTTCCTCCTGATATCTGGTGATTTTAATCATGTCTCTTTGTCCTCTACTCTACCTACTTTAATCCAGTATGTGGACTGCTGCACCCGGGAAAACAGGACACTAGACTTGCTGTATGCAAACACCAAGGATGCATACAGAGCATCACCCCTCCCGCCACTGGGACGCTCAGACCATAATCTGGTCCATCTGGTTCCCTCATACATACCCTTACTGTGCAAACAACCCCCCACTACGAAGTATATGAGAAGATGGTCTGATGAGACAAGCATGGCACTCAGGGACTGCTTCCAAACCACAGATTGGGAGGCGCTATGCAGCCCACATGGAGAGGACATTGACAGTTTAACAGGCTGCATAACTGACTACATCATCTTCTATGTGGATAACACTGTACCAACCAGGAAAGTACGGTGCTACTCCAACAACAAACCATGGCTGACCCCAGATCTGAGAGCTCTGCTGAAGCAGAAGTGGAGAGCCTTCAGATCAGGTGATAAAGAGGCAATGAGGACAGAAGGAGCTGAGAATAGAGAATAGTAGGGGAAAGGACAGATATAAGAGGAAGCTGGAGGAGCAGCTCCAGCAAAACAACATCAGAGGTGTGTGGAGAGGATTGAACACCATTAGTGGAAGGAGCACAGTGAGTGGAGGAGGCCCAGAGTCCGGAGATCAGGAGTTATAGTTTAAACCTGTTATAGTTAAATAGTTTTAACCTGTTCTTTAACAGGTTTGACTCAGGAATCTGCCCCTCACCCATCCACCAAAGGTCATCACATGCCAGTGCTCCCCTTCACACCTCTCTGCAACCCCCCACGGCACCTCCTCTTCACACCTCACTGCAACCCCCCACAGCACCAGGGATATCAGCTGCATAACCCCTTTTATATATTCTCTCTTTCTCTTCCCCCCATTTTCCCCTGAGGACTCTACTGCCCCCTCCTGCTATACCATCAGGAAGCACCCACTAACACCACACAATAGCCTCTCCATCACAGCTGACCAGGTGCGGAGTCAGCTGAGGAAGATGAAGCACAGGAAAGCCATCAGACTCCACAACTCAACCAATACTTATAGCAATACCTATTATTACTCATGTATTATTGTTCTTAATAATGTATTATTATTATTATATTTATATCTACATTTACATGTATTTATTTATAATTTATTCATAATTTATTATTTACTATTATTATTACTATTATATTCTCTCTTTGTTCAAGGTTTTCTTGTTAAAGAGCCCTGAATTTCCCATTCATGGAGATAATAAACGATTATTCTATTCTATTCCTGTTATACCAACCAGGTTTTCTAGTCTGTGCAGTAAGATATTGTGATCTATGGTGTCGACTAAGGTCGAGGAGGACTAGGAAGAATACCAACCATTTGTCAGATGCCATTAAAAGATCTTTTACTATTTTCACTTGCGCTGTTTGAGTGCTATGGTGTGGTCGAAACCAGACTGAAAAATCTCAAAAATGCTACTTTTGTGGAGATATGAGCACAACTGCTGGGCCACAGCTTTCTCCAGAATCTTTGATATGAAAGGTAAATTAGACATTGGTTTATAATTTGTTAACTTGAATGGATCAAGATTAGGTTTCTTGAATTGAGGCTTAAAATCTGCTATTTGAATACGTTTGGCACATAGCCCAGGTTGAGAGATGAGTTTACTATTTCTAATAAAGGCCTAATTATCACTGGTGTGACCTCTTTAAATAGTCTGATAGGGACTGCATCCAGGATGGAAGTAGAAGATTTGGAAGAGGAAATAGCTGAGATGAGGTCAGTCTGCAGAACTGGATTAAAGTAGGCTAACCTCTCTGTTGGTATTAGGTTTTGATCTGTATCTATAACAGACGTGGTGTATTTGTTATTTGGCTTTGGATGTCTTGCCGAACGATTTCAATCGTATTAAAACGATCACTATTGTACATTACAGGTATCTGAATTTTAGCTCCTCCATGGTTCTTGAGTGTAGATATTGTGTTGAATAGAAATCTAGAATTATCTTTATTGGATTCTATTAATGTGAATAGGTAGGCAGAAAGTGCGAATGTAAGTGTCCTCTTATATTGTAAGAAACTCTCAGTCCAGGCAGAGTGAAATGATTCTAATGTTGTAAGCCACCATTTATGCTCTAGTTTCTGCATCTTTTGCTTTATAGCATGTGTTTAGTTAGTGTACCATGGAACAAGCTTTTTTTTGTCTAATTCTTTTACGTGTTAACGGTGCTACATTGTCTAACGTGGAACTACATTGTCTAACGTTTCAATGAGTCTTGCTCTTTCTCTACATGAATATTAAAGTCTCCAACAATTATAGCTTTATTTTTATAAACTGCCAGGCTTGCTAGAAAACATCTGAACTCCTTTAGGAACTGTGAGTAGGGTCCTGGTGGCCTATAAATGGTAATCAGTGAAAAGGCTGTCTTTTTTGTATTTGGATTAGTTATATAGAGAAAAAGGGTTTCAAAAGAAGAGAAATTTAAACCTGTTCTCTGACTGAACACCATGGTGTTTTTATGCAAAACTGCTATACCTCCACCTCGTCCACTTAAGTGAGGATTGTGTACATAACTATAACCTGTTGGAGTGTTTTTGTTTAATGTAATAAACTCATCAGGTTTAACCCAGGTTTCTGTGAGACACAGAACATCAAAACCCTCTTCATTAATCTCCTCATTTACAATCACGGCTTTAGAGTTTAGTGTTCTAATATTGAGAATTCCAAGCTTTAGATCTAAGGTGCTGTTGTTGGCTGATTTAGAAAGTTTGACATTAATTAAATTGGTAGAGCAGGTTTTCTGATTTTTTTCTTTCAGGTCGCAAAAGTGCTAGAGAAAACCAGTTTTAATGCTAGATTTTCATAATTTTACAGTTATTCTTAAACATTGTGTCAAAAGCCTGGACGTCACAATTTACGTGGATTTATCTCTAGATACAGACATTGGAAACATTACAGCTATTAAAATAGCTTTCCTTCACTTTAGAAACATTGCAAAACTTATGCAGCACCCCACCGCATTACCCAGCGTTAAAAAGGTAATATCCACTCAAAACCCTACGAATGAGTTGCTTGGGTTTGTTTATTCCCCGGTAGATACCACACAGGTTTACCGTAGTGGAGTAAATAACTGTTGCTCTTTCATAACTTAAATGAACAAGATAAATTAAATGAAAAGATAAATACAACTATGATCCCAGACAGTTTACCAAAAATAAGGACTTCCATATGAAAGTTAAAGAAAACAACACAAATACATCACCACAAATGTTATTTGGGAAAAAAAGGGAAAAAATTATATAGATGTATGTATATATCTATAATAAAATGTACAGCCTGTTCCGTTCGCGTTAACGAAATACACAAGTATAACCCGAACTCGACATACCACCGTGGGCCCACACACTCACTCACACTTCTGTACCGTTGCAGGTTTGTCAATTCCGTGTGCGGTGCGGCCGACAGTGAACTTCCTGGAATGCGACTCCCAGCTCACTCCACAGGTGTTCTTGTCTGACGACACTCCCTAGGCCGGGCAGTATTCCTACATACAATCCTCCTTCGTGCAGGTTGCATTAAGAACACCGGCTCAGCAGCATCCATGCTGTTCACTCACAACTCCTCTCTTTTCACCTCAGCACGCTCCGTGCCTCCGTCTTAATTAACGTGGATCCGTGCTGTCGAGTTTCTACACACTTTTGTTAACCAAGCTTCCCTAAGCACAACGTACACACACGTTTTTCTCTGCTACCACTCTCGCCAGCAGTGTGAAATTGCCAAAAATATGGGGGAGACCTCCGGTTGCAATTTCTCCTTGGTGTATCAAAATAAAAGTCCGGTTTGCTCAATCGATTTTTACATTTCAGTCCATTTACATAAAAGAATAATAAATATTACCATGATATATTACAATGGCATCGACGTATTTACCGTATTGATTAAAACGTGTATAAAATATAAACCAGGAAGAAAACGCATAATATTTCTGGTTTATATACATTTTCCACACTTAAACTAGTTCTAAAAAATCTATAAAAGAAACAAACCTTTTTCATTATATTCTACTAACTCTACCTTAATAGAAACAGGTGTCAGATATATCAAATAAGCGTCATTGAAAAGTTTGCTGGGTTTTGGGAATGTACCTGAGTAGGTCTGATGCTGACACAATCCTTTATTGATGTATAATGCATATACATTTGACCTTATGTGAAATCAGGCCAAATTATCGCCTTTTGGTGTCTGTGTTTAAAACCCAGCAAACTTTTCAATGACAATTATTTGATTTGTTAGTCCAGAGCACATCAGCTAGAGTCATCACTAGATCCAGAAAATCTGACATCTAGACATCACTGGCTTCTTGTGAAATTTCACATTGACTATAAAATTTTACTGCTAACTTACAAAGCCCTAAATAGCCTCGTGCCTGAGTATCTCTCTGAACGTATCTCTAGTTATGAACCTTCACGCTCACTTAAAACAAGATTCTTGTTTTCTAACAGTTCCCAAACTTTTGAAAACAGCAACGGGGGGGAAGAGCTTTTCAATTCAAAGCCCCCATCTCTGGAATAGAGACGGTCTTCCAGCTGCTGTCCAGGACTCAGAGACTCTCAGAATTTAAGTCCAGACTAAAGACTTACTTTTTTAGTCAGGCTTTAAGTAATTAATTTCTCTGTTAGTTAAAAGAGAGTTACAGAGAATTACTGTAACCTGGGACGTTGGTGCTGTCAGCCCACCACTCTCACACTCAAACTCACACTCAGGGACAAACCAAGGTGGATTTCATTATGCATTGTTTGTTAGGTATTTCTGAAAAGCAAGTCCATCAATCTCCGTGACGGTCTCTTGAGATCCTTGCCAGCTGCCACACCGAGTCAGTGCAGCTACTGTCATCGTATTTTTCTCCCGACCTGAACTTCAGATCAGCTTCATCAGACTGGCTGTTCTGCAGGATCTGCTGCCACGAAGATTAAAGTTTCCCCCACCAAACAGAGCTACCACTATTAGCTCATGAACCTCCATTTACAGTCACCAATGGACTTTTTTACTTTTACTTTTACTGTAACTCATGCTTAGTGGAAATCACTATACAGGGATTTTCTTTTTCTTTCTTTCCATTTTATTTCCGGTGTCGAACCAAAGTAGGATGGGTTCCCCTTCTCTTCCTCATGGTTTGGGGAGTTTATCCTTGCCTCTGTCACCCTTGGCTTACTCAATTGGGGCTCGGACCCAGATTCTGTAAAGCTGCTTTGTGATGACAACAACAGTTGTAAAAAGCACTATTTAAATAACGTTAATATGACATACACTAATAGTTTGTATGCTCTCGATGCAGAATTTTGCTTGAAGATTTATCTTGCAAGTGGTACTTGAGAATGCCTCTTTGGCTTATGTAATGCACCCACGCAGTTTCAATGTTTGATGCAGGCCACGAGGAGTGGCTTAGCCTTCAAAATTGTTCAGATTTATTTGTACAATTTGTTGCTATTTTCATCATAACCTCAAGATCATCTAACAAGGCTAAAGACTGTTCTTTGGAGGGTAAAAAGACATAAACGTTAAGATGGAGAAGTGTCATTTTCTACAATCGGACATCTGGTTTCTAGGTCAAGCTCAAGGTACAAATACAGACGCTGACAAGATTAGTGCAGTGGCCTGTCCCAAAACATGTCCTGTCCCAAGAATTGTGAAAAAGCTAAAGGTCCTGTCTTTTGCAGGCTTTTGCAGTAACTGATCATTTAATTAAGGATTTTCCCGTATTGCATCTTTCAGTCAGCATGGACCCAGCAGTGTTTACAAGCTATGAGTAACTGAAAGAAAAGCTAATTAGTGCTACCTCACTAGGTTATACAGAATTTATGTTACCATGCTAGAAGTCAAGGTTTAGGTACAGAGGGAGGGAAGAGAAAAGTCAAAAAGACTCAGAAGGGCTGAAAATAATGATCAAAATTACCATATTATGAAGCTGGAACAACTAACTTTAATGGGTAGTTATAGAGATGTTTCAGAGTTTCCTGTTGGAATCCAAATTCAAAACTTACAGCTGATGCCCTTTATCGCTGACCAGCCGCTGGTGAACCACAACCTGACAGTGCAGAGTATGATGGCTATATGGACAAATTTAGGACAAGCACAACCTTGGATTCTAAACTAGCCTGCCAAAACCAGTGTGTTGTTTGATGAACCAGTGGTCTACAAAGAAAGAGGTAATGAAGAGTGTGTATAACCAAATGGGACAACAGGGTATAGAATGAACAGTGGGTTTGCTGAAGGATGTTTTTGGAGAGGAATATATGAAGTGTAAAACTGAGTAAAGAGGTGTCAGAAGTGTGTGCTGACAAAATTGTGGCAGCCCAAGATCTAGGAATGTTATTAGCTACATGCCCATTTCAAGTGGTTGCAATGGCTTATATCACACTTGAACATGCTTCAGATGGTCAGTAAAATAATGACGAATGTTTTCACTAAGTTTAGTCAGGCATTTGAGATCAGAAGGCATTCACTACAGCTAAAGTTATCCTAAAGGGTGGTTTATGAGGTATTGTGTACCAGAGCGCCTACGCTGATCAGGGTATGGGTATGAGTATGGGTAATATGTAGGTTGCATGAGACAAACATTGGTCTGAACATCTAGATTTTGAAATCAAAGAATGCAGAAATCAATGAATGAATGACAGCAGGAATTACCAGGACTCCATTTTACCTGCCTAGGTTGGCATGCAATGCAGTTTATTTAAGCCTTTATTAGTTGCTAGCAAGCATGGTGCTTTATACCTTAAAGTATAAAGAAGAGGTAGGGTTGTGTAAGAAGTCACTGTGGACATAGGAAAGTGTAGCCAGATGAGCTATGAGCAGGGATAAAGAGAAAGTGATTATTTGTCATTGCAAAACACAGAGTGAAACACAATAAAATACAACCTTTGCTTTTAACTCATACACGATTGCAGCAGGGGGCAGCTCTTTAAAGCACCCGGGGAGTAGTGATGGGAATGGAAAGCAGTGGTGAAGGCCAAAGATAAGGTGTTTGGTGAATTGTACGAGAGGTTGGACAGTAAAGAGGGAGAAAAAGGACCTTTACCGCTTGGCTAGACAAAGAGACAGATCTGCAGCAGGTCAGGGCGATTAAAGTTAGAAATGGAAATGTACTCACAGGTGAACAGAGTGTGTTGAGCAGATGGAAGGAGTACACTGAGGGGCTAATGAATGAAGAAAATGAGAGAGAGAGAGATCGGATGATGTGAAAGATAGTAAACTAGGAAGTGCAGCAAATAAGCAAGATGGAAGAATGGAAAGGCTGTTGGACCAGATGACATACATGGAAGCATGGAGGTGTTTAAGGGAGATGGCAGTTGTGTTTCTGACCAGATTGTTTAACACAATCTTAGAAAGTAAGATGCCTGAGGAGTGGCTATAACTATAGTAACTATAGTGGGTTAAAGTTGATCAGCTACAGTATGAAGTTATGGGAAAGAGTAGTGGAAGCTAAATTATGAAAAGAGGTGAGGATTAGTTAACAGCAGTATGTTTTTATGCCGAGAAGGAACACTACAGATGCTCTGAGGATGTTGAGGGAGAAGTACAGAGAGGAGGAAACAGCTTGAGGAGAACCTGGAGAGATAGAGATATGCTCCAGAGAAGAGAGGAATGAAAGTAAGGAGTCAAAGACAGAATACATGAGTATTAATGAAAGGGAAGAAAGTGGAGTGGTGAGGATGCAGGGAGTAGAGGTGACAAAGGTGTAGGAGTTTAAATACTTGGGATCAACAGTTCAGAGTAACGACGAGTGTGGAAGAGAGGTGAAGATGAGAGTGCAGGCAGGTTGGAATAGGTGGAGATGAGTGGCTGGAGTTATTTGTGACAGACAGGTACCAGCTGGAGTAGGTGTTGTGTGCACCTGTACTGGGGAAAGAGGAAGACACCTGAGCAGGATCGCAGGACTGTTTAGTCTGCCTCCAGCTGAGAGAAAACACAGCTCAGACAGACCAGGAATATGAACAAAAATATAATACTTTATTAGTGAGAAACCCAAACACCACAGCCTTAAAGGTTCCTACACTAGCTCACACATTAGGGAAAAGGGAAACAAACACAGAGACATCCAAACACCACAGCTTTGCATGAACACACTAACTCACACATAGGGAAAAGGGAAACAAACAGAATAACAGGTGACATAGAAACACATACTAAACCCAAACGAGAACACTGGGGATCTACCTGAATACACTTGAACCTGAAAATTAACAAAGGATATTAGGGTGGAGGCTAATGCTAACCGCTAACAACTACTACCTGGCAGGGTTGAATATACACATAAACAAGGTAATCATCATAACTGTGATTCATATGAAAGTAGACAAATAGTAGACTCATTTGAGTTTGAACTCCAGGATGCACCACATGGGGAACCAAAACACCAAAGCATCTGCTTACCTATTGCAATGTTCTATTTATTCCCTCTTGCTGCAGAGGTTCCACCAATGGTTCCACTTTGGTGACAATTACAGCAGAGGGTCTTCAGGTGCGTTGGCTCACAACAAAAAGGAGAGGTTTACAGGACAGTAGTGAGACCAACTATGTTGTATGGGTTGAAAATGGTGGCCCTGACAAAAAGACAGGAGGCAGAGCTGGACGTGTCAGAGTTAAGATACTGAGATTTTCGTTTGGTGTGACAAGGATGGACAGGATTAGAAATGTGTATTGGGAATTCAGCACACCTGTGACCTGACCAGCATACCATACTTAGCACTAATCCCTGTATTTTCCTCTACTCAAGACCAATTTATTTTTAATCTTAAATCAGTACTCTCATGTTGAACAGTGCATATGGAGATTGTTTGGAGGCATGAAATATGTTAACTGGTTTAGTATGTAATTTTGCCATTTCAACCAACTTTGCCATTTGCACAGGTAACATCCAAAGGAGCCAGCTCCCAGTCATACATATAGTAAAGAGGACACACTAAGCCTAATCAGAATTGGGCTTTTGATCATTCTTTTCTTTACATCAGGCCCTATTTCCTGTATCCCCTTGGGTAAACTGATGACACTGTTTCTTTAAACATTATACACTTATACATTAGGTCTCTGCCTAATAGATGTATTGAAGAGCAAAACAGCAAAAAAATAAAAAAATGTTTCAGACTCCTTAACTTACATAGCAGGGGTACTGTTTTCTAATACCTATTATTTTGAGGCTCCCATGATTACCTGGAATCATCCACTGGTCCGTTGCGGTGTGGTGAACTTCCACATCCTTACAAATGAATAGTCTGTCCATGAATCCGCTAAAAATAAAATATATACCCATCCAGTTTCAAGCTTAACACAGCTACTTTATTGTACCCTCATGTGCTTACTTTATGGAAGAAATTTCATCATTAGCAGTAATTTAATTGCTGTTTCTTACCTGAAAATGAAGAATAAACAAAATATAATTTGGTAATTGTTGTGATTATTTATTACTTTGCAATACTGAAATCTGAGAAGGAACATAAAATGGGCGTTTTTCCATATTAGTCTAACCAGTTAAAATAAAAAGCACATTGTGTGATACAATCTTACAAACAAAAATAATTTTAGTGTCACAGTGGCGGGGAGCGGGAAGGACGTCACTGCTGAGCCAGATGTTCTAGACATACTTTTATTTAACAGAAACATGAATCCAGACACGAAACTGGACCAATACCGAAACCAGAACCAAAACCACCCATAACAACAACAGAAGTTTAGCGAATGAGCCGCGCTCTACTGAGAATAAAACAGAAACAGATCACCCCCCCTCTCAAGGGCGCAACACCTGGGGCGCTTCTCCAGTGCCAGAACCTGGAGGGGAGACAAGCTGGAACAGAAAACAAAACATAGCCCTTTAATGGGGTACCTGGTCAGGTCCATATTCTCAAATCAACAAACAAATATACAGGAAGGGGGACCCGGACCAGCCAGTCATGTCTCGGACTGTTGGCGGCGGAGAGGGTTTCCAGTCCAAATCTTTGTAACCAAGTCCCTTTGGTATTCGTGTTTAGCCGTACATCCATTTGGTGCCCTTCTGTTGTCCCATGTTTCCTCTGTCACCCGGCTCTCTGACTCCGTATTTGGGCCTCTGGAGGACTCGTCTGATTGGCTGGAGAGCCTTGTCCGGTCATCATCTGAAAAAGGGCTATATACAGGAGATTCTCTGCGTTTAGAAGGGGCAGAGTTCTTTACCCAGTGCGTGCGCCGCCTCTGGTCTCTGTCCTTCTTGCTCTCCATGACTACCATTTCATAATCTGTGGTGTGGGATTTTGCCTGCAGAGCGTCACTGTGGCCTTGCATGTGCTTCAGCTCCTGCATGAGTCCACTGACTTCTACTTGAAGCTCACCATAGGCTTGAGCTAAAACCTCTCTCTCCCTTTCCATGGTTGCAATGTCACTCTGGCAAAGAGACAAGAGTCCTTTGGTCTCCTCAAGTTGAGAAAGCATAGTGGTGAGCTTTTCTTCGTGTTTCAGTCTTTCATGGGTGGCTGAGCTGGTTATCTGCAGAACAGAGGTCTTGCTCTCTGCCAGCTGTTGGTTGAGCCTTGTCAGCAACTCCTTTTGTTGTTTGATCTGATCATCTCGACAGGTGAATGTCTGTGAGAAGTGCACTGTGCTTTATATTGGCCTGTCTGAGTCTTTCTGACTCAACCCTTAAGTCCTCCTGGGTACTGTTCAAGCTTTTGGTTAGCGAAAAAATCTGTTCCCTGAGACCCCTACAGACTTTCTCACGCTCTGGGTACCCAGCCTGCTTTAGTTCCTCCTGAAAGGAATGTACCTGAAACTGGTTGCTCACCTGTAGGTGGTGATTCATGGCCTGAAGAGAGGTGTTTTCATCCTCCAATCTCTTACACTTTGCATTCAAGGCGTCCAGATCCTGATTGCGTGTACAAATTTCCTGATCCTTGGCGAGGAGCTCAGCCTCCATTTCCTGGAGCTGCTCAACAAAAACATTTTTGGTCTGTCTTTCGGCGCCCAGAATAGACAGCCAGACCTTCTGAGATTCCTGTAGCTCATGTTCCATTTCCTGAATTCTGAAGTTCCTGAAGTTATTTCTCTAACCTGGAACGGCTCCTCTGTTGCCCTCTGCCTGGCAGACGGGTTAGTGGAGCTGTGTTTGGGCACCGCGCCGGGTGCTTGCCTCCTGTTTTTCGCATTATGGATGGCTTTCTTTGCCGTTTTCTTTCTTTGTTTCACATAGGGCGGGGTATCTGCCATTTTTCGCCACGATTGGTGCACTGTGCTGTCTCCACTGGCGGACCGCTGTGATTGGTACAGGAGGGGATATCTAGCGTTGCTGTTGGTGTGCAGCAGGAGCCGGTAAAGAAAAGGGGCACGAACGAAGCCTCTTCCTCGAGGGAACGCCCCATTAACATTACCTCCATTACAGCTAGCACAGCCTTCTCAGTCCGGCCGTACTCCTCCAGCTGTTCTTTGGCCTCCAGACAGGGAATGAGCTGGATTGAGCGACACAGCAGGTCCAGGCATCGTGAGAGCTCAGTGGCTGTTAATCTCTGTACTCCTCCGCTCCACTCGCGACGCCCCGGCTGCCACATTAGCAGCGCTGCTCTGAGGTCCTCAATCATGGCTCCCTGTGCCTGCTCGTACTCCTCACACCACTTTCCAAGGCTCACGACATCCCGCGTTTGGCGGCTCATTTCTGTCACGGTGGCAGGGAGCGGGAAGGACGTCATTGCTGAGCCAGAGGTTCTAGACATACTTTTATTTAACAGAAACATGAATCCAGACACGAAACTGGACCAATCCCGAAACCAGAACCAAAACCACCCATAACAACAACAGAAGTTTAGCGAATGAGCTGCGCTGGGCGCAGGGGCAGCGGTGGCCTAGTGGTTAGGGAGTTGGCCCTGCATTGGAAGATTGGGGGTTTGATTCCCTTACAAGTAGGTTGCCCTGAGGTACTCCTGAGCAAGGTACCGTCCCTGTCACTGCTCCCACTGCTCCCTTTCAATAGCTGCCCACTGCTGCACGGTGTTTGTGTGCATGGGTTAAAAGCAGAGGTCCTGGGCAGCGGTGGCCTAGCGGTTAGGGCGTTAGCCGCATGATCGGAGGATCGGGGGTTCAAACCCCTTTCCAATAGGTTGCCCTGAGGTACCCTTGAGCAAGGTACCATCCCCATCACTGCTCCCCGGGCGCTTTCAATAGCTGCCCACTGCTGCACGGGTTTGAGTGTGCATGGGTTAAATGCAGGTTAAATGCAGAGGTCCAGTTTCGTTGTGGTTCATGTGTGCTGTGCCGTGACCTCGCAATGACAAGGGTTGTCACTTTCACTTTCACTCTGTTCTGACTCATTGAGGCTTAAGTAGTCAGCCTCAATGTAGCACACCTGTGTCATATGAGCTCAGGTGTGCTCCGTCAGAACAGAGCACCCTCTACTGAGAATAAAACAGAAACAGAACACCCCAAGTCCTGACATTGACAGTCCAAGACAGTTTAACTTGTTTTTCAGCACTTACCAAAGTGTATTATTTTATCACAAGGCATTTTGAGTGAATTGTGTAGCAGTATTCTAGTTTTTCTCTTGCACAAAAACAAAATGAAAGTTACTGATTGTTAGGAAAATCGTAAATATTTATCATTGATGATGAACTGTTAACCTTTTTGTTTTACGACTTCTGCAAAGAGCTTGTTACAACAGTTGACCTTTGTACCTGAACCTTCCCAGACACAAAATTCCTCTTCTCTGTTTACTATTTTGTAACAAGGAGTGTGGGCTAATTGCCGTTGTAAAAATCAGGAAAGCAAATAAAAGGCTTGCAGAGGGAGAAGCAAATCGGAGGAGGTAACTGGTGTTGGCTGGTGCCTGGCTCCCCTTGCAAGTAAAAGCTGCAGATCCTGTGTCTGGTGTTTTCCTTCGTTCTACTGTCTCTGCTTACAGGAATTTTCTAACATAACTTGGTCCTTCGAGCCGGATTGCTACAGATCCGTGTCCCTGCGGAGCACTTGGAGGACGCTGAAGTCTGTGCACAGCCCACGAGTCTGGGACCGTGGATGAAAGCCCGCCATAGTGAATTCTATGTCGGCCAGTAAGTCTCGAGTTGTTCCGCTGGACCGGATTGACGCGATCTGAACATCATTTGGTTGAGACGGTGAGAGCGTGGGAAAACAGGTAAGACAAGGATTTATGGAAAAGCGCTGAAAGGTTCAGGGAACCTTAGAGAGACGTCTAGAGAGTCTGGGACTCTCACAGTCTAAAGGGGATCAGAAGGATTGCCCTAGAGGTCTAATTGTACTAGTACTAGTCAATTGAGATGCTCCTGAGAAGTAACTAAGGTAGTTACTATAGACTGAGGTATGTGTTTGTCTGTCTGTCTGTCTGTGTGAATGGGAGAGACCCAGTACTGAAACAGGACAACCCGAAACCTAACGGTGCGAACATGAAGTTGTCCCTGAGGACTGGACTGGTGATCCTCTCCATGGAGGATTTAGGTGGTGGTTAACAGAATCGAAAACGTTTTTCATCTCTTGGGATTAGAACCCCCAGTGGAGGACCGGACTGGACAATAGGTCTAGCCTAGAAGCTTGTTCTCCAGAGAGTGATTAACGGCCCAAAGAGGACTTTTCTAGTGACCCACCACAGTGGACTCATAAGTGCCTTGTTGTCAAATGAAGTCAATGTTTGAGGCCGCCTTGTGAATGTTATTAGGACATTCTAGAGGAGTTCAGGTTTGCAAATATTGTGGCTACAGAGGTGTACAACAGGTGTAAAGAAAGAAAAATGAAAAAAATAGAAAGAAAAGAGAAAAAAAAAAAAAAAAAAAGATAAAAGAAAAATTTTGACTTTACCTAGATTCTCCTGCCTGTGAGGTCTGTCATAAGGAGGGAACGCAAAGACCTAAGTCGGGGACTTAGGCACACCTAGGCAAGGGACTTAGGTGGACCTTGGGGGTAACCCCGGGTAGGGACCTGTACCTAGAGGACAGTTCAAGAGAACTGAGGTAGATTGGGTCCAACTCTTTCAAGGAAAGGTTGAGAGTAATAAAAGTTAAGAACGGAAATGCGTTGAAATATGGAGACCTCACAGTCACGGGATCTAGGAAAAGAGATTAAGGGGAATTCGCAAAGACTGACTGTTATGGGAAACATGGAGAAGTGACTGACCCGACAATATTAGGTAGATAGGTTGTGAAACATGGGTTTCCAGATGGTTCTTTCAGTACTAAGGTTTTGAAAGATTTATAGAAGAAATAGAAGGAGGAGTGCCAGGAAGGTAGAAATGGCATTAGTAAATAAGTAAAATAAATAAGTTAATAAGTAAATTAATAAATAATGAAATTATATTAATAATAAAATTCACATTATATAATTATATAATAATAATAATAAAAGAAACAATGGTAAAATTAAAGCAATAGAGGCATGTGCAGTGAGACTCAAGTTTAAAGACATCATGCCAAAGTAAGTGCTGCAGCTGCACCTCCCGCCCTGGAGAGACAAATGGGATCCTCCCTGAAACCCCCTTACGTGCAAACAAACTTATATCCAAATTTAGATGCTTTTAAAATGCCTGATGGCCCGGCCACAAATACTAGGGGCCATAAGGGCAAGGTGGGGGAATGGAGTAAATAAAAAGGGGGGACTTCTTAGCCCAGGCGGTTTAGTGAGGGCAATAAACCCGAATACTGCAGATGAATGCCCCATGGTGGAAGTAGCTAATCCAGCCTGGGATCCTAATCATGCAGAGACGGGAGACAGAATCATGTTAGTATATAGAAGCTGGACTCATGAGGACGTCAAAAAGGATACTGAATCTGTGACGTCTCCTAAAAAGAATCCTAATCAGTGTTGCTCGGATGTGACGAACCTGATCAATTCGTACCATCTGAATGGCCCTGAAATTCAACAAGTTTTCATGGCAATTTTTTACAATGGAATGGTTCAGAGTTAGAGGGGACTGGGAACCAATGGACGGTGGGAATCTTCCCGGGCCCCTAGCCCATAATAGCCCACAGCTACTACAGCGAGTAGAGTGACTCCTAAATAGAATCAGAGAAGTATATAGAAAGAGAGCTGATTATGCAATTATTAATCAAACAAAGCAAAAAGAAGGTGAGACAGTTGTAGAATTCAGAGGAAGGTTTCAGCAAGTCTTTGTAGAAAACAGTGGACTACAAGAAGATAATGATGATAATGGTGCATTTAGACAACAACTAAAGAATGCATTACTGGAGGCATTTAGACCTCCTGTTAGCATGTGGATAAGAAAACATTGTGTCCAGCTTCCCACATGCACATTAGATGAGTTTATGAATTATGCCATACATGCAGAGAAAATTACAGAAAAAAAACAATCAAAGACAGATGTTTTCTGGCAAGGTGATTGTGAAATGTTTTACCAAGAGAATCAAGGAAGAGGTAGATTTAGAGGAAGAGGAAGGTTTAGAGGAGGTTTCAGAGGACGAGGTGGTCGAGGCCGAGGATATGGTCCAAAGTTGAGAGATGAAGCATGTTATAACTGTGGAGAAATGGGACATTGGGCAAAGGATTGTCCTAAACAGAAAATAGAATGACTAGATGGAAAACAGGAAGTTGAACAAAAGGAAGAAGAGGGGCCAGATGTTTTACTAGATTTAGAGGATATATGTTACGCAGGTTATAACAGACCAGACATTACCTTAATAGTTGAAAATAAACCTTACACATTTTTGTGTGACAGTGGGGCCTGTTGGACAGTAATGAGAGAAGATGCAGACTGGTTGCCAGTATCAGAGGACATCATAAATGTTCGATCTGCTAATGGGCGTATTGAAACCAAATTCTTAACTAAACCACTTGCAATAACTGACCCTGCTACAGGATCAACCGTCCATGCTCCTGTAGTACTGGCCAGTTGTTGTCCATATAATTTACTGGGTCGGGATGTAATGGTTAAACTGGATATATGTATCATTCCTGACGGGAAAGGAGGAATGATTGCGAGACGAAAAGGAGAAAATAGTGACATTTTTTCAGTAAAAGCTGAAGGTGAGGTCTATTATCTTTGGACTTTAGACTTACCAACTCAAGGGCAAAGCAATATTCCAGGAAAATTACTAGAAAAAGCTAGAAAATATGTAAAAAAGGACTCAGAGATGATGAAAGAAGGAGAGTTACATATTACGTTAAGATTCAAAAATAACCCAGGATCCGACCCAGCATATGATAAACTAGTCCATAAACTGGGACCACAAAAGGTAGTAATAACAGAAATTTATTATGACAACAAAAATACTTGTTTCTGCTCTGTTAAATTGACAGATGAAGCCTGGAAGTTGATGTGCACATACTCACCTCCACATATTTCTTTAGCAAAAAGTAAGAAAGCCAGATGGAAAGACAGTGGCCCAGTTTTGGCCAAACTTCAGACAGCCATAGAGTGGGAAAAAAAGGGAGATGAGTATATGAGCGATCACTCCGACTTCAGGAAACAAAGCCTAAATTGGGTAATAAGTACCACACCTACTGTCCACCTTACTGATAACACTAAAAAATGACAAATCTTCCTCACTGAGGAAGAATGGAACGAACTGAAAGGGGTGCCTATAGAATTATGGACCGCTGGTCCATCAGACGTAGGACTATTAAAGGATCAATTACCAGTTCAAATAAGAGCAAAAAGTGAATATAGACCAGTAATACGACAATACCCTCTAAAAAAAGATGCAGCAGATGGAATTAGACCAGTTATTGAGGCTAACCTTGTGGCAGGAGTATTAATACCATGTCAGGATTCTCCGTGTAATACCCCAATTTTTCCAGTAAAAAAGGCACCGCCATCAGTGGGATGGCGAATGGTACAAGACCTTAGAGCCGTGAACAGCGCAGTAATTCAAAGAGCCCCCACCGTTCCAGACCCACATACGTTGCTGAATGAGCTATGACCAGATACTAAAGTTTTTTCAGTCATAGATCTGAGCAATGCCTTTTTCTCAATCCCATTACATCCAGACAGTCGATTCTGGTTCGCTTTTACCTTTGAAGGGAAAAGGTATACATATACAAGGTTACCACAAGGGTATTGCGAGAGCCCTACTATATTTTCCGCCGCTATACAAAGTTGTTTAGCTAAATTTACTCCTCCATGTTCCAGCCAAATATTAGTTTATATAGATGATATTTTATTAGCATCAAAAGCAGAGTCAATATGTAAAAAGGATATTTGAGCTTTGCTCAAATATCTAACTGATTTGGGTAATAAGGTGAATAAAGATAAGCTACAATATTGCTAAAACTAGTGTTAAATATTTAGGACATACACTCACACCTGACGGTAGAATGGTAAATACAGAGAGAAAAAACTGCAAAATTATCAGCACCTAGGCCTAAAACAAAAAAACAAATGATGTCTTTTTTAGGCTTGTGCAGTTATTGTAGAGCATGGGTGACACATTTCGCTGAGGTAGTTCGCCCCTTGAAAAAAAGATCTATGATACACCCCTTAGCATGGCTTTCCCTCTGCAATGGACAGAGCAAGCCATAAAGGCATTTATATGAGCAATGAGAACAAGCCAATATTACCTAAATCTATGTATAAGTGGGCGGCGATATTGAGTCATGGGCGATGCCATGTCTCAACAGGGGGGATGGTAGGCCTGGTAAATAAGCAATATACAGCATATGGATTTAATATTTACTCAAAAAATTTTTGTATGGCTTGCCCTGTGTGTTTGAAACATAATCCACAGGGCAACATCAGACCAAAGAGAGGAGCGTTTCCCCCAGCACCTTACCCTTTCCATACAATACATATGGATTTCATTGAACTACAAGTGTTGTTTGGTGCTGGTGGATGCGTACTCTAAATGGGTAGAATTATTTCCTACAAAAACTCCAGACGCCCTAACAGTGGCCAAAGCCATATGCAAAAGGATAATACCCACTTTTGGGGTACCACAGAAATTGTATAGCGATAATGGCAGCCATTTTGTCAACACGATAGTGAGTAAAATGGCATCAAATTTAGGAATAGACTTAAAAAACACACTGTAGTTACCACCCCCAAAGTGCAGGGTGAGTGAAAAGAACAAATGGTACAGTAAAATCTAAACTAAGGAAATGCATGGAATAAACTGGCAGACAATGGCCACAGTGAATAGATCTAGTTCAGCTGAGTATGAATATAACTCCAACTTTTGGCAGTTCTTTAACACCATTTGAAGTATTGTATGGTAGACCATACAGGCTACCGGATTTAGATAGCAATATTAATGACCCTGATGATGATCTGGATCTTGTTGATTATATGAGGAAAATGTTGGCTAACAGAGAGATAAGAGCAGTTAATGTAACACCAGAGTCTCCTTTGCTCCCACAGGAGGGACCCCAGTGCGCATAGGGGACTGGGTGTTCACTAAAGAAATTAAGAGAAGAAAAACTGGTCCAGCCCCCAGTGGGGAGGTCCATACCAAGTACTGACCACCCCAACTGCTGTAAAAATTGCTGAGCGACCCACGTGGATACATTTGTCACACTGTAAAAAATCAACCTTAGGAAGTGAGGTAGGAGCCATGCAGTAAAGGGTGAAGTCTGACTACAAAGGGGGGTTGTGGTTTAGAAGCAGCTCGTCTCAAAGTCAGTGAAGAAATCAGCCATCCCTTACTGCTTTAGGGTATCCTACCACGCTTGAAACAATGTTGGGAAAAATTATAGTCCTTATAGTTACGTTCATGGTACTATTTCAGGTTTTGCTGTTACAATTTTATAGTCCACAGGAAAATCATGACAAGAAACAGAGACATGAGAGGTGCTGAACAATGCCAATGAACTCCACGGACCAGGAAATGTAACCATACTTATCACACAAATATTTGGTATCGCTATGCTGAGTTGGTAGCAAGGAGTAGAAATGTATCAGGATGTTATGTTTGTTCTTTTATGCCAGTATCATCCGCTCATCCTAGTTTGACTGCTCTCCCATTGCCCTCATCTGAGTCTGAGTGCGTAATGGAGCACACCTACCTGGAAACTGGAGTGGCATTTGAGCCCCAGTAAGAGTTACGAACCACACGTTTATCATATCTAAAGGTAACACATCACACACAGGGGGGCGAAAAGCAATAAAAGACTCCGGAACGCCACCTAATGCCCTGTCAGGGAACAACGGAACCCATCCAACCAACTACACTGATTGGCTACATGTCCAGCGAGCCTGTGAACCATCACCCAGCGGCTGGGGTGCGGTCCGTGTCTCAAGGGCACGAAGGTCGCTGGAGGAAGTCCAACCCCAAGGTTCGGTATGGGGGTCCGATGTACCTGAGGAGCTTAAGCATTGGACTACCGGGAGTAAGGTGGCATTGGCTTTGTTCCCCTTGGTGGGAGTAGCAAAGAATATGTTAAGAATTGAAACCATAGATTATCGCTATTTTTAAACGCTAGTATAAAAGCACAGGAAACAAACAATGAGGAGCAGTCAAGCATGAGGATGATGGTGCTACAAAATCGAATGGTACTCTACTTACTAACCGCTGAGAAAGGAGGGGTTTGTGTAATGTTAAATGATACTTGTTGTACGTATATTCCTGACAGCACTAGTGAAGGACACGAGATAACTGAGGCCATAGACCAGATGAAGAAGATCCAACATGCTATGTCCCAAGACAAAGTTTATCAACCGTGGGACCCCTTCTCCTGGTTCCTGTCTGGAGGATGGAAACTGACTCTTTTGAAATTAATGCTACCCGTGGTTATTGTGCTTCTATTATTTTGTCTTTTCACAGGATGTGTCATCCCTTGCTTGAGAGCAATGCTGTCCAGAATGATAGGGCAGTCAATGCGAGATGTGATGTTGAGTGAAGAATATTACACCCTGCTGTCAGACAACAAAGAAACTTTCAACTAAGTGTAAATTGTTAAAGGTGTTATGAAAATGAAGGAACTGCAGAAAACTGAAAAGAGATGCAGTATTGGGATTTGTCAACGGACATTTATCAATGATAAACAGGAGGGAAATGTTAGGAAAATCGTAAAGATTTATCATTGATGATGAACTGTTAACCTTTTCGTTATCCTTCTTGTTTTACGACTTCTGCAAAGAGCTTGTTACGACAGTTGACCTCTGTACCTGGACCTTCCCAGACACAGATTTCCTCTTCTCTGTTTACTATTTTGTAACAAGGAATGTGGGCTAATTGCCGTTGTAAAATCAGGAAAGCAAATAAAAGGCTTGCAGAGGGAGAAGCACTTCGGAGGAGGTAACTGGTGTTGGCTGGTGCCTGGCTCCCCTTGCAAGTAAAAGCTGCAGATCCTGTGTCTGGTGTTTTCCTTCGTTCTACTGTCTCTGCTTACAGGAATTTTCTAACATAACTTGGTCCTTCGAGCCGGATTGCTACAGATCCGTGTCCCTGCGGAGCACTTGGAGGACGCTGAAGTCTGTGCACAGCCCACGAGTCTGGGACCGTGGATGAAAGCCCGCCATAGTGAATTCTATGTCGGCCAGTAAAGTCCTGAGTTGTTCCGCTGGACCGGATTGACGCGATCTGAACATCATTTGGTTGAGACGGTGAGAGCGTGGGAAAACAGGTAAGACAAGGATTTATGGAAAAGCGCTGAAAGGTTCAGGGAACCTTAGAGAGACGTCTAGAGAGTCTGGGACTCTCACAGTCTAAAGGGGATCAGAAGGATTGCCCTAGAGGTCTAATTGTACTAGTACTAGTCAATTGAGATGCTCCTAAGAAGTAACTAAGGTAGTTACCATAGACTGAGGTATGTGTTTGTCTGTCTGTCTGTCTGTCTGTGTGAATGGGAGAGACCCAGTTCTGAAACAGGACAACCCGAAACCTAACGGTGCGAACATGAAGTTGTCCCTGAGGACTGGACTGGTGATCCTCTCCATGGAGGATTTAGGTGGTGGTTAACAGAATCGAAAACGTTTTTCATCTCTTGGGATTAGAACCCCCAGTGGAGGACCGGACTGGACAATAGGTCTAGCCTAGAAGCTTGTTCTCCAGAGAGTGATTAACGGCCCAAAGAGGACTTTTCTAGTGACCCACCACAGTGGACTCATAAGTGCCTTGTTGTCAAATGAAGTCAATGTTTGAGGCTGCCTTGTGCATGTCAATAGGACATTCTAAAGGAGTTTAAGATTGCAAATATTGTGGCTACGGAGCAACAGGCGCAAGGGAAATTATTAGAAAACAATAAAAACTCGTAAAGAAGGTGTAAAGAGAAAAAAAAAAAAAAGGGGGAATTCGCAAAGACTGACTGTTATGGGAAACATGGAGAAGTGACTGACCCGACAATATTAGGTAGATAGGTTGTGAAACATGGGTTTCCAGATGGTTCTTTCAGTACTAAGGTTTTGAAAGATTTATAGAAGAAATAGAAGGAGGAGTGCCAGGAAAGTAGAAATGGCATTAGTAAATAAGTAAGTAAATAAATAAATAATAAATATTAATAATAAAATTCATATTATGTAATTATATAATAAAAGAAAGAATGGTAAAATTAAAGCAATAGAGGCATGTGCAGTGAGACTCAAGTTTAAAGACATCATGCCGAAGTAACTGCTGCAGCTGCACCTCCCGCCCTGGAGAGATAAATGGGATCCTCCCTGAAACTACCCCCTTATGTGCAAACAAATTTATATACACTTTTAAAATACCTGATGGCCCGGCTACAGAATACTAGGGGCCATAAGGGCAAGGTGGGGGGTATGGAGTAAAACAATGGGAGGACTTCTTAGCCCAGGCGGTTTAGTGAGGGCAATAAACCTGAATACTGCAGATGAATGCCCCATGGTGGAAGTAGCTAATCCAGCCTGGGATCCTAATCATGCAGAGACGGGAGATAGAACCATGTTAGTATATAGAAGCTGGACTCATGAGGACGTCAAAAAGGCTACTGAATTTGTGATGTCTCCTAAAAAGAATCCTAATCAGTGTTGCTCGGATGTGACGAACCTGATCAATTCGTACCATCTGAATGGCCCTGAAATTCAACAAGTATTCATGGCAATTTTTTACAATGGAATGGTTCAGAGTTAGAGGGGACTGGGACCCAATGGACGGTGGGAATCTTCCCGGGCCCCTAGCCCATAATAGCCCACAGCTACTACAGCGAGTAGAGTGACTCCTAAATAGAATCAGAGAAGTATATAGAAAGAGAGCTGATTATGCAATTATTAATCAAACAAAGCAAAAAGAAGGTGAGACAGTTGTAGAATTCAGAGGAAGGTTTCAGCAAGTCTTTGTAGAAAACAGTGGACTACAAGAAAATAATGATGATGATGATGCATTTAGACAACAACTAAAAAATGCGTTACTGGAGGAATTTAGACCATTAGCATTAGAAACGTTTTATCAAGGGAATCAAGGAAGTTGTAGAAACAGAGGAAAAGGAAGGTTTAGAGGAGGTTTTAGAGGACGAGGTGGTCGAGGCCGAGGATATGGTCCAAAGTTGAGAGATGAAGCATGTTATAACTGTGGAGAAATGGGACATTGGGCAAAGAATTGTCCTAAACAGAAAGTAGAATGACTAGATGGAAAACAGGAAGTAGAACAGAGGGAAGAAGATGGGCCAGATGTTTCACTAGATTTAGAGGATATATGTTATGCAGGATATAGTGACCAGACATTACCTTAATAGTTGAAAATAAACCTTACACAATTTTGTGTGACAGTGGGGCCTGTAGGACAGTAATGAGAGAAGATGCAGACTGGTTGCCAGTATCAGAAGACATCATAAATGTTCGATCTGCTAATGGGCATATTGAAACCAAATTCTTAACTAAACCACTTGCAATAACTGACCCTGCTACAGGATCAACCGTCCATGCTCCTGTAGTACTGGCCAGTTGTTGTTCATAATTTACTGGGTCGAGATGTAATGGTTAAATTGGATATATGTCTCATTCCTGACAGTAAAGGAGGATTGATTGCGAGACGAAAAGGAGAAAATAGTGACATTTTTTTTCCAGTAAAAGCTGAAGGAGAGGTCTACTATCTTTGGAATTTAGACTTACCAACTCAAGGGCAAAGCAATATTCTAGGAAAATTACTAGAAAAAGCTAGAAAACATGTGAGTAAGGACTCCGATATGATGAAAGAAGGAGAGTTACATATTACGTTGAGATTCGAAAATAACCCAGGGTCCGACCCAGCATATGACAAACAAAAGGTATACATATACGAGGTTACCACAAAGGTATTGCGAGAGCCCTACTATATTTTCCGCCGCTATACAAAGTTGTTTAGCTAAATTTACTCCTCCATGTTCCAGCCAAATATTAGTTTATATAGATGATATTTTATTAGCATCAAAATCAGAGTCAATATGTAAAAAGGATATTTTAGCTTTGCTCAAATATCTAACTAATTTGGGTAATAAGGTGAATAAAGATAAGCTACAATATTGCTAAAACTAGTGTTAAATATTTAGGACATACACTCACACCTGACGGTAGAATGGTAAATACAGAGAGAAAAAACTGCAAAATTATCAGCACCTAGGCCTAAAACAAAAAAACAAATGATGTCTTTTTTAGGCTTGTGCAATTATTGTAGAGCATGGGTGGCACATTTCGCTGAGGTAGTTCGCCCCTTGAAAAAAAGATCTATGATACACCCCTTAGCATGGCTTTCCCTCTGCAATGGACAGAGCAAGCCATAAAGGCATTTATATGAGCAATGAGAACAAGCCAATATTACCTAAATCTATGTATAAGTGGGCGGCGATATTGAGTCATGGGCGATGCCATGTCTCAACAGGGGGGATGGTAGGCCTGGTAAATAAGCAATATACAGCATATGGATTTAATATTTACTCAAAAACTTTTGTATGGCTTGCCCTGTGTGTTTGAGACATAATCCACAGGGCAACATCAGACCAAAGAGAGGAGCGTTTCCCCCAGCACCTTACCCTTTCCATACAATACATATGGATTTCATTGAACTACAAGTGTTGTTTGGTGCTGGTGGATGCGTACTCTAAATGGGTAGAATTGTTTCCTACAAAAACTCCAGACGCCCTAACAGTGGCCAAAGCCATATGCAAAAGGATAATACCCACTTTTGGGGTACCACAGAAATTGTATAGCGATAATGGTAGCCATTTTGTCAACGCAATAGTGAGTAAATTGGCAACAAATTTAGGAATTGATTTAAAAACACACTGTAGCTACCACCCCCAAAGTGCAGGGTTAGTGGAAAGAACAAATGGTACAGTAAAATCTAAACTAAGGAAATGCATGGAATAAACTGACAGACACTGGCCACAGTGTACAGATCCAGTTCAGCTGAGTATGCATATAAATCCAACTTTTGGCAGTTCTTTAACACCGTTTGAAGTATTGTATGGTAGACCATACAGGCTACCGGATTTAGATAGCAATATTAATGACCCTGATGATGATCTGACTGGGGACTGGGTGTTCACTAAAGAAATTAAGAGAAGAAAAACTGGTCCAGCCCCTGGTGGGGAGGTCCATACCAAGTACTGACCACCCCAACTGCTGTAAAAATTGCTGAGCGACCCACGTGGATACATTTGTCACACTGTAAAAAAATCAACCTTAGAAAGTGAGGTAGGAGCCACGCAGTAAAGGGTGAAGTCTGAATACAAAGGGGGGTTGTGGTGTAGAAGCAGCTCGTCTCAAAGTCAGTGAAGAAATCAGCCACCCCTTGCTGCTTTAGGGTATCCTACCACACTTGAAACAATGTTGGGAAAATTATAGTCCTTATAGTTACGTTCATGGTACTATTTCAGGGTTTGCTGTTACAATTTTTATAGTCCACAGGAAAATCATGACGAGAGACATGAGAGGTGCTGAACAATGCCAATGAACTCCACGGACCAGGAAATGTAACCCATACTTATCACACCAATGTTTGGTATCACTATGCTGAGTTGGTAGCAAGGAGTAGAAATGTATCAGGATGTTATGTTTGTTCTTTTATGCCAGTGTCATCCGCTCATCCTAGTTTGACTGCTCTCCCATTGCCTTCATCTGAGTCTGAGTGCGTAATTGAGCACACCTACCTGGAAACTGGAGTGGCGTTTGAGCCCCAGTAAGAGTTACGGACCACACATTTATCATTCCTAAAGGTAACACATCACACACAGGGGGGCGAAAAGCAATGAAAGACTCCAGAACGCCACCTAATGCCATGTCCGGGAACAACGGAACCCATCCAACCAACTACACTGATTGGCTACGTGTCCAGCGAGCCTGTGAACCATCACCCAGCGGCTGGGGTGCGGGCCGTGTCTCAAGGGCACAAAGGTCGCTGGTGGAAGTCCAACCCCACGGTTCGGTCTGGGGGTCCGATGTACCTGAGGAGCATAAGCATTGGGCTGCCGGAAGTAAGGTGGCATTGGTTTTGTTCCCCTGGGTGGGAGTAGCAAAGAACAGGTTAAGAATTGAAACCATAGTTTATCGATTGAGTCTATTTTTAAACACTAGTATAAAAGCACGGGAAACAAACAGTGAGGAGCAGTCAAGCATGAGGATGATGGTGCTACAAAATCGAATGGTACTTATATTCCTGACAGCACTAGTGAAGGACACGAGATAACTGAGGCCATAGACCAGATGAAGAAAATCCAACATGCTTTGTCCCAAGACAATGTTTACCGACCATGGGAGCCCTTCTCCTGGTTCCTATCTGGAGGATGGAAACTCACGCTTTTGAAATAAATGTTACCCGTGGTTATTGTGCTTCTATTATTTTGTCTTTTCACAGGATGTGTCATCTCTTGCTTGAGAGCAATGCTCTCCAGAATGATAGCGCAGTCAATGCGAGACGTGATGTTGAGTGAAGAATATTACACCCTCCTGTCAGACAACAAAGAAACGTTCAACTAAGTGTAAATTGTTAAAGGTGTTATGAAAATGAAGGAACTGCAGAAAACTGAAAAGAGATGCAGTACTGGAATTTGTCAATGGACATTTATCAATGATAAACAGGAGGGAAATGTTAGGAAAATCGTAAATATTTATCATTGATGATGAACTGTTAACCTTTTTGTTATCCTTTTTGTTTTACGACTTCTGCAAAGAGCTTGTTACAACAGTTGACCTTTGTACCTGAACCTTCCCAGACACAAAATTCCTCTTCTCTGTTTACTATTTTGTAACAAGGAGTGTGGGCTAATTCCCATTGTAAAAATCAGGAAAGCAAATAAAAGGCTTGCAGAGGGAGAAGCAAATCGGAGGAGGTAACTGGTGTTGGCTGGTGCCTGGCTCCCCTTGCAAGTAAAAGCTGCAGATCCTGTGTCTGGTGTTTTCCTTCCTTCTACTGTCTCTGCTTACAGGAATTTTCTAACACTGATACGACAGCACAAACTATACTGATATTAACTAATAGTTAAACAGCCAGAGAATATATGTTAAGCACAGAAGGTGTGGTGGAATAATATTGTGTATTACTTTAAAATTCTATAACTTATGAATCCTAAACTCAACAAGTCAAAATCCTTATCAATAAATTAGTTGAATACACCGCTGAGCCACTTCAATAAGTACACCTACTGTGCATCTATCTACTCGGTGTCTGTTTTATTAGCTCCATTTAAGTACAACACTTACAGACTGCAGTTCACTCTAACATGCCACTATCATGTCAGTATAACAAGCTGAACTGAATAACTGAATCTTATTCGCTGATTTCTGCCCATTTCACCACGCATTCCTCAATTTCATGGACAGGGGTTTTCAATAAAAAGCTGTCCAATGTGGTCTGTTTCAGATGCAGATTATAGAAGCACTACATTCGTACTGCTTCGCCAAGTCGACTACACGCACACCTTGGTCATGTTCTTCGATAATTTCCTTTTTTAATTCAATGCACATCATCCACTTCTTCTTCTCAAAACTGTCCATCAGTTTTGCCACAATCGGGTTACTCTTCACTACCTCTCATTGCATGTGTTAACTTCTGCCCCCTTGTTAGTATTCCTTCTTCAGCTTTAACCACTTGATCCTCGACTCTGCCCTCACTTTCCTACTCATTTTCCTACCCATTCTTGACCTCCAAGTTTATCCTACAGACCTATGCTGTTTAGTTATGCTCAACCTTTTCACTACTTTGTGGTCTTAAATCACCTTTAGATTGACCATCCTGCAAATTATATAATCCAGCTGTGTACATCTTTCTTCACCCTTATTTCACCCTCTGTTCCTGCCTCTTCTTAAAATTCACTACAGCCATTTCCATCCTTTTAGTAAAATTCACAGCCTCTCCTTGACACCATACCTACTCATCACCTCTGTGTCCTTCACCAAAATGCCCAAAAGTTTTACAACAGATGCCATTCTTGATCTAACCCCCCCCCGATGGTGGCCTGGTAACACGCAGCGACCGCTCCGGGGTCCAAACTTTGGTGTTAAAGTCTGTAAAAAAGTTTTTCCATCAGACTACTTTTCATCAGATGACTTACACATGAGCATCACAACTGTGAATGCTATTAAATGCTGGAGCTCAGGAATCAGCCAGGATACAGTCTTCCAGCGACTCTCCAAACAACGCTACAGGAGCTTGGCGTGCTTCGAAGACCAGGCCTTCAGTCCCTGAGATCGCCTGCTGTACCTGGCCAACTGAGAGGACATCGAAAGCGATGCGAGAGGAAACCGAAACACAGCAAGTGTGCTTTGGTCTGGGCTCAGCTAAAGGCTAACGCTAGCCTCCTCGCCAATGTCTGCTCCCTGGATAATAACTTGGACTGTATACGACTCCATCTGAACACCCAGCGTGAGTACAGAGACTGCTGTGTTTTTGTTTTTATGGAGACATGGCTCAGCGACAGCATTCCGGACACCGCCATCCAGCTCGCTGGACTCTCTGTGTTTCGCTCGGACAGAAACTCCACTTTGTCCGGCAAGACGTGCGGAAGGGTGCTGTGTGTTTACATAAACACACAATGGGTGTACGAACGCTGTGCTGGTCTCTGTACAATGCTCAACACTGCTGGAGGTCCTGACAGTCCTAGGGTTAGGGTTAGACAGACCTTTTTATCTGCTCAGGGATTTCTCTACAGTTTTTATTATGGCGATCTACATTCCACCCAGAGCTAGTGCTAACAGCGCTAATGCTAACAGCATACTGGCTGAACTTTATGGAGCGATCAGTGAGCTCAAAACTCCCAGCCAGACGGACTGTTCAGTTCTCCCTAAATTTCATCAACATGTGGATTTTGCAACAAGGGGGGGAAACATGCTGGACTGTGTTTACACAAACATGGCCGGTGCATACAGAGCCAAGCCCCTCCCCCACCTCAGACACTCAGACCACATCTCTGTTCTGATCCCAGCGTACAGACCCATCATCAGGCATGTGAGGCCCACCCTGAAGCAGGTGAAGAGCTGGCCCACAGGAGCCATTTCTGCTCTTCAGGACTGCTTCGAACACACCGACTGGGACATGTTTAGGGAGGCTGCAACCTACGATGACTCCATCAACTTGGAGGAGTACACAGATTCAGTGACTGGCTACATCAGCAAGTGCATTGAGGATGTTACTGTTTCCAAGTCCTTCATCACACGACCAAACCAGAAGCCATGGATGACTGCGGAGGTGCACAGACTCCTGAGAACCCGGGACAAAGCCTTCAAGTCAGTGGACGAGGTTGCCCTAAGAAAAGCGAGGGCGAAACTGTCTCAGGCTATCAGAGCAGCCAAGCGAGCGCTCACACAGAGAATCCATGGCCACTTCAAAAACATCAGTGACACATGGCACATGTGGCAGGGCATTCAGGCCCTCACCAACTACAGGACATCTCCACCTGCCTGTGACGGTGACTCCTCCCTCCCAGATGCGCTAAACCGCTTCTATGCAAGGTTTGATGTGCCAAACAACTCAGAAATGAGGAGAACCATCCCTCCTCCAAATGACCAGGTTCTCTGTCTGACCAAGGCCGAGGTGAGAAGATCTCTACTGAGAGTCAACCCACAGAAAGCTGCTGGTCCAGACAACATACAAGGTTGTGTGCTCAGAGGATGTGCAGAACAGCTGGCAGATGTTCTCACTGACATCTTCAACATCTCTGAGCACCACTGTTGTTCCTAGGTGCTTCAAGACCACCAGCATCATCCCGGTGCCAAAGAAATCATCTGTCTCCTGCCTAAATATCTATCGTCCCGTCGCACTCACACCTATCATCATTATGTCAGAATGCTGTTCATCGATTACAGTTCAGCATTCAACACTATCATCCCTCAGCATCTGAGTGAGAAGCTGAGGCTCCTGGGCCTGAATACCTCCCTCTGTAACTGGATTGTGGACTTGCTGACTGGGAGACCCCAGTCAGTCAGGATCAGTAACAGCACCTCCAACACCATCACGCTGAGCACAGGGGCCCCTCAGGGCTATGTGCTCAGTCCACTGCTGTTCACATTCATGACCCACGACTGTGCAACCAAGCACAGCTCAAACCACATCATCAAATTTGCTGATGATACAACTGTGGTGGGTCTGATCATCGGTGGGGACGAGGTGGCGTACAGAGAGGAGATATAACAGCTGATGGACTGGTGTAGAATTAACAACCTGTCTCTGACCGTCGACAAGACTAAAGAGATGGTTGTTGACTTCAGGAGACCACGTCAGGACCACACTCCACTGAATATCAACACCTCACCTATGGAGATGGTCCAGAGCACCAAGTGTCTTGGTGTTCACTTAACAGACAACCTCACGCGGACCCTCAACACAAACTCCATCACGAAGAAAGCCCATCAGCGGCTCTACTTCCTGCGCAGACTGAGGAAAGCCCATCTTCCACCACCCATCCTCACCATCGTCTACAGGGGAACCATTGAGAGCATCCTGAGCAGCTGCATTACTACCTGGTACTGGAACTGCAACATCTCAGACCGCAAGTCCCTACAATGAGTAGTGAGAACAGCTGAGAAGATCATCAGTGTCTCTCTGCCTTCTTCAGGACATTTTCTCCATTCGCTGCATCTGCCAAGCAACCAGCCTTGTGGATGATCCTTCTCACCAGTCCCACACTCTCTTCTCCCTCCTGCCATCTAGGAAAAGGTTCCGCAGCATACGGGCCTCCAGGATGAGAAACAGTTTCTTCCCCCTGGCCATCAGACTTTTGAACTGATAATCACGTTACCACTGCTATACTTATTACTTAGTATTCATTTTTTGCACCCGCACTTTAACCAAAACATTGCTGCTCCATCACACTGCCAACAACATGTACTGCTTTGTTCTGTGACACTGCAGCTCTCCGTCGGATGAATGTACTGTATGTGCCGTCTGTTGTCTGCACTTGTCTGTTTGTCTTGTGTCTTATGTCGTGTCTTATGTGTAGCACCAGGGTCCTGGAGGAACGTTATTTCGTTTCACTATGTACTGTGTATGTGGTTGAAATGACAAAAAAACCTACTTGACTTGGTTTACTATATGACATAAAATATGGATAAATAGGTAAAGTTATTTTTAAGAATATCTGAGGTTGGGCCTAATTTTTGGCCTGTAGCATACATACTGCATCCACTTGTAATTGCAGTAACTGACAAAGAGGCATACTCATGACCAAGGATAAAACATTCTTTAGTCTCCCTAAAGGTTTTCCACTTCAAGAACTAGTGCATTGTTAATAGGGGTGAGGTTCACCCAAAGGATTAGATAGCACCATTAGCACCAGTTGTGAAACCTATAATAATAGGTAGGATCAGTATTAGTCTTGAGGTGGCAGTAGGGGGTGCATCATCAGACCTGAATACAATGAAGTCAGTGGCACTCTGACTATTCCCAATCACAGTACTCCATTTTCAAGCCTTCTTTGGACTGGTAGGACATTACAGAAGGTTAATAAAGGACCTTGTTAAAGTGGCTGTATATTTACAAAAACTGCTTTAATGGGTGATGTCAAGGAGATTACATTAAGGTCAAAGTTATTTTAAAAATGGTCAGGGGAAAGTGCTGGAAAACACTTCTTTCTAAACTATGTGGTATTTCAAATATACTTTATACACAAGCAAACAAAGAAGGGTGTAATGGTGGCGGGGTGCAGGTAGGACGGCAACGTGGAGCCAGGAGTTAGGAATATAACTTTATTATTCATAGTTACTAAACCAAGATACAAGGAACTATAGTAGTGACCAAAACAAGACACCAGGAACTACAATAGCGACCAAAACAAGATACAAGGAATTACCAAAACCACCATTAACATAAGGCTTAGCCTTCAAGAATGAGCCACGCTCTGTTCTGACTCATTGGGGCTTAAAAAGCCAGCCCCAATGAAGTACAACTGTGCCTTCAGAAGCTCAGGTGTGCTCAGTCAGAACAGAGCGCCCTCTACCGTACCCAAAACGAAACCCAGCCATGACATACTGTCAGGAGGCTGGCAAAGAAGAAATTATATAGTCAGAGACATGAAGAAACAGAGGGTTACAAGGAGAGGAAGCACAGGGTAAAAACGTTATGGAAGGTTTAAGGTTAAAAAGTTTTTGAAGGAGAGAAAAGGGTTAGCTAGACAGACAGCTGGAAAAGATGTGCATTAGGTTAGGGCAATAACGGATGGCAGTGGAAACATACATAGCGAGCACAGTATATTGAGATGGAAGGAATACTTTAAAGGGCCATGAATGAATAGAATAAGACAGAGAGAAGATTACTTGACATGGGAATAGTGAACCAGGAAGTGCAGCAGGTGGAAATAAGGGCAGAATTGAACGGAAAGCCAGATTTTATACCTGTGGATGAAAGGAGGCGTTTAGAAGAAATGGCAATGGAGTTTCTAAACAGAAAGCTTAACACAGTTTTGGAAAGTGTAAGAATGCCTGAAAAGTGGTATGAAAAGAATGTATGAAAGTGTTCTCATACCAATATAAAGAATAAGGGTGATATACAGAGCCGTAGTAATTATAGAGTAATAGAAATGAAATAGCAATTATAGAGAGATAAAGTTGATCAGCTACAGCATTAAGTTGGGAAAGCGTAATGGAAGCTAGATTAAGAAAATAATTCAGTAGCAGTATAACAATGCATACACCCTCAAGATACTAGGGCCTATGAGAATCTTAATAGGTCTAGAATAAACTGCAAATGTTTGTAGTAATAAATGAATGGAGACTACATCTGAGGTTTGGAGAGAGGCAATTTAGAGCACAGATGTTCAAATAGAGTATCGCCAGAAGGAAAACACAATGGCAGATAGGTTCATATCTTATCATACTGGAACAGCAAAAGTGCTTGTGTGTATTATCTACTAGGTTAAAAATAAATGTGGTGAGAAATGTGAGTGATTCTCTGCTGTGGATAGATTTTTTTTGCACACACTCAGCTGTGGATGAAACCATATAAATACACAGAAGGAACAAATTAGCATAAATCAAAACAATCTTTGGGATCAATTAAAGATGTCAGACAATGAAGAAGTGGAAAAATATGAGTAAGTGTATTCATATATAACTACATTATAATTCTAGTGTTTCTAATTCTAGCGCTTACTGCAATAACTTTATTCTGTATAACTTGTTTGTTGCAGAGTGTAGAATGAGAATAATAAGTCAATTGTCTTTTTTCCCCTCAAACAGGGTGCAAATAGGTATGTGTTAAATTTCAATTTTTATTTCAGTACAAATAAAGAAAATAAAAATAAAATATTTTACTTCAAAAATATCTTTTGTGCTGCAAAGCTAAAGTAAACACAAGGTTCATATGAAGTACCGTCTATTGTTCTGTCTGTTGTTGTCTGCACTTGTCTGTTTGTCTTGTGTCTTATGTCGCCTTATGTGAGTCTTATGTGTAGCACCAGGGTCCTGGAGGAACGTTATTTCGTTTCACTATGTACTGTGTATGTGGTTGAAATGACAATAAAAACCTACTTGACTTGACTTGACAGGTGTAATTTACAATGGATTTAAAAATTCCAAAGCTTTTGAAAGAAGAGCTCTATTGGGGACTGTCTTAACTGCTGTGCCAGCTTTTCAGCTATACAAATGCTGACGCTTAAACAAAACAAATGAATCACACAAAAGGTACACAATGGAATGAATTTAATATAAGATTGTGATTCTTTGCCCCTGTCTGGGGTACTATGCCTGTGCCTTGAGGTTCTTCAGAAGACATTATGTTCAAACACATACATTAATATTGCTTTGCTAAACTAGGAGTACCTTAGCATTTAGAAAACTTTAATTTTATAAAGATTTATAGAAATCTTTAATCTAAAGATTAATAAAGCTTGTATCAAGGGGCATATAAAAAGTAAATATAAGAGAGGCAGTGAAAACTGGCTACTTATTGGTAGCATGCTTTATGTGGTACCAACTTTAAAGCACCTTTGTTTTGCACAGAACAATGCAATGGAGGCTGCAACAGAAGAGGTCTATAGGGAACAGATGGCTGGGGAAGAAGGTAACCTCAAATGACAATTTCAGCTGCTAAATGCAATGTACAGCATGTCAATTACCCAACCTTGGTCCTGGAGGCACACACTCTGTACATTTTAGTCTTATTCGTACTCTTACACTCAGCTAACTGATTAACATGTACACACAGTGGTGGCCTATTGGTTAGGGATGAAGCCCAAGGATTAGAAGGTCATGGGTTCAAATCAGTAGGTTGCACAGACCAGTAGGTTGCACAGAGGTACTCTTGAGCAAGGTACCATCCCCTTCACTGCTTGCCCGGGCACTTTAAATAGCTGCCCCCTGCTGCACATTGTGCATTGGCTAGAAACAGAGGTTATATTTTGTTGTGCTTCACAACTAAATGTGTGCTGTCTTGTTTTTCACAATGACATTACAGTCACTTACACTTCATATACATGTACATATGCAGTTTCTCAAAGGCAAATCTCTTAACAATCCTGCAGTATTTAATTTTATTCATATATTTAATTGTCCTTTGTCAATTATCATTGTTTCCATCATCAGTTTGAATTGCAATGATGTGACCTATTTTTAACTGTTAGTGGTTCAAAAAGAGAAGAATGCAGCACCAATGAAAGAAGATGGAGAATTAAATACTCAAGAGCAAGGAGACAAATAACAGACTTGAAAGTGAGTGACCATTTATGTCATTGTGAACACACAGCTCAGCACACGGTGAACCACAACAAAATTGGATCTCTGCATTTAACCCATGCACAAACACACACTGTGCAGCAGGGGGCAGCGATAAAAGCAGTGACAGGGACGGTACCTTGCTCAAGGGTACCTTAGGGCAACCTACTGGTAAAGGGTTTGAACCCACAATCTTCCAAATCTGTGGCCAACTCCCTAACCACTAGGCTACCGCTCTACATACTATCAGTGAAGAGGACAGTTGATTGGAATAGGGAAAGGGATAGTTTGTAACCCTCAGCATTGGATCATTGTCACCAGCACTGTCTAAATAGCATGTCAATCCTTTATTTCAATAGCCCATTTCTCTGTCTTTTTATACATTTCTCTAATTTTGTGTTTCAGAAGATAAACAGGATGCTAAAGTTGAAGGAGGTATTGGCAGTGTATCATCTTCTTACTTGGTGAAGCCTATTTACTGTATTTGACTTTTAAATCAGGAATGTAGGACCTGTAGAGAAGAATGCACACATAAAATAAAGCTAAATACAGAACCGTAAAATAACAGCAATATTACAATCCATTCCAACTTCAGAATTAATTTAGCTTTCCTTTTTTTCTAATGAAAGCAACCCATGTATGTTTCTTAAAAGGTCTCCATGTTTTTTCTTTTTCTCTTGTATCAATAGAAGAGAGTAAACCAAATTTTAAGTGAGTCCACATTGTTTTCAGAGCATATAATTTGTCATGCAAAAAGAGCAGACACAATATGTTGAATACTTGATCTGTGTGATATTGTTAGAATGTTTTAAACATTTGAAGTGGCTTAGGTTACCACAGAGCTGAACTTTTAGACACACTCTTTTTTGCCTGTAATCAGGATATCCACCAAAAGCATATGGAGAAGGATCTATACAAACTACAGGCTCTGAGTGAGGCCCGAGGAGTTCATTAATCTCAAAGGCCGAATTGTGAGTCAGTCAATCTGTGACATTCACCTATTCTGCAAAATGAGTTTCTGATAGACATTTTTGATCTTTCAAATGAGTGAAGTTTGTTTTCTTAAAACTATACATTAGTAATTGATTAATGTCTTCCCTTGCTTTCCTGAGTGCTCTTGTTTCTTCTCAAAGGCCAAAAGTCTGTACGTGACTGTGTTTGATGTGTTTATTCTGTGGTGGGTTGGTATACTTTCCAGGGTGTTTCTCTGCCTTTCCCCCTATAAGCAATAAAATAGGCTTTTGCACCTCCACAGCCCTGGTTAAAATAATCAATGCAGATAAAGATGGAATCATGAATGAGCATTTTTATAATACCGTATATTACCATGTTTTCTGCTGTGTAATGATGACCTTTGATTTAAAGGTAGATAGACAGGGTGGGAAGAGACAGACAGGGAGGGAGAAGAAAAAGAAGATTCTCAGTGACTGCCGCAAACCTCTAGACTCAGACAATGTCAGCGAGTCTGATATCAGGCAAGAGTTCAATCAGACATATGTCACAGCTAACATGATGCTAACTGTGATGCAATTTCTGTATGTCACAGCTAACTGTGATGTTATTTCTGGATAAATGCACCAATTTTCTTTTTTTCATTGTTCACGTCAGAGAGAAGGCTAGACTGGATGCATCAACTAGAAGCAGAAAGAGAAGAAGCAGATAGTTTGAGCTACAATATCAGTTTACTAAATAAAGGTATAAGGTAAGTGCTAGAAAGAAGAAAAACCTAAGTATTAAAAATAAAGCAAAATGCAGAATTGTTCATGCATAGTGTGAAGGGGCTAAATGTAATCTCATAACAGGGAGAATTCATATATAAAGACATTAAAATTTTTTCATCTGTCCAATCCAACAGTCATTACCTTTTTATTGTGGGTAGGCGACAACACTATACCAGTATTATTATATTGTGGTGAAGCACAATGAACAGGACGTTTCGATTGTCCATGTCGACTGAGTAACGTTTATGTAATGATAAAACCAACTTTGTAAACATCAACATTCAGTTAGAAAATTAGTTGGCAGCTTATTTAGTAATTGATTATATTGATTTCTTGCTGCAGCCCTAAATTACAGTATAGCAAAGTGATACTGTAACTTTTTTTTTTCTAAAATTCTAATTTTCTTATGCTGTCATCGTCTCACACCGGAATCAAGGCGCAAACACGTAGTTTCCACAAAGGTACGTTTTAATCAGAAACAAACAGTACTACTAGGAACAGACAGTCAGAAAAGATAGTGAACGGACAAGGCTGGGTCGGGCTGGCAAGCTACAAAGACACAGTGGTTCCCAGCCACCGAAAGAAGGCATGCCAGACTTCAGAGGTGAACTGGGAACCTCTGTCAGACAGGATATTCTCCGGGAAACCATAAAACCGGAACACATACTGAAACAGAGCCTCTGCGACCTGTAGAGCAGAGGGGAGAGCAGCAAAGGGGATGAACCTGCATCCCTTCGAAAATCGGTCCACCACCACCAATATGCACGTGTACCCACGGGATCGCGGCAGATCCGTGGCCAAATCAATGGCCACGTGAGTCCACGGTCGGGTGGGCACCGGCAGAGGTCACAACTTACCGGCTGGCAGCTCCCGGGCGTCCTAGTTTTAGCACAGACAGAGCAGGAGCGGACATACGTATGAACGTCTAGCATTAGGGTGGGCCACCAGTACTTTCTTTTCAGTTGCTCTCCTGTGCAATTAATACCCGGATGTCCCGAGGCAGGAGAGGTGTGGACCCACCTTATCAATGGTCTATGTATGCGCTCCGGCACAAAGGTTCTACCAGCCGAGCATCACAGTGGAGCTGAAGTCCCTCTGGCCCTCTGGCCTCACGGATGGCCTCACCGGATGTCCCGCTCGATGTCCCACTGTACCGGAGCGGCCACGATGGCCGGAGCCAATATAGGTTCCGGCCTGGACACCCTCTCTGACGGCTCGAAACAGCGTGAGAGGGCATCTACTTTACTGTTTTTGGTTCCAGGACGGTAGGTTAGGGAAAAGTCAAAGCAGGTAAAAAAACAGAGCCCACCTTGCTTGACGGGGATTGAGCCACTTTGCCAGCCTCTAGAGGTGATGCAGTGCAGAGAGCATTCCGGGGACTAGGACTTTACCTCCCCTGTCCTCCAATCCAGAACAGGGTTGTGAGACCTCAGCCAAGGGATACCAAGCACGATTTCATGATCTGAAAGGGGTAAAACAAATAGTGAAAGCGACTCCGTGTGAGTCAACAACTGCACCCGTGGACCCTTGGGGGGGACCCGTGACCCTTGACAAACCACCAGTATTCAGTTGCTGGTCCTGAGCATCTGTGCTGGTCCAGTCTGATGGCTAACGAAAACAGTCCCTCCAGCGTCAGGCCTTTGTCCCGACAGGCGAGCTCCCTCTGGATGTCCCTGTGGAGACCAGCCCGAAACACAGCCATTTGAGCAAGGTCGCTCCAAACGCTTCCGGCAGCCAAAATGCGGAAGCGGAGGGCATAATCCGCGATGGAACCTGTTCCCTGCTTTAATCACAGCAGGCGATCCCCCCTAGACTGTCCATGAGCGGGGTGATAGAAGACCGTCCGGAATTGGGACGAAAAGCGCTCGTAAGTGCTCAATGTTTCACCCCCTTGAGACCAAACAGCCGCTCCCTACTCTGCCGAGCGCCCGGCGAGCCCTCCAATAACCACTTTGATCTTCTCTAGGTCAGTCAGCCACGGGTACTGTTCAAAATAAATGTCAAATGCCACCAAAAATGTGGCACATGCCGAAGGCAGAGTGATGTGGCTTACCAGCGGGGCTTGTGGCTGAGCGAATGGTGGTGTGGGGGGGTAGCCCTGTGCGGCTGCCGTGGCTGTGACCTCCTTCCACGCCACAGCCACGGCACCTGGGAAAACATTTGCCTGTAACGCTGCTCTTGGTCCAGTAGCAGCTGGTGAACGCTCAAGTCAGAGTCCGCAGCACCTCCTGGAGGAATTCCATTCGCTGCGCCTCGGAACGCGAAGGTCCATTCATCTGTCATCGTCTCACACCGGAATTAAGGCGCAAACATGTAGCTTCCACAAAGGTATGTTTTAATCAGAAACAAACAGTACTACTAGGAACAGACAGTCAGAAAAGATAGTGAACGGACAAGACTGGGTTGGGCTGGCAAGCTACAAGTACCTGGCTACCCAGGTGCAGGTGATCAGTGATGGGTAATGAGGGTGAGTGCGAAAGCCTGGTCAGATTTCCAGGGATCGGGCCCTCACCCCTGGCCTGGGTACGGCGGTGGGCGTGACATATCCTCACTGTGAGGGGCAAAGATAATTTGTGTAGTTATATGTATACAGTACTGTGCAAAAGTTTTAGGCAGGTGTGAAAAAAATGCTGTAAGCAGAGAATGCTTTTAGAAATATAAATAATGATTGCTTATTTTTATCAATTTACAAAATGCAAAGTGAGCAAACAAAAGAAAAATCTAAATCAAATCAATATTTGGTGTTGCTACCTGTTGCCTTCAAACCAGCATTAATTCTTATAGGTATACTTGCACAAAGTTTGGGATTTTGTAGGATTATAGTCAGGTGTATGATCAATCAATTTTACCAAACGTGCTAATGATCATCAATGTCACACATAGGTTGAAACACAGTCATGTTTGAAACAACCTACCAGCCGAGTTCCTTCAGAAACTGTGTGCAAGTGTATCTAGAAGAATTGATGCTGTTTTGATGGCAAAAGGTGGTCACACCAACTATTTCTCTTTTGTTCATTCACTGCATTTTGTTGACTGATGAAAATAAATGATTAACACTTCCATTTTTGAAAGCATTCTTTGTTTACAGCATTTTTTCACACCTTCCTAAAGTTTTTGCACAGTACTGAATACAAGCTTATACACATTTATTATTAACTCATTTATTTATCCATCTATCAATATTTCTCTTTTAGATAAAGGTCCTGATAAACAGTCAGTGACCATCAGAAAACATAAGTTCATTTCAATAGTCTTGTAAAACTTATATAAAATATGATATTTAAAAGGTATAATCAATTAAGATAGGCCAAACTGTCTCCTTCAGTGGTCTACTCATTAATATTGCTGATGTTATGATCTTAACATAAAAGTCCATTTATAGACTGTTACAACCCAACTGCATTGTTAGCAACTGCTGAACAGTTTTTTAAACTATTTTTATAAACTTTTCAGTGTAATCCTGTCCATTAATCCTAATGTAATCCTAGTGGTTAGGGAGTTGCCCCTGCATCGGAAGATTGTGGGTTCGATTCCCTCACCAGTAGGTTGCCCTGAGGTACCCTTGAGCAAGGTACCGTCCCTGTCACTGCTCCCCGGGCGCTTTCAATAGCTGCGCACTGCTGCACGGTGTTTGAGGGCATGGGTTAAATGCAGAGGTCCAATTTCGTTCACTGTGTGCTTGTGCTGTGACCTTGCAATGACAAGGGTTGTCACTTTCACTTTCATTAATATAATCTGTGGGCAAAAAAAATTATTTGAAAAAAGAAACTATTTGATTGTTACGGTTAGGTTTCCAGTTTGGCACAACAGAGGGTGCTCTGTTCTGACTGAGCACACCTGTGCTCATGAAGGCAAAGGTGTGCCTCATTGGAGCTGCTATTTAAGCCCCAATGATTCAGAACAGAGTGCGGTTCATTCACCAAGGCTAAGCCTGATGTTAACGGGGATTCTGTTAGTCACCAAAACAAGACACAAGGACCATGTCAAATAAAGATATGTTCCTGTGCCTCATCCCATGTCAGTTCCTTGCCGTCTTGTGCAACTGACACAGCACAGCACAGAGTGAGACACAACGAAATGCTTTCTCTGCATTTTACCCATATATACATGTGCAGCCCAGGGAGCAGTGATGAGGATGGTCTCTTGCTAAAGGGTGCTTCAGGGTGACCTACTGGTCTGGGATACGAACCCACAACCTTCCGATCCTGGGGCCTAGTCCACTAGGCCACCACTGCCCCAGCCTTTGCATTTAACCCATACACAAGCATGCAGCAAGTGTCGAACCCACAACCTTCTGGTACTGGGGCCCAGCCCCTCATCACTAGGCCATCGCTGCCCCAGTCCCCTGGCTATCACCAGTACAGTCTCTTGTGGGGCCCAGTCACATGCCCCCATTCAGTCAACTGTTAAGTTTTCAGGCTGGGCTGAATGCCCATCATATACATATGTACATATACTCTGTGATTTTGTTTTGGTTTGTTAGCCTCCCCTCTAGGATGGCTCCTGGCAAAGTTCTGCACCCCAGGAGTTGTGCTTTGAGGTGCTTCTGTCATGATTTGTGTCACTGTGCTCTGACCGAGCATACCTGACTTTTTGTAGGTTGCCTCATTGGTCTGAAAGTGTAAATATATCTCTGTGAGTCAGGGCAGAGCTGTCAGTCATTGTTTGTCCTTTTTGTCATTGTGGCATGTGTTTTGTGTTTGTAAGTACTGGTTGTTATGATTATGGTGTGCTTGGGAGACATACTTGGGAGAATTACATATTTTGCGTGCTCATGGCAGGTGGTGCTGAGACTCTCTCAGCTACTCACAGGATGAAAGGCAAAGACATACCTTAGACAGGTCGTCACTCCATTGCAGGGCAGACACAAAGATAAACACTGAAACACACACTCACACCTATGGGTAATTAAGCATCTCCAGTCCACCTGACCTGCATGTTTTTGGACTGTGGGAGGAAACCCACGCAGACACAAGGAAAACATGCAAACTCCATACAGACCTGGACAGCCCCACCTGGGAATCAAACCCAGCGCTGTGAGGTGACAGCGCTACCCAATGCACCACCATGTTGTCCTGGCTGGTTGTCAATTAGTTCCTGCTTATTCTATGTCTTGGGTTTTCTGTAATTAAATTTCCCATCAGATAATAGGTGCAGATTCAGAGGTTCATACAAATAGTGAACTAAACTGATGTTGGTGCTTTCACCACACCATTCTAATTCAATAACACAAAAAACTGCTCACTACCTGCATGTTGGTCATCTTATGTGTTTTTTTTTTTTTTTTTTTTATTAGTTGAAGGGAAAGGCTACCCGCTCATTCAGCTTCAAGAAGCATCTTGGATTGCCTGGATGTGCCATTACCTACTTAACCAGAGCTAACTGAAGCTACTTTAGTGCACACAAACTCAATTAAAACTGCTGCTCTTAGCTGAAAACATTTTAAATTAATTATTTTATTCTATGAATGACTATAGTTGAGTTATTTCTACACAGAAGATATCAGAGATATCAGTGGTTAAATGTGTCTTAACTGCTTCATTCAAAATATTAAACACTTACATAATTGGTAGACTGCTAGTTCCAGCTCCTTCCTGCCACTGTAGCCTGCTGCTTATTGCGGCTGCAACCTGCCTCTTCAAGGTGAAGGTCCAGTGAAGGTCCAGACAGGCTTGTAGCAGCGTATTGTTATGCGGGTGTGTAGTTTTTGCTTGTTACGAGTGCTCTGTGTTTAGTACTAGCTCCATCTCCATCATACAATAGTCATAGGTATGAAAGGATAATATTTCATATAGGGGCTAATGACGGTCTTCTGTGGGAGTCAGAAATAACTAAGCCTAATGTTATTGAGGTGTACCCTGACACTGTCCAATGGCATAATGTGCTCTGGCCTGATACTAATGCGTCGCACCGCTGAAGGTTACAGCAGGCTTTGGGCATTACATTACTGGATGTCTAAAATAATGCTCTGAAAATAAAGGTAGTGTATATATAAAAAAGATATATATATATATATTTTTTTTTTTTTTTATAGCTCCTGTACTTCTCCTGTACTTGTTCCTCTTTCCTCTTTCCTTATGTCTATTTTTTAATATACCTTTTTTTTTTCCTATTCCTTTTCTGTACATCTGTCACTTTTATAAGAGCCCTGTAACACCCAAATTTCCCATTTGTGGGATAATAAAAGATTACTCTACTCTACTCTATAGATAATTGGCCTACTTTTGATGGCAATCCTGGTTGTGGTGGTGTCCACAAATCACGTTAATGTGCTGCTCATATTTCCTGCAGGATAGCCAATAGTCAGTTAGTCAGCAGTTTAGTTTAATAAGCCGCTGTTGATAATCCAGGGCCAGGGTTGGGCCGCAGATGAGACTGACTGCAAGCTGCAATGACACCCAAGGGTCACCCTAATGAGAATGTGTGTTCCCCAAAACAAACCTATTCAAAAGATAAACGCAGAAAACATGCTCTACTAATTAAATTAATGTTAAACTATTGAAATCAACATAAAACAGTACCTGGGGCTGCTAAATAATAGATCACAAAATTCTAAAATTGTAACTGTAAATGAGATGATTATTGATCATGATAAACCTGAGCAGTTTATTACATTAAATAAAACCACTGCTGCAGGCTATGGCTACAGCAAGTGGCAGAGGGGGATGTATATCAGCTATACATAGGAATACATAGTTTATAGTTAGAGAACAGACTCAAACTTCTCTTCTTCTGAAACCATTTTTCTGAATGTAATTAACCCAAACACAAAAACAAAAAACAAAAGAATTACTTATTACCATCTTTAGGATGCAGCCCAGACTCAGTGAGGTGTGGATTACACAAGATGTCTGTGAGTGTGCTGTGGTATCTTGCTCATTAGCAGCTGATTCTTTAAGTCCTATAAATTGCCCCTCCTTTCCATTATCAGAGTTTCATTATCTTGGGCTTCCTATGACTTGTTAACCACAATCCTTGTGGATTGAAGATTATCACATGTGGCAACTGCCATGCCCACTGCCAAAGTAGGATGGACATTTTGCTGACATGTTGATTTCTAGGAGGCTGAATAGATCACCAGCCATATCTGCTGCTTTTGTTGAGCGGCATGATTAAACAGCTCCAGCAGACAGTGGGTCTTCACAAAACTGTATAGCGGTTGCCGTGTTCACTGAACGATTTCCGTATTACTCCTAAATCGAACAGACACCGTCTCCACCACAATACACGGGACAAAACCTTCAGTGTTTTAATATGTAAAAGTGCTCCCCCAGCAACATAGAATATAATACAAACAAACAATGAAAGTACACGTATTCAGTTCAACCGTATTGTCCAGTGAGATGGGTAGCTGGCAAACAGAACAGTCTTACCACGAAGGTGATGGAGTAGGGGATGATAGAAAGGATGGTAGAAGTAATCCTGAGTTGAATTGAGTGTCCAATTAGTCCAACGGGGTTAATCCACAAATATGGAAGACGAGCTCTGCCAGTCTTCTTTGTGAATGCATATAGTACACATGCCACGAAAAAAGGATTTTTAACAAGAGACACAGAAACTTTGTTTCTCCCTCGTACTCTTTCTTTCCAAAGCTTTAAAAAAAAAAAAAAAAAAAAAAAGAAAAAAAAAAAAAAAAGGGGCAGCGGTGGCCTAGTGGTTAGGGAGTTGGCCCCGCATCGGAAGATTGTGGGTTCGATTCCCACCCATGTGGGTTGCCCTGAGGTACCCTTGAGCAAGGTACTGTCCCCATCACTGCTCCCCGGGCGCTTTCAATAGCTGCCCACTGCTGCACGTGTGTGTATGGGTTAAATGCAGAGGTCCAATTTCGTTGTGGTTCATGTGTGCTGTGCTGTGACCTCGCAATGACAAGGGTTGTCACTTTCACTTTCACTTTCACTTTTTCACCTCACAACTCTTTCCAAACACTGCCCCAAACACCCCTCCCTCTTGCTAATTAGTCACCTGATTATTTCAGGTAAGCTCTTAAAGGGGAAGTGCGGTGCTAATATGGGGCTGGAATACCATGCCGAGCCTAGGGGGTACCTCCCTTATAGCCATCGGCTATGGCAGCATTATGTGCGGTGTCACAACTGGCCTACATATAATCTGGTGGATTCACTGCATAATACTGTGGATGTCAGGTTGACACCAGATAACAAGAGAGAAAGTATTGACAATACTTAAGATGTCTAATATAAAATGAAGCAGACTAGACAGATTTAACCACTGATGGCCAGTATAGCTTTTGGGTAGAATATTGTGGTCTGTTAGAGTCTGTAAATAAAAATTTGTTAAAACTTTCAAACTAATAGCAGAAATTCTTGTTGTTAAAGTTTGTGAAAGTCAGTGTAGCATTGATTAGCTTTGGTTAGCAGGTAGCAGCAAATAATCCATGATGGTATAGCTGGAGTACTGAGGAGAAGGAGACTCCGATTGATCTAGTGTAAAGTAAACCAAGACTTTGGTCCATCTGGTATGAAGTATATATAACCCAGACTATGACTGACTGAGCTTCTTGGAAGCCAAAAAGTCTTGTTAATATCGCACAACTGTGATCAGTTTTCCTTATTCTAGTGAGGACTCAAGCTGCTGTACTCTGGACTAGTTTGTATAGAGGTTTGTATAGGCTCTTACAAGAACATCCTGAAAGCAGAATATTTGACTAATCCAGTCTTGAGGTAATGTATGTAAGGTGTGTATTCATTTTTTTCTGAATCATGTGGAGTTCCTCAGCTTAGCAATATTTCAAAGAAGAAGAATTTTAATAACATTATCCTTATATGTCTTTATAAAGTACCATATAAAGACTTTTTACAGTTGACACAGGATTCCATCCATCATTTCTTTTTTTTAAACCATTTTTCTGTGACCAGGTCATGGTGGTAGCTGGCAGAAGTTAGATGTCCCAGACATCTTGCCATCTACGCCAAGTGTCCTCCTCTCGATGCGCTCTCAGGTAGCTGAGATATATAATTTTCCCATCATGTCCTGGGCCTGCCCCATAGTCTCCTCCTACTTGGTTGTGCCTGGAGTAGGAGGTATCTGGGAGGCATCCTAACTAGATGCCCAAACCACTTCATCTGATACTTTTCACTGCATGTTCAGACTCTGATTTTGTCAAACAAGAGCCTTCAACTGCATGCATATTAATAAGTTTGCTCTACATGACCAGCCAAATGGTGGCGCTGGCCTGTAAGTTTCATATAGCTTATTCAAGTCAAGTGAAGTCAAGTTGTTGTCATGACAATGCATCTTTACAGAATTCAAGTCAGAGCCCCAAGTGAATAAGCTGAAGGTGACAGAGGCAAGGAAAAACTCCCCAAGGTTTACCCAGGAAGAAGAAATCTTGGGAGGCACCAAGACTCAAAAGAGGAACCCAACCTCTTCTGATCGATGCCAGACATTAAAAGAAGGAAAAAAAAGAAAGGAAAAGAAAAAGAAAAAATTCATCAATTTAGCAATGAGTTCTGGTAAAGTATGAGATACGACATGAAATACAAGAGAGTCCATTAGTGTCTGTCATTGGAAGTTCAATGAGCTAATAGTGGTGGTTCAGTTTGAGTGGATGAAGCTTTTGTTAATCTTAGTTAATGGCAGCAGCTCATGCAGATGATCCAAAATGATGTAACTGATTTGAATTCAGGTGGGGAGAGAAATCTGATGATAGTCATTTTGTCAGCTCGGTGGACTAACTGGTATGGAGTTCAGGAAACCCTCCCGGTGATCGATGAACTTGGACTAGCAATTTTAATTTCAAAGGTAAAGGAAAGCTATTTTAGTAATATTTCCAATATGTGTATTGAGAGATTGATCTGAGTCAATTGTGGCGCCCAGGCTTTTGACAGTGGGTTTAAGACTGTAAAATTAGCAAAGTCTAGCATTAAACCTGACAGTTTGTCTCTAGCAACTTTAGGGTCTAGCAAAAGAACCTCTGTCTTTTCTGAATTTAACATCAGAAAATTGTGTGACATCCAGTCTTTTACTTCCCTTATACAATGCCCTATTTTTTAAAATTTGAGTTTATCATCTGGTTTGGCTGAAATAATCTGGTTTGGCTGAAATATAATCGTGTCTTCAGCATAACAGTGGAAGCTGATTCCAATTTTCCCAGATAACTGAACCCAGAGGGAGCATGTATAATATGCAAAGTAGGGGACCTAGGACAAAGCCTTGCGGGACTCCATAATTGACTTTTGTGCAAACTGATGAACATTCACATTTACAAATGGATAGCAGTTGGTCAAGTGAAATTATGAATTGAATATGAATTAAACAAGGAAAGGGCTGTCCCTGTTATTCCAACCAGGTATTCTAATCCGTGTATAACCAGGTTAAATTGTATGGTCATAATTATACAAAATCTGTTAGGTCCAAAGCAGTTGTTGCTCTACCTGATGGTGAGGACCTCCAAACCTGTAGTGGCGCTTATTATTAATTACAGCCACTCCTGATCCCTTTTTCTTCTTCGATGGTAAGCCCCTATAAACTTGGGATCTCTCCTTGTCCCCTCCCTCTTTCTACAATTCCCCTGAGGGAGAGGAGCTGAAGTGGGCGCCACACTTATTTGGAGGTGTATGTTTCTGTTGTGTACTGTCAGGTAGGTCAAAACATGCTTAAATGTATACTGTTTTAAATGTATATTTCGTTACATATATATAAGTGTATACGTGCCACTTTGCCCTCTTTCTACAATTCCCCTGAGGGAGAGGAGCTGGAGTGGGCGCCACACATATTTGGAGGTGTATGTTTTTGTTGTGTACTGTCAGAATAAAAGGAGAAAGCCCAAGGAGACTCCCGTGTCGTGTCCCAAAAAAATCACACAACGCAGAAGCCCACCGGTCACACCTGGTGCCGTTCGACCCGTCACATCGCGACTCGGAGATCTCTCTGCTCTTCCGCTGCTGCTGCTGCTGTTCCATGCTGCGCTCCAACTCTCAGGTTGTTTTGTTTCGTGTCACAAAGCTGGTTGTGAGCGGTGCGCTGCGTCTTGACTCACAGGCCGCGCGCTTACTAGCAGGTTAAAGGGCAAGTACACCCCAAAAAAAAAAACGGAAAAAAACCCGCTTGGGTAACGCCCGTACATATTGTTGATATGTATGTAGGTATGCACGATATTGTCGGCGGGAATTGGTAGACAAACCTGAGTTTATCTTTTTTTTTGGTGAAGTGTATTTCTCACTGTTGTATGGTAATATTCTCCTTGGTTCACTATGTTTGGTGAGGAATCAGTGGGTAATGCTATGCCTGAGCGATGCTGTGTGGGGAACGGTGTGACTCCTGGTTTGGGGAGAGGTCATCAGATTGCTTCACTGTGTTTTGGGAGGGGCAGGTCAGTACCCGCCGGTGTTGGAATCTACACAGTAGACCAGTCAGTGATGAGCTCACCACTAGTACCCCAGTGCTACCCTAGCCATCTCAGGAACTCACGGTCCTACCCCTAACCATAAGCCCTCTGTTTCTCCTCCCTGGTTTCCTGATCACGACACACTCCCATCCCCTTCAGTTTCCAGCCCTCCAGCAGCTGAGCAAGGTACTCAACAGATGGTAGCGATGTTTGACAAAGTTCTGTTACTGCACTGCATCACTAGCCACGAGTCCTAAGGGTCCCCCACAGCCTAGACGTCCTCATAGCCATCACAGTGCTCATCGTCCAACATGTAGAGGTTGTGGCTCATACGACCACACGACCCATGCGCACTGTAGATCGTAAAGGCTATGCCACAACTGCTTTGATCCTGGACACATGAAGCGTGAATGTCCTAGGACCCACTGAATCCCGCACAGATCAGTGCCTTCTCCCACCTATGCTACTTTAAACTAGCCAGCCCATGCGACGAGAGGGGCAGCATGGGCAGAGTTGATGAAACCCTCACAACTACAACCGATCCGCAAACCATATATGTCAACTGCTGCAATAGCCTCCCTGAAGGAAAGACCGTTATAGTTGGGTCACAAAGAGTTGAAGGAGCAAGTGAGTTGTTTTATGCTCCAGTGTCTGTCAGTGGCCAGTGTTCTCTGAGAGGGATGCTTGATTCAGACAGTATGTCATGCACATTGAGTGAGGAAGCAGATAGCAAGCTGAGAGCTGCTGGTGTTGTTTTAATTCCTCAGCATGTTCCAGAAAACATGGTGCTAGTTGGCTGTGGTGGCCTTCTCACACAACCCAAATGCATTTATGACTTGGATATTGAAATTTGGGGGTCTAGGTTTGTTGTACCAACATTCATGGTTCCTGGACAAAGGGATGAACTCAGTGTGGGGAGCAATGTGCTACAGCCCACCATTCAGAAGATAAATTCTGAAACTAAGTACTGGGAGCTTGTTAACTTGTTACATTGGGACTGAATGCGAAGACATTCTGCAGTTGCTGAGCTGTATCTCACGGTGGTCAGGTCCAGTGATGCCAGACAAGATCGGCACAGTTGGGTTGCGACAGGCTATCACTCTACTGCCGCAAAAAGAATATGTAGTTTGGGGAAAGCTGCCACCATCTGCTGCTGTCTCTCCAGGGAGCACTGTCATCGTGGAACCTACATCAGCCCGTTCCACATCAAAAAACATTATGGTGGAGCGCATTATAACACCCATGTGGGGAGATCGTTGGGTTCCGATGAAAGTTCTTAACCCCACACAAAATCCTGTGACACTGCGCCAAGATTGCTGACTTCTTCCCTTGTGCCGCTGTAGAGGACCTGCCCATCGCTCAAGGTCTCTGCATAAAGTTGAGTGACCAGCATACTAGTTCCACCCCCTCATCAGGCACTGAGCCTGCTTCGGTGCGGCTCCTTAAAGACTGTGGGTTGGCCGATATTGACATTGAGGTGAGTGGAGGAGAAAATTGACCAAACTTGTTTTGACTTACCAAGATGTGTTCTCTAAAGACAAACTGGACTGTGGGGAGGCAAAGGATTTTGTCCATCGTATCCACCTTACTGATGACTGTCCTTTCAGGCTTATATACCGCAGAGTCCCTCCAGCCCACTATCATAAGTTGAGAAAGGTGCTGTCAGACAAGGAGATGAAGGGCATCATTAGGAAGTCCATCAGTGAATACCACTGGTACCACTGGTGATGGTCTGCAAGAAGTCAGGGGATTTAAGGATATGCACTGACTTCCGTTGGCTCAACGCCAAAACTGTAAAGGATGTTCACCTGCTATCCCATCAGGCTGACTGTCTGTCAGAAAATTCCTGTACACAGAGACAGTAGAACGAAGGAAAACACAAGACACAGGATCTGCAGTTTTTACTTGCAAGGGGAGCCAGGCACCAGCCAACACCAGTTACCTTCTCCGAATGCTTCCCCCTCTGCAAGCCTTTTATTTGCTTTCCTGATTTTACAGCGGTAATTAACCCACATTCCTTGTTACAAAATTGTAAACAGAAAAGAAGAATTCTGTGTCTGGCAAGGTTCAGGCACAAAGTTTAACTGTCGTACCAAGCGCTTTGCAGAAGTCATAAATAAAGAAGGATACCAAAAAGGTCAACAGTTCATCATCAATGATAAATATTTACGATTTTCTTAACATTTCCCTCCTGTTTATCATTGATAAATGTCAAATTCTCTTATTCCAGCACTGCATCTCTTCTCAGTTTTCTGCAGTTCCTTCATTTTCATAACACCTTTAACAATTTACACTTAGTTGAAAGTTTCTTTGTTGTCTGACTGGAGGGTGCAATATTCATCACTCAACATCACGTCTCACATTGACTGCCCTATCATTCTGGACAGCATTGCTCATCCTGTGAAAAGACAAAATAATAGAAGCACAATAACCACGGGTAGCATTAATTTCAAAAGCGCCAATTTCCATCCTCCAGATAGGATCCAGGAGAAGGGGTCCCATGGTCGGTAAACATTGTCTTGGGACATAGCATGTTGGATTTTCTCCATCTGGTCTTTGGCCTCAGTTATCTCATGTCCTTCACTAGTGCTGTCAGGAATATACATACAACAAGTATCATTTAACATTACACAAACCCCTCCTTTCTCAGCGGTTAGTAAGTTAAGTACCATTTCATTTTGTGACACCATCATCCTCATGCTTGACTGCTCCTCATTGTTTGTTTCCCATGATTTTATACTAGCGATTTTATACTAGTTTCCCATGATTTTATACTTCCCATGATTTTATACTAGATGCCATGTCTCAACAGGAGGGATGGTAGGCCTGGTAAATAAACAATATATAACATATGGATTTAATATTTACTCAAAAAAACATTTTTGTATGGCTTGCCCTCTGTGTTTGAAACATAATCCACAGGGCAATATCAGACCAAAGAGAGGAGCATTCCCCCAGCACCTTACCCTTTCCACACAATACACATGGATTTCATTGAACTCCGCAATAGTCAAGGTTACAAATATTGCTCATATAAATGCCTTCATGGCTTGCTCTGTCCATTGCAGAGGGGAGGCCATGTTAAGGGGTGTATCATAGATAATTTTTTGCAAGGGGCTAACTACTTCAGCGAAATGTGGTACCCATGCTCTACAATAATTGCACAAACCTAAAAAAGACATCATTTGTTTTTTTGTTTTAGGCTTAGGTGCTGAAAATATTGCAGTTTTTCTCTCTATATTTACCGTTCTACTGTCAGGCATGAGTGTATGTCCTAAATATTTAACACTAGTTTTTCAATATTATAGCTTCTCCTTATTCACCTTATTACCTGCATCAGTTAGATATTTGAGCAGAGCTGAAGTATCCTTTTTACATATTGACTCTGACTTTTTGTGGTCCCAGTTTGTGGACTAGTTTGTCATATGCTGGGTCATATCCTGGATTACTTTTGAATCTCAACGTAATATGTAACTCTCCTCCTTTACCGTCAGGAATGATTCATATATCCAATTTAACCATTACATCCCGACCCAGTAAATTATATGGACAACAACTGGTCAGTACTACAGGAGCATGGACGGTTGATCCTGTAGCAGGGTCAGTTATTGCAAGTGGTTTAGTTAAGAATTTGGTTTCAATACACCCATTAGCAGATCGAACATTTATGATGTCTTCTGATACTGGCAACCAGTCTGCATCTTCTCTCATTACTGTCCTACAGGCCCCACTGTCACACAAAAATGTGTAAGGTTTATTTTCAACTATTAAGGCAATGTCTGGTCTGTTATATCCTGCGTAACATATATTCTCTAAATCTAGTAAAACATCTGGCCCATCTTCTTCCCTCTGTTCTACTTCCTGTTTTCCATCTAGTCATTCTGTTTTCTGTTTAGGACAATTCTTTGCCCAATGTCCCATTTCTCCACAGTTATAACATGCTTCATCTCTCAACTTTGGACCATATCCTTGGCCTCGACCACCTCGTCCTCTAAAACCTCCTCTAAACCTTCCTTTTCCTCTGTTTCTACAACTTCCTCGATTCCCTTGATAAAACACTTTGATTGTTTGATCTTTGATTGTTTCTTTTTTATTTCTGTAATTTTCTCTGCATGTACAGCATAATTCATGAACTCATCTAATGTGCATGTGGGAAGCTGGACACAATGTTTTCTGATCCACATACTAATAGGAGGTCTAAATGCCTCCAATAATGCGTTCTTTAGTTGTTGTCTAAATGCACCATTGTCATCGTTATCTTTTTGTAGTCCAATGTTTTCTACAAAGACTTGTTGAAACCTTCCTCTGAATTCTACAACTGTCTCACCTTCTTTTTGCTTCGTTTGATTAATAATTGCATAATTAGCTCTCTTTCTATATACTTCTCTGATTCTATTTAGGAGTCGCTCTACTCGCTGTAGTAGCTGTGGGCTATGAGCTAGGGGCCCGGGAGGATTCCCACCGTCCATTGGGTCCCAGTCCCTGTGTGTGATAAGTTCAGTCACTGGCTTAAGGGTCATCAGTTCACTGTCTGGACTGATAACAATCCTCTTACATACATCCTGACTAAGCCAAAGCTGGACGCCTGTGAGCAGTGCTGGGTCTCTAAGCTTGCTCCATACAGCTTCGAGATCAAATATGTTCCTGGCAGACTGAACATCGTAGCAGACACCCTAAGTAGGGACCCATTTGTGAAGGTGTTGGCCCAACGCCTCCTATCAGAGCCCTACTCTGGGTTGCTAAAGCAAGTCTGTGATGTGAAGCATGCCAGCGTTCAAGATGCCTTCCGTATGACTTGGCAACCTCAGTCAATACAGGGCACCCCTGTCTCTGCTGCTACTAATGTATCCATGTCGACAGATGATGTCCTCCATCAGCGAGTGGGAGACGGCTTCTCGCCAGCGTGCAACATCCCTCGCTGGTCACCTAACCTCCATCAGTTCACCTGCTTGTGATCCATCTCATGCAATGTCCCATGCTGATCTCCTGTCTCACCAAACAGGAGACACTGTAATCTCTAGGGTTGCCCACTATGTTGAACGCAAGCGCAGGCCCTCCAGGCGTGAGCGGTACAATGAGAACCGACATACACTGAGGCTTCTGAGGCAATGGGATAAGCTCATGTTTCTTGATGGCATCCTCTACAGAGTTGTTAAAGACCCCCTGACCAAACACAAAAGATTTCAGTTTGTGGTGCCTGACTCCTTAAAACAAATGGTGCTGTCCGGGGTTCATGACAATGCTGGTCATCAAGGTCAACCCCGCACACTCTCCTTAGCTCGTCAGTGTTTCTTCTGGTATAATATGGAGAAGGATGTGCGCAATCATGTGAGAAACTGTCACAGGTTTATCCTCAGCAAAACCCCAGAGCCGGCAGCCAGAGCCCCTTTGGAGAGTATTAAGACCAGTGCTCCATTGGAAGTTGTGTGCATAAACTTCTGGTCAGCTGAGGACAACCACAACAAATCTGTGAATGTCCCAGTGATTACTGATCACTTCACAAAGTTGGCACATGCATTCCAATGTAAAGACCAGACAGCCAAGGGAGTTGCTAAAAAGCTCTGGGATGGATTCTTCTGTGTGTATGGCTTCCCTCAGCACATTCACTCTGACCAGGGAGCTAATTTTGAGAGTGAACTGCTTGCAGAGCTTCTGTTGTTGAGTGGTGTGGACATATCGCACACTTCACCTTACCACCCTATGGGGAATGGTATCACAGAGAGATTCAATCGCACCCTAGGCGACATGTTACGTTCCCTTCGTACATTCCCTTTGTTCCTAAGCAGAAATGGCCCCAGATGATTCAGTCCATGACCTTTGTGTACAACTGTACTGCACACGAGACCACAGGCTTTGCACCATTCTACCTGATGTTTGGGAGGGTCCCTAGGTTGCCAGTTGACCTCATGTTCCGGAATGATGATCATGATGACACCATTTGTGACTACGATACCTATGTCACGTCACTGATGGATGACCTGCGCTCTGCCATGCTCCTGGCCCAGCAGCACAGCTCAGTGGAGCAGAATCACCAGTCTGCCCAATACAACAAAAAGGCTAAGGGACTGCCTCTTTCCTTGGGTGAACAGGGGTGAACAAGGGAGCTAGAGGTAAACGGAAGCTCTCCGACAAATGGGAGCCTGCTGTCTACACAGTAGTGGACTTGGAACCTGCCATTCATATCTACTACATCAGAGATAGAGAAGGATATGAGCGTGTGGTGCATCGCAACCTGCTATTGCAAGTTAACTTTCTGACCGTGGGTATGTCATTGGATGAAGACGCCACCCAACCTGCTGAGAGTGTAGTCAGTGACCCCCTTGAGTCTGATCTGCATGGGTCTACGGCATCATTTGTTTACACAGGCGCTGCAACGGCCGACACCCGTACCGTTGATTCTGTCTCATGCATCAGCGGGAGTGATGACTGTATGCTATCATGGATCCATCAGCTGTCCACCACGGATCCGGACATGGATGCTGTTCAGCGAACCCTGCCAGTGGTGAGTGCTCCTGACCTCGGTGGACTGACTGTTGCCTCCCCAGACTCCCCTGCTGAACCTCAGCCCCACATTTTGCACTCTCCTGAACCCGGAGAAGTGGATGCAGATCAGAGACTTGCCACGCATTTTGGTAGAGTCATTAGACCAGTTCGTCATTTAATTGAATCAATGACTCAACTCGAAACGCTCCTTGGTCGTGAACCTGTTCGTCCAACGGTTATGGATGTATGAATTTGTCTTTTGTTGGATTTTGCCACTTGCCCTTGTTTTATTTGAAACTGTATAATTCAGTCACAGGATCTTTTTTTTTTATCAGCCTGTGAGTACTGTTTTGTGGTATTATGGCCAGTTAGTGTGGTGTAAAGGGCACCCCATTTTATCTATAGAGTGTTCTGGGATTCTGCTAGGCGCCAAGCAGGTCCCTGGCCTCTTATCCTCAAGTCAAGTCAAGTCAAGTAGGATTTTATTGTCATTTCAGCCATATACACAGTACACAGTGAAACGAAATAACGTTCCTCCAGGACCCTGGTGCTACACACAAGACAAGACACAACACAAGACAACATAAGACACAAAACGGGGCAACAAGTGCAGACAAGACAGACAACAACAGACGACACGACAGACAGTACATTCATCCTCTTTGGTGGAAGCATCATTGCTGATATAATTCACTGTATCTGTGAAGTGAATTTGTTTGTGGCCAGTGTATTTATGGGTATGTCTTTTTTTGTTGTTGTTGTTTCTTTATTTTGGGATTTTGTGTAATTCTTGGGGGTGGGGGTGAAAGTAACCAGGATAAATTGTATGGTCATAATTACACAAAATCTGTTAGGTCCTAAGCAGTTGTTGCTCTACCTGATGGTGAGGACCTCCAAACCTGTAGTGGTGCTTATTATTAATTACAGCCACTCCTGATCCCTTTTTCTTCTTCGACGGTAAGCCCCTATAAACTTGGGATCTCTCCTTGTCCCCTCCCTCTTTCTACAATTCCCCTGAGGGAGAGGAGCTGGAGTGGGTGCCTGTAACGGTGGCGGGCAGTGTGAAGGACGCCAACGCAGAGCCAGTGGTTCCGAAACGTAATTTTATTAGCCAAAGTAACCACACAAACCAAAAGTGCCACCACTAACTGTGAGGCGTAGCCTCGATAATGAACCGCGCTCTCTCCTGACACACCGGGGCTTAAATAGCAGCCCCTATGAAGCACACCTGTGTCTAAACAAGCCCAGGTGTGCTCAGTCAGGACAGAGCGCCATCTGTCGTGCCCGATCGGAACCACGGGTATGACAGACCGTGACAGTGCCACACTTATTTGGAGGTGTATGTTTCTGTTGTGTACTGTCAGGTAGGTCAAAATGTGCTTAAATGTATATTCTGTTTTAAATGTATATTTCGTTCCATATATATATATAAGTGTATACATGCCACTGTGCCCTCTTTCTGCAATTCCCCTGAGGGAGAGGAGCTGGAGTGGGCGCCACACATACTTGGAGGTCTATGTTTCTGTTGTGTACTGTCAGAATAAAAGGAGAAAGCCCAAGGAGACTCCTGTGTCGTGTCCCGAAAAATCACACAACGCAGAAGCCCACCGGTCACATGTGCAGTAAGAGATTGTGATCTATGGTGTCAAATGCTGCACTAAGGTTGAGGAGGACTAGGAAGGATACTGACCCTTTGTCAGATGCCATTAAAATATTGTTTACTATTTTCACTAGGGCTGTTTCAGTGCTATGGTATGGCCAAAAACCAGACTGAAATTTCACAAAGATTTTATTTTTATGCAGATATGATATTATTCAGAACTAACACTTACCTAAGAAAACCAACTATGTTAATAATATATAAATGTAATAATTTCAATTATAATGATTAATTTAGTAGAGTTTCCTTTTTTAATTGGAAGTTTTAGATTGACATGCATTAAACAGTTCTACACATTTATGCATCTGTGTGTAAGTTGTACATCTCAAATATTCCAAGAGATAGATATACTGTAAAGGAGATAAACTAACCGATTACGTCTTTCCTTAGACTGCAGCAATGATACTGAAATGTAATTCTTTTAAAATCTTGGTTTAGAAGGAATAAGAGAACTTTGTTACTGTGCACAATCAGTGCAGGGCGCCCATTGCCGTCACAGAACCGTCACACAGTAAATTTCAAGAAGAGTTTGTGGCCATGCAAACAAACAAAAGTTTTAGGCAGGTGTGAAAAAATGCTGTAAACAAAGAATACTTTCAGAAATATAAATAATGGTTGTTTATTTTTATCATTTTACAAAATGCAAAGTGAGCGAACAAAAGAAAAATCTACATCAAATCAATATTTGGTGTTACTACCTGTTGCCTTCAAACCAGCATCAATTCTTATTCGTACACTTGCACAAAGTCAGGGATTTTGTAGGATTATAGTCAGGCATATGATCAACCAATTTTACCAAACAGGTTCTAATGATCATCAATGTCACATGTAGGTTGAAACACAGCTGGAACACACCTTTTCAGAAAGGCCCCAGAGGCTGCAACACCACTAAGCAAGAGGCATCACACCATGAAGACAAAGGAGCTCTCCAAACAAGTCAGGGACAAAGTTGTTGAGAAGTACAAGTTAGGGTTGGGTTATAAAAAAAATATCCAAATCTCTGATGATCCCCCGGAGGCACCATCAAATCCATCATCTTCAAATGGAAAAAACATTCTCACAATAAACCTGCCAAGACATGGCCAACTATCAAAACTCACAGGCCAGGCAAGGAGGGCATTACTTTACATAATGCCATGTTTGGTTAGGATCCAAGATGGCGGCGCGGTAACACGCAGCGGCTGCGCCGGGTTCCAAACTTTGGTGCTAAAGTCTGTAAAAAAGTCTTTCATCCGACTACTTTTCATCAGAGACTTGCACATGAGCATTACAACTGTGAATGCTCTTAATTATAACCGCCAAACACTGCTGGAGCTCAGGAATCAGCCAGGATACAGTCTTCCAGCGACTCTCCGAACAACGCTACGGGAGCTCGGCATGCTGCAAAGACCAGGCCTTCAGTCCCAGAGATCGCCTGTTGTACCTTGCTGACTGACAGGACATCAAAAGCGGTGCGAGAGGAAACAGAAACGCAGCAAGCGTGCTGGGGTCTGGGCTCAGCTTAAGGCTAACCCTAGCCAACCGGCTATCCTGTCCGTCCTCCTCGCCAATATCCACTCCCTGGATAATAAACTGGACTGTATATGACTCCAGATGACAACCCAGCATGAGTACAGAGACTGCTGTGTTTTTGTTTTTACGGAGACATGGCTTAGCGACAGTGTTCCGGACACCGCAGTCCAACTCGCCAAACTCTCCGCATTTCGCTCGGACAGAATTTGTTAATTGAATAACAAATTGAAAGCTACAGAGTTATTCAGAGTTATTATCCAGGAGCTGCGTGACTGCAAAATGAAAAGTGTAAAGTATAAAATGGGAAGCTGTATTAACCTGCTACAGTTATCTCAATGCACACATTTGAGAAGCCCAAAACATCATGCTCTCACTGGCACAGTGATTTCCTCTGCATTTGCCCCATTTTGCATTAAAACGAGTGCTACTCTCAACAGCAGCATTAGATTCAGGGATGTTGTCCATACTCCCTGCAGTTATCAGATGCCATAAAGTGAAAGTGAAAACCCTTGTCATTGCAAGGTCACAGCACAGCACACAGTGAACCACAACGAAACTGGACCTCTGTATTTAACCCATGCAAACAGCAGTGGGCAGCTATTAAAAGCACCTGGGGAGCAGTGACGGGGACAGTACCTTGCTCAAGGGTACCTCAGGGCAACCCACTGGTGAGGGAATCAAACCCACAATCTTGCTATGCTGGGGCAACTCCCTAACCACTAGGCCACCACTGCCCCATACATAAAATGTAATAAAATGTAATGCCTACATAAAATGTAACACTTCAGCATAGACTACTGTAGGATGTCCATCATAATATAAAATTCCTCAAAATAGCAACTGGCTGTGAGGAAGCAATGAAATGAGCTTAAATTGAAATCAACAATTTGCAAAAAACAAGAGATTAAGAAAAAGGATGTGCAGCTTTTGCACTTCACGTTAATTCCCCATATTATCACTATCAACAGCCACAGAGAGCCAGAGAGAAAGAAACTGAAAATCAGAAAATAAAAGGGAGACATAAATCCAAAGAAGTGGAAAGTGCTCCAAGATCTGTGTTCAAAATCACTGAGAGCATTTTTCAGAGTCAAGAAAAAACTTCCCTTGCTGCAACAATCCAGCACTTGGATCCCCACTGGCCGATTGAATTGATGGCTTCAATTCTGCTCTTGGGAAATGGGAGAGGGAGAGGGAGAGGGAGAGAGAGGGAGAGAGAGAGAGAGAGAGAGAAAGAGAGAGCGAGAAAGAGAACCTGAAAGATGACAGGCATGTAGATTATAAACAAACAGATGGAGGGTAAACAGTTGCTGAAAGAAAGCTAAAGCTATCCAGGGAGCAGTGCAACATGGCAAAAAGACAGGAAGCACAGGAGAAAGAAAGTGATCCCCATGTGGTCTATTTTGAGTGATGGAGGGAACATGTAAGGCACTGATGAGTCTCTCTCTCTCTCTCTCTCTCTCTTTCTCACATCCTCTCTCCCTCGCCCTTAGGTTTGTAATGCACCTATTAATTTTAGTGGGAGCTGGGTGGGGATGATAATACTGATGTGAAAATTACAGTATAATTGCTTTTCTCAACCAGAACATACATCCTATGCTGAAAATGTGCTGTGCATTTTCACTAAGCAGGCAGAGTAGTGATACTCTATTTTCCATCTGTTCAATTTCTGATAAAAACACTGTCCACAAACAAAACCAAGGTTAATGCTGAGTCATCTTTGAATGTTTTCCCATTAATGTGACGTGAAAATGTTAGTGTTATCTTGTGGCTCACTAACACCCCATCTTAAGAGCAGTCACTAAGCCTTTATTAAATAATCACTAGTGATAAGCAGAAAGCCTAGCTGTGAGGTGATGGTTTAATGGACCCAGGTAGTTTACAGTTGAGGCCAATATTATTAGCCCCCCTTATGAAATTAGACAACACTCTTGATTTCTCCATGAAAAACCCTAGTGTACCCTTTCTGAGCCACAACTGGCAACAATCTCTTAGAGTAGTTCTTTACTAGGTTGGCACAGGTCTCCTGAGGGATTTTGGCCCATTCTTCCATTGCAAATTGTTCTAGCTGATCCAAATTGCATGGTTTCCGAGCATGGACATTCGCTTTGAGCACCCACCACAGATTCTCAATAGAATTGAGGTCTGGGCTCTGTGTGGGCCACTCCAGGATCTTGGTTTTGGTATCCTTGAGGAACTGTTAGACTAATTTCGATGCATGCTTTGGGTCATTGTCTTGTTGGAAGACCCAGCAACGACCTAAGCCTAGACTACGAGTTGATTTCTGCATATTCTCCCTCAAAATGTCAACATAATAATTTATTTATAATTTATTGATTTATAATGTATTTATTATTTACTATTATTATTATTATATACTCACTGTGTATATGGTTATCTTTCCTGTCTTTATATTGTTTATTTCTTTGTTAATTGCCCTGTAAATATGTATATGTGTCACACGTGGGGTGTTTTGGGCACGCTAGAGGGCGCCCTCTGTCACCTGTGTTGTGTTTTGGGCACGCTAGAGGGCGCTCTCTATCACGCATAAGGTATTTGTCACAGGAGGTGTTTTGGGTACGCTTGAGGGCGCTCTGTTCTAACTGAGCACACCTAAGCAATGCAAGCAGGTGTGCATCATTGGGGCTGACTATTTAAGCCCCGATGAGTCAGAACAGAGCGCGGCTCATTAGGTAGGTTAAGCCTATGCGTAACGGGTGGTTTTGGTGTAAGTGACTGGGTGTCTATGACTAAGTATAGGTAACTTAGTATAGACCACTTAGTATCTAGGGTTAGACTGCAGTTCCTCAGGGTTTCGTGTTTAGAACTGCAGTCCCCGTTCCTTGTTTTTGTAAGTGTGACCAATAAAAGTATGTCCCTAACTCCTGGCATCCCTCCGGTACCCCGCCACCGTTACAATATGTGTGTATATACATCCATATATATATATATATATATATATATATATATATATATATATATATATATATATATATCTCTATATGGATGTCGTTCCTTGTTTTTTATATAATTTATATTCTTTCTTTCTTTCTTGTTCTCTCTTTTTTAAAGAGCCCTGTAACACCCAAATCTCTCATTTGTGGGATAATAAATGATTATTCTATTCTATTCTATTCTATAATTTTCTTTTTTTCATGATGCCATGCACCCGAACAAGGCCCGAACAAGGCCTGAGGCTGCAAAACAGGCCCACAGCATGATGCTCAACACCATGTTTAACTGTTCCTTGAAACATCAACTCCAGAAGAGGCCAGGTCAGCAACAATCATCTTGGCAAATGTCCAGGGCTCCTTGCTGACATCTCTGACTATTTTCCACTCAAGAGTTCTTGAAATCTTGCGCTTACGGCCACGGCCAGATTTGTTTCTTACAGAATTTGTATCCTTGTACTGGAATCGCTTGGAAATGGCAATGTAGCCTTCCCCCTTATCATGAGCCTCTACTGTCTTCTTTCTGAGCTCCAGACTGATTTCCTTTGTCTTTGGCATGGTGAGTAACAGTAATCCCTCTAAAGCTATGGGGTGGTGGTGGTCTAGTGGTAGGGTACTTGCCTATGGACCTATGGTTCAAGAGGCCCCAGGTTCAAATCCCACCTCTAACACTACCATCACTGGGTCCCTGAGCAAGACCCTTAACCCTGAGTTGCTCCAGGGGGACTGTCCCTGTAATTAGGTAATGTAAGTCGCTCTGGATAAGAGCGTCTGCTAAATGCTGTAAATGTAAAGTGCCCTGTTCCTTAGAGTCTTTTTGTGCTGATTGAATGTTGTTAGGAAGCCAATTGACTGCAGGTGTTGTTAGGAAGCCAATTGACTGCACAGGTGTGGTTTCAAAGCTGACTGGTTAGTTACTGTAGGTGTGTTTTGAAAGCAAACATTCACATGGGGCTAATATTTTTGACCACCCCATTTTTTACTATATTTACTATATTTGATAGGGGCAGCAGTAGCCTAGTGGTTAGGGAGTTGCCCCCGCATCGGAAGATTGTGGGTTCGATTCCCCACCAATAGGTTGCCCTGAGGTACCCTTGAGCAAGGTACTGTCCCTGTCACTGCTCCCTGGGCACTTTCAATAGCTGCCCACTGCTACACACTGTTTGAGTGCATGGGTTAAATGCAGAGGTCCAATTTCATTGTGGTTCACTGTGTGCTGTGCTGTGACCTTGCAATGACAAGGGTTGTAACTTTTACTTCTCAAATGTATTTTATATTACAAAATGTACCAAAAGCTACTAAATAGCATTGGTGAATGTTTGCTTATATCAAGTTTCATCAATGCTGCAAACACTGGGAAGAAGTTTAGAAAAATGTTCCATAATTCCCTGAGGGGCTAATAAATTTGGCCTCAACTGTATACAGTACTGTGCAAAAGTTTAGGCAGGTGTGAAAAAATGCTGTAAACAAAGAAAATATAAAATATACTTTCAAAAATTGAAGTGTTAATCATTTATTTTCATCAATCAACAAAATGCAGTGAATGAACAAAAGAGAAATCTAAATCAAATCAATATTTGGTGTGACCACCTTTTGCCTTCAAAATGGCATCAGTTCTTCTAGGTACACTTGCACACAGTTTTTGAAGGAACTCGGCTGGTAGGTTGTTCCAAACATGACTGTGTTTCAACCTACGTGTAATATTGATGATCCTTAGCACCTGTATGGTAAAATTGGTTGATCATACAGCTGACTATAATCCTACAAAATCCCTGACTTTGTGCAAGTGTACCTATAAGAATTGATGCTGGTTTGAAGGCAACAAGTAGTAACACCAAATATTGATTTGATTTAGATTTTTCTTTTTTTCGCTCACTTTGCATTTTGTAAATTGATAAAAATAAACAATCATTATTTATATTTCAGAAAGCATTCTTTGTTTACAGCATTTTTTAACACCTGCCTAAAACTTTTGCACAGTACTGTATATATAAACACAAAGTTAGAGAGGTAAGATTATATTGGTTTTAGCCATGTACAGAGGAGAGACATGGATTATATTGGGAGAAGGATGTTGAGGATGGAGCTGCCAGGAAAAGGGAGAAGAAGAAGACCAAAGAGGAGGTTTATGAAAGAGGTCAATGAGGACATGCAGGTCTTGGTGTGAAAGAGGTCAGTCAGTGCCAGGGTCAGTCTAATACAATTTAAAATCCTCTAGTGACTTTATTACAGTAAAGCCAGACTTTCCTAAATGTATCTTCATGTGAACGAAACATGTAAATGTTTCAAATTGACATTTTTGGAGTATCAGCATCACCTGTACTTCCACCAAAGAGGCAGGATACCTGTGCATGTTTGTTGTCTAGAGTTAGAATATTGCTATAAAAAAGGGGAAAATTATTTTGTGTTAAAATTGTGATTCAATTGTGATTGATTGCATACATGCATCAATACCTTCTGTTAGGTCAGCAAAACTAGACAAGTGGGGGGAGAGGGTGAACATGGCTCTTTGAAATTTGGCCTAATTAATATCACCCACTCAACACTTTTTAAGTTTTCTATTTGCAGCATTAGGAGATTTCATATTTACTGAAATCAAAAGCTATTTTAAGCTAAGTTGCATATTAACATAGGACCCCTTATTTGATAGTAGCTTCACAATTCCTGCAGCCATTGAACTTGTGAGTTTCTGCTTGAAGTTCTTTGCAAGATGTCAGAATAGCCTCCCAAAGCTGCTGTTTGGATGTGAACTGCCTCCCGCCCTCATATATAATATCTTTTGTGAGCATTGGTTAGGGGTGGATCTGGAAGATCCTACACCTTGATGTTTACGGGACTCCAGAGGCTTCAAATACCTGTTTGCTGCTTTGTTATGGCATTTTAGCAGCTGCTCTCTTAATCCGATATATTTGTCTGGCAGAAACATTCCTCATTGTGCCTTTATCTGCATGAACGCGTGTGTGATCTGACTCAGCTACAAATCTCTTAACAGTATGATGATCACGCTTAAGTTTTCGTGAAATATCTATGGCTTTGATACCTTGTCCAAAGCATTCAACTATTTCAAGCTTTTCAGCAGCAGAGAGATCTTTTTTCTTTCTCATATTACTTGAAAATGGTGGTCTGCTTAATAATGTGGAATAGTTTTTCCTTTAATTGGGCTCACCTGGCAAACTAATTATCACAGGTGTCCGAGATTCATTTCAGTGATCCAAAGAGCCCTGAGACACAATACCATCCATGAGTTTAATTAAAATACAACATATTTTTAACATATTCTTTATGACACTTAAATACAATTTGCATAATAATTTTGAATGTGGTGTAAGTTATCTTTCACATTTAAATTGTAACAGCAGATGGCGCTCTGCTCAGCTCTGGATAAGGTGCACTGGGTCTCCATTTAGGGAACATGCCCAAAGTATGCCCAAAATATTAAATTTTTAAGTTCTGTAATAACTTCTCAGTTCTGCACTGATGTCCAGACCACAACACCGCCACCACTGTTACAGAAATGACTGAACACCAATGGACGTCGCGAACAGAGGATTTGTGGAGGTTCAACGGCGCTAAAGAGGTTTTTGCTCTAGTTCTGCGATGCGGGGCTGTGAAGTCGACTCAGTCATCTGCAGACAAAGGTGGGTCTTCCAAGACATCTGCCATGTTCATCACGAAGAGGAGGCTGCGAGGTCTGCTCCCTAGTCAGTCCCAATGCAGCGAGGCTGCTATGACGCTTGATGCCCTAGATGGGACCCTGGCACTGCTGTCCGTGTCAGCCTAGGTAGGTGGGATGTCGGCGCTGTCAGTCATGTCAGCCCGTTAGGAGGACCGTGTTGACAAGAGGGCATACCTTGTTCCTGGAAGGGATCAGTTGGACTTTCTGTAAACTTTCTGTTGGGGGGTTCTGTAACAGCAGATGGCACTCTGCTCAGCTCTGGATGAGGCGCACCATGTCTCCATTTAAGGAACAGATGTGCTTCATTATGTTTGGCCTTAAAAGCCCCACTGAGCTGGAGCAGAGCATTTGTCATTGCTATACTGTAAGTTTTTGTATTTTGTGTTCCTGTGCACAGCGATATTTTTAAAAGTTTTAAGTTCTGTAATAACCTCTCGGCTCTGCACTGATGTCCTGACCACGACAACACCGTCATCATTACATAAATATACAGCTGTCATGCTGTGGCAGACGTGAATGAACGTAAATACAAAGTCAGAATCACAAAACAATGACAAACAAAAAGTACAAATAAAAACTAAACTACTTTACTCTGTACTCACAACCATGGCACAATGACACAAAGTACAAATAATGACCGACAGCTCTACTCTGACATACAGACGTGTAAACACACATTGAGTCAGATCAGGCACCAGAACGAATTCCAAAACACTGCCAGGTGTGCCCTTTCAGGACAGAGCAACACACACCATGACAGCAACCAGCTATGTAAACATGAACATGCATTTGGCATTTTGGATTCTAAATTTAAAAAATTAACCAGCAGTGAAAACAAGTGAAAAAATGTAATACTGGAAGTGAATATCACCTGATTTCAATCCTGGCAGATTCTGCTCCTTAACACTAGTCTATTTCTCTTTATCTCTTTACCCTCCATGTACCTGCCAGGCTCTCTGGACCTCTTCATCTCTCTCTCTCTCTCTCACTCTCTCTCTCTCTCGCTCTCACTGCGCCCCCCCTCTTTTTTCTCCCTTGCTTGCAGATACTTTTTGACTGAAGCCAAAGTGATCCCACCATGCTTTTAACAATCAGTCAATTTGTCTGTGGTCTACAGGGACAGACTAAATGTTTACTGAGAGCTCTCCCACTTGCTTTCCTCTGAAAATCATACATGTTCAATATTCTCACTCTTAAAATTACTCTCTTTTTTTCTCTTGTGGTCTGTGGTGAATAAAAGCTAAACAGGGAACAGGATAGGAGGTTGAGGCTAAGACTGTCTAGTCATGTTCAAAGTCAATCACCAAATTATAGAATGTGACCTAGGTCAGTGTGTCCATTGACACTACAGAGAGGATAAAAATGTCTATCTACAGCATATTACAAGAACGTATGCATAGTGTTAGAAATATTATTTTTAAAACTTCCTTATCACAATCGTGCTTTGCTTAATCACTAAGAGTTTGGATGAGGATCTCTTTAAAGCTGCCTTGTGGCCATTTACATTGTATAAGGTAGTATATTGATGAATATAACTCTAAAAGTGAATTATGTTTACCCTACAATAGACTGGTAACCTGTCAACCTGGGTAATTCTCTAATTTTTGCCCTATGTGCATTAGGATATGCTCCAACGTGCCCCTGTGACCCTATTCAGGATAAGCAGTTGAGATAAGGAATGAATGAGTTTTAACCCAGCCACTAGGGATGCATAAGCCAGTGTATTTCTTTGTGCCGGTCCCAAGCCCGGATAAATGGGGAGGGTTACTTCAGGAAGGGCATCCGGTGTAAAACTTGAAGTGAGGGTAGGGACTTTGAATGTTGGTAGCATGACTGGTAAAGGTAGATAATTAGCTGATGTGATGGAGAGAAGGAAGGTTGACATTTTGTGTGTGCAAGAGACTAGATGGAAGGGCAAGGTGTATTGGAGGAGGGTTTAAATGACTTTACCATGGTGTGGATAGAAGGAGGAATAGGGTAGGTGTTATCCTGAAGGAGGAGTATGTGAATAGTGTATTGGAGGTGAAGAGGGTGTCAGGGAGGGTGAATGAGTTTGAAGCTGGAAGTCGAAGGTGTGATAATGAATGTAGTCAGTGCTTATGCTCCACAAGTTGGTTGTGAGATGGATAAGAAAGAAGAATTCTGGAGTGAGTTAGATTAAGTGATAGAGAGTATACCCAGGGGCAAGAGAGTGGTGATGGGGCAGATTTTAATGGTCATGTTGGTGAAGGGAACAGAGGTGATGAGGAGGTGATGGGTAGACATGGGAGACATGGTAAGGAGAAGAATGCTGAAGGTCAGATGGTTGTTATGGTATTTTAAGAAGAGGAAGGAGCACAGGGTGACATATAAGAGTTGAGGAAGATGCTCACAGCTGGATAATATCCTTTGCAGGAGGGTCAGTCTGAAGGAGATTGAACAGGGGAGAGTGTCGCGAAACAGCATAGGATGGTGATCTGTAGGATGACCTTGGAGGTCAAGAAGAGGAGGAAAGTGAGGACAGATTCGAGGACCAAGTGGTGGAAGCTGAAGAAGGAGGACTGCAAGGTGGAATTCAGGCAGGAGTTAATACGGGAGGAGTTGAAGAGCTACCAGATTGCTGGGAAACTGCTGCAAAAGTGGTAAGGCAGACAGGTAGAAAGGTACTTGGTGTGACATCTGGAAGAAAAATGGAGGATAAGGAAAGCTGGTTGTGGAACCGAGAAGTCCAGGAGTACCTACAGAAGAAAAGGGAGGCAAAGAAGAAGTGGGAGAGTCAGAGAGATGAAGAAAGTATACAGGAGTACAAGGAGATGAAGTGCAGGGTAAAGAAAGCAGTGGCGAAGGTGAAAGATAAGGTGTTTGGTGAATTGCATGAGAGGTTGGACAGGAAGGAGGGAGAAAAGTACCTATACCAATTGGCTAGACAGGGAGACAGAGCTTGGATGGATGTGCAGCAGGTCAGGGTGAATAAAGATAGAAATAGAAATGTACTTACAGGTGAACAGAGTTGTGCTGAACAGATGGAAGGAGTACTTTGAGGGGCTGATGAATGAAGAATATGAGAGAGAGAGAGAAGATTGGATGATGTGTCGATAGTGAACCAGGAAGTGCAGCAAATAACCAAGATGGAAAGAAAGGGCAGCAATGAAGAGAATGAAAAATGGAAAGGCTGTTGGACTGGATGACATAGCAGTGGAAGCATGGAGGTGTTTAGGGGAGATAGCAGTTGAGTTTCTGACCAGATTGTTTAACAAAATTTTGGAAAGTGAGAGATGCCTGAGGACTGGAGATGAAGTGTACTGGTACCGATTTTCAAGAATAAGGGTGATGCACAGAGCTGTAAAAACTATAGAGGGATAAAGTTGATCAGCCACTGCAAGATGTTATGGGAATGAGTAGTGGAAGCTAGTGAACAGTAGTATTATTTTATGCTGAGAAAGAGCATCACAGAGGCAATGTTTGCTCTGATGGTGTTAATGGAGAAGTACAGAGAAGGTCTGAAGGAGTTACATTGTGCCTTTGTGGACTTGGAGAAAGCATATGAAAGGATGTCTAGAGAGGAGTTGTTGTTTTGTATGAGGAAGTCAGGTGTTACAGAGAAGTATGTGAGAGTAATTCAGGATATGTATGATGGCAGTGTAACAGTGGTGAGATATGCATTGGGAGTGATGGATGCATTTAAGGTAGAGTTTGGATTACATCAAGGATCAGCGCTGAGCCCATTCTTGTTTGCGATAGTAATGGACAGACTGACAGACAAGGTTAGGTAGGAGTCTCCCTGGACAATGATGTTTGCTGATGATATTGCAATCTGCAATGAGAGTAGGTAGCAGCTTGAGGAGAACCTGGAGAGATGGAGATATGCTCTAGAGAGGAGAGGAATGGAAGTGAGTAGGTCAAAGACAGAATACATGAGTGTGAATGAAAGGGTGGAAAGTGGAGTGGTTAGGATGCAGGGAGTAGAGGTGACAAAGGTGGAGGAGTTAAAATACTTGTGATCAACAGTTCAGTGTAATGGCAAGTGTGGAAGAGAGGTGAAGAAGAGAGAGCAGGCAGGTTGGAATGGGTGGAGAAGAGTGGCTGGAGTGATTTGTGGCAGACGGATATCTGCGAGAGTAAAAGGGAAGATTTACAGGACAGTAGTGAGACCAGCTATGTTGTATGGGTTGGAGACAGTGCCACTGATGGAAAAAAGACAGGAAGCAGAGCTGGAGGTGTCAGAGTAAAAGATGCTGAGATTTTCATTGGGTGTGACGTGGATGGACAGGATTAGAAATGAGTATATTTGAGCGACAGCTCAGGTTAGATGTTTTGGAAACATTTACATTATATTTACATTTACGGCATTTAGCAGACACTCCTATCCAGAGCGACTTACAACAGTGCTTAATTTCCACAATAGATCGTAAAAAGAGCCTTGTAACAAGTATACACCATAAAACAATTTTAGCCCCTCAGAAATTCAGTGAACAGGTGGGTCTTTAATCTGCGTTTGAAGACAGCAAGGGACTCAGCAGTTCTGAACATCAGGGGGAGTTCATTCCACCACTGAGGGGCCAGAACTGAGAAGAGTCTTGATGCTTGTCTTCCTCTGTTTTTCAGCGGTAGGGGTTCAAGACGAGCAGTGCTTGATGGTCTGAGGGGACGAAAAGAGACACGATGTCTGATTAGAGCCGACAAGTAAGATGGTGCAAGGCTGTTAGTAGCCTTGTAAGCGAGAGTTAGTTTTAAACCTGGTACGACCAGCCACTGGGAGCCAGTGTAGATCCCGCAGCAGAGGAGTGGATGAAGAGAACTTGGGATGGTTGAAGACAAGTCTAGAGGCAGTGTTTTGAATCAGTTGTAATGGTCTTGTTGCCTTCAGTGGAAGACCTGCCAGAAGAGAGTTGCATTAGTCCAGTTTCGAGATAACCAGGGACTGGACCAGTAGTTGGGTTGCCTGGGTGGAGAGAAAAGGACGGATTGTTCTAATGTTGAAAAGATGTCGGCAGGACCTAGAGAGATTAAGGACATGGGAGGAGAAGGAGAGCTTGTTGTCGAAAGTGACACAGAGGTTCCTAGCCGATCGAGATGGCATAAGAAGTGAACAGCCAAAGGAAATTTGAAGGTCCTGACGCGGAGTTTGATGGCCTTCGAAGTAGAGAAGCTCAGTCTTGTTAGGGTTGAGCTTGAAGTGGTGAGTTGTCATCCATGCAGAGATGTCAGCCAGGCAGTTAGAGACTCGAGTAGAGACCTGTTGGTCGTAGGAGGGAAAAGAGAGGATAAGTTGGGTGTTGTCTGCATAAGAATGATAGGAGAAGCCATGAGAGAGTATGACCTTCCCCAGAGAGCCGGTATATAGAGAAAAAAGAAGGGGGCCGAGGACAGATCCTTGGGGAACGGCAGTTGTCAAATTTCATGGACCGAGTGGACCGATGGCCCTGCCATGACACTTGGTACTATCGATCCTGTAGGTATGAGGTGAACCACTGCCAGGCTGTACCAGCAATCCCCAGGTTGGAGACAGTGGTCAGGAGGAGCTGGTGGTTCACTGTGTCAAAGCTGATAAGCCAATTTTAGATACTTCTAACCCATTCATATGCTCAGTAGCCAATTGTAACTCATCCGATCTCCACCAGGTATTTACGGCATTTAGCAGACGCTCTTATCCAGAGCGACTTCCGTGTCCTAATTACAGGGACAGTCGCCCTGGAGCAACTCAGGGTTAAGGGTCTTGCTCAGGGACCCAGTGGTGGTAGTGCCAGAGGTGGGATTCAAACCTGGGACCTCTTGAGCCATAAGTTCCATAGGCAAGTACCCTACCACTAGACCACTGCCACCCCACAAAATTAGAGAAGCAAGGTTGCATTGTTTTGGACATGTCCAGAGGAGACATGAGGATTATATTGGGAGGAGGATATTGAAGATGGAGCTGCCAGGAAAAAGGAAAAGAGGAAGACCAAAGAGGAGGTTTATGGACGTGGTGAGAGAGGACATGCAGGTGGTTGTTTTGAAGCAGGGAGACGCAGAGGACCAGAAGAAATGGAGACGGTTGATCTGCTATGGTGACTCCTAAATGGGAGCAGAAGAAAAACAAGAAGAAGAAGAAGAAGATAAGAAATGAATGAGTTTTGTATTTTAACCTTAATCAACTTTACAGAAAAAAGTGCCAGGTGGACACAAATTTACATGCATATATCTAGTATATATGCACTGATCAAAAAAATTAAAGGAACACATCAGAAAATTGCTGGGAAATACTGGAAATCCATACTGATAGGGTGCCGGTCTGGTGTTCTCTGGCAAATGCCAGTCGAGCTCCACGGTGCCGGGCAGTGAGCACAGGGCCCACTGGAGGATGTCGGGCCTCAGGCCATCCTCATGAAGTCTGTTTCTAATGGTTTGGTCAGAGACATCCCACTGGAAGTCACTTTGTAGGGCTCTGGCAGTACTCATTCTGTTTCTCCTTGCACAAAGGAGCAGATACCGGTCCTGCTGAAGGGTTAAGGACCTCCAACAGCCCTGTCTAGCTCCCCTAGAGTAATGGCCTGTCTCTGTGAATCTCCTCCATGCTCTTGAGACTGTGCTGGGAGACACAGCAAACCTTCTGGCAAATGGCACGTATTGATGTTAGATGTTTGGACTGACTGTACAACCTCTGTAAGGTCCAGGTATCGCCTCATGCTGTCAGTAGTGACACTGAACCTAGTCAAATGTAAAACTACTGAAAAGCAGTCAAAAATGATGAGGAGGGAAAGGGGGGATGAGGAGGGCATCTGTGGCCTCCAGCAGCAAAACTGCAAAACCACAGTCTCATTGTTGCCCCTTTACTGCACCTGTTGTTAATTTCATTAACACCAAAACAGCTGACACTGATTAACAAAGCCCTCTGCTACTTAACCGACCAGATTAGCATCCCAGAAGTTTAACTGACTTGATTCTATCCTCTGATTAAAAAGTGTTCCTTTCATTTTTTTTGAGCCGTGTATTTTAAACATCTGTGCTTAACTGTATCTGTGTTTATGAAATCAATTTAACTTATTTCATTAAACTTTGTTTCATGATAAAACTATTAGTAATGTAATGTCAATTAAATTCAATTAGATTAATTAAATAATTGCAATCTTATCACAGCAATCATTATCAAGCAAATCCAAAAAAACCAAAACACCAACACAACCACACACACGCAAACACACACAAACACATACTTGCATGCACACAAAAACCTAGCTGTTACTGGAGTAGAGGATCAGATTTCAAAAGCACTCCTAAGCCACCTTTTGGGCAGGCCACCAAATGGCCACTCAGTTTGCGCTAGCAAATATGTGATGAAAAAACAACAAAGGCCTGTTTGAGCTACAACAGAAAACAGTGACATGCTTTCTTTTTCATTTAGCACTCTTCTTTCACTCTCAGTCTACTATTGCAGCCTGGATGAGTCTAAAATGGTGCCTCCTTACATTGATGCACATGCAATTTCAATGAACTTCAATTCTACAGTGCATAAACACATAAACAAATAATAAAAGATAGAGATAAAGATAAAAATTTCACCTCAATGTCTGTCACATTTTGAAGTATTTGGTCAATTAACACAGACAATATTTTTCAAATATACTTTTGCACATAAATAAGATAAATCATTAAATCCAAAAACACTTATAATAGAAACCATTCGGCAGTTGCTATAGGAACTGCCGATTACTTCTATTAAAAGTGAGTTTAAGGTCAAGACTTGTGTTAAAGCAGCATGTTGTATGTTGGATTCTCCGATTGAGAACCGAGGTTCGAGGAGTCAGTGATGAGGCGAAGAGGTTTTAAGCTATATCCCAGTTTATTAACAGATGAGTAACAGAGTTCTTGCAAGATGTTCAAAGGACTGGTCAGTGTTCCTCTCTATGTTGAATCCTTTCTCTCTCTCACTTGCACAGTTCAGAGTGTGCCTTTTTATCTGTCTCTGGGAGCTCCAAGGCCTCCGGTGGAGACACCTAATCTAAGACTATGACCTTGTTTGGGTGTTTTTGTGCAAAGAAAGTGTTACTCAGAAGAGAACATAGAAAAATAGAGATGCAGTTAAAAATATATAGGTTAAAGGTGACAGGGACGTGAATACTACCTGGGGAAGGGATTTAGGGTAACAGGGGTGAAAGGGCCATGGAGAAAATAACAGAAATAAATGACTAAAATCAACCTACAATCCGTCACTCCCCCCTGTGATTCTATGTAAACCCATTGAATCAACATTAAATCAACATTAAATCATTAAATGAACATTCATTGAATTGAATTAAAACAAAGACCCTGATCATCATGCTAAATATTCAAAATCAAACTGTGATTAATGATTGAACCATAATCATACCATCATCATCATGTATCACTAAAAGTAATGATTAATTGTTTCTACATCTGGAGACAGAGAGACTACACTGACATGTACAGTCTTACATGTCCTGGAAAAAAAACATAAAACAATCTTGATTATCAGGAGAATCAGAGTAATCGAAAACATGAGTACAACCAAACCTTGAAGAATATGAGTGGTCAGAACCCCAAACGTGCTGGTGAACCATCCGAAGAGGTCCGCTGAAGATGTAGAGGCGGTGTGCATAACTTTATACATCTGGAATGAATGAGCAACACTCATCCCCAATAACAGCACAAGTTCCACCTTTTTCAGCAGCAAGAGATCAAGAGCCAACCTGTTCTGTGGAGTCTTGTGTCTCATGTCAATTAGTTCATAAATAATTTTGATCTAAAGCACGTGTTGTATCATTATTAACATCTTCCATTACTCTCACTACTTCTCTAATTTCATCTCAAGCTACTGTCATTCCATGATTAGGAAAAAGCTGAAAAGAATCTTTTAGCAGGTTGTGCTTCAAGTTCATGAGAATGAAATAAATCCCATCCATCCATCCATCCATCCATTTTCTTCCGCTTATCCGAGGTCGGGTCGCGGGGGCAGCAGCTCCAGCAGGGATGCCCAGACTTCCCTCTCTCCGGCCACTTCTTCCAGCTCCTCCGGGCGGATCCCAAGGCGTTCCCAGGCCAGCCGAGAGACATAGTCTCTCCAGCGTGTCCTGGGTCTTCCCCGGGGTCTCTTTCCGGTGGGACGTGCCCGGAACACCTCACCAGGGAGGCGTCCAGGGGGCATCCTAATCAGATGCCCGAGCCACCTCATCTGACTCCTCTCGATGCGGAGGAGCAGCGGCTCTACTTTGAGCCCCTCCCGGATGGCTGAGCTTCTCACCCTATCTCTAAGGGAGAGCCCAGACACCCTGCGGAGGAAACTCATTTCGGCCGCTTGTATTCGCGATCTCGTTCTTTCAGTCACTACCCACAGCTCGTGACCATAGGTGAGGGTGGGAACGTAGATCGACTGGTAAATTGAGAGCTTTGCCTTCTGGCTCAGCTCCTTCTTCACCATGATGGACCGATGCAGAGCCCGCATCACTGCAGAAGCTGCCCCGATCCGCCTGTTGATCTCCCGCTCCATCTTACCCTCACTCGTGAACAAGATCCCAAGATACTTAAACTCCTCCACTTGGGGCAAGGTCTCACTCCCAATCCTGAGAGGGCATTCCACCCTTTTCCGACTGAGGACCATGGCCTCAGATTTAGAGGTGCTGATTCTCATCCCAGCCGCTTCACACTCGGCTGCGAACCGATCCAGAGAGTGCTGAAGGTCACGGCATGATGAGGCCAACAGGACAACGTCATCTGCAAAAAGCAGAGACCCAATCCTGAGCCCACCAAACCGGACCCCCTCAATGCCCTGGCTGCGCCTAGAAATCCTGTCCATAAAAGTTATGAACAGGATCGGTGACAAAGGGCAGCCCTGGCGGAGTCCAACCCTCACCGGGAACAGGTCCGACTTACTGCCGGCAATGCGGACCAAGCTCTGACACCGGTTGTACAGGGACCGGACAGCCCTTAACAGGGAATCCGATACCCCATACTCCCGGAGTACCCCCCACAGGAGCCCCCGAGGGACACGGTCGAATGCCTTCTCCAAGTCCACAAAGCACATGTAAACTGGTTGGGCAAACTCCCATGCACCCTCCAGGACCCTGCTAAGGGTGTAGAGCTGGTCCACTGTTCCGCGACCTGGACAAAAACCACATTGCTCCTCCTGGATCTGAGGTTCGACTATCCGACGGACCCTCCTTTCCAGGACCCCTGAATAGACTTTCCCCGGGAGGCTGAGAAGTGTGATCCCTCGATAATTGGAACACACCCTCCGGTCCCCTTTCTTAAAGAGGGGGACCACCACCCCGGTTTGCCAATCCAGAGGCACCGTCCCCGATGTCCATGCGATGTTGCAGAGGCGTGTCAGCCATGACAGTCCTACAACATCCAGAGCCTTGAGGAACTCTGGGCGGATCTCATCCACTCCCGGAGCCCTGCCACCAAGGAGCTTTTTGACCACCTTGGCAACCTCGACCCCAGAGATGGAAGAGTCCACCTCGATGTCCCCAGGCTCTGCTTCCTCCTCGGAAGGCATGTTGGTGGAATTAAGGAGGTCTTCGAAGTACTCCCCCCACCGACCCACAACGTCCCGAGTCGAGGTCAGCAGCGCACCATCCCCACTATACACTGTGTTGACCGTGCACTGCTTTCCCCTCCTGAGACGCCGGATGGTGGACCAGAATTTCCTTAAAGCCGTCTGGAAGTCCTTCTCCATGGCCTCTCCAAACTCCTCCCATGCCCGAGTTTTTGCCTCAGCAACCACCAGAGCCGCATTCCGCTTGGCCTGTCGGTACCTATCAGCTGCCTCCGGAGCCCCACTGGCCAAAAAGGCCCGGTAGGACTCCTTCTTCAGCTTGATGGCATCCCTCACCGCTGGTGTCCACCAACGGGTTCTAGGGTTGCCACCGTGACAGGCACCGACCACCTCCCGGCCACAGCTCCGGTCAGCCGCCTTGACAATGGAGGCGCGGAACAAGGTCCATTCGGACTCAATGTCCCCCACCTCCCCCGGGACGTGGTTAAAGCTTTGACGGAGGTGGGAGTTGAAGCTTGTCCTGACAGGGGACTCTGCCAGACGTTCCCAGCAGACCCTCATGATGCGTTTGGGCCTACCAGGTCTGACCGGCATCCTCCCCCACCAACGAAGCCAACTCACCACCAGGTGATGGTCGGTTGACAGCTCCGCCCCTCTCTTTACCCGAGTGTCCAAGACATGGGGCCGCAAGTCCGATGACACGACCACAAAGTCGATCATTGAACTGCGGCCTAGGGTGTCCTGGTGCCAGGTGCACATGTGGACATCCTTATGCCTGAACATGGTGTTCGTTATGGACAATCCGTGACAAGCACAAAAGTCCAATAACAAAACACCGCTCTGGTTCAGATCGGGGGGGCCATTCCTCCCAATTACGCCCTTCCAGGTGCCACTGTCATTACCCACGTGAGCATTGAAGTCCCCCAGCAGAACGATGGAGTCACCAGGAGGGACGCTCTCTAGCACCCCCTCCAGAGACCCCAGAAAGGGTGGGTAGTCCAGAATGCTGTTTGGCGCATAAGCGCAGACAACACTAAGGACCCATCCCCTGACCCGAAGGCGGAGGGCCGCCACCCTCTCATCTACTGGGGTAAACCCCAATGTACTGGCGCCAAGCCGTGGGGCAATAAGTATGCCCACACCTGCTCGGCGCCTCTCACCGGTGGCAACTCCAGAGTGGAAAAGAGTCCAGCCCCTCTCGAGACTGGTTCCAGAGTCCAAGCTGTGCGTCGAGGTGAGTCCAACTATATCTAGCTGGAACTGCTCAACCTCGCGCACTAGCTCAGGCTCCTTCCCCACCAGAGAGGTGACGCTCCACGTCCCTAGAGCCAGCTTCTGCAGCCGAGGATCGGACCGCCAAGGCCCCCGTTTTCGGCCACCGCCCAGCTCACAATAAATGAAATGAAATAAATCCCGTTTTTGTAAATGATTAAGTCTAAAAGCTGGTATGATGTAAGCTGCATAACATGTACCTGACCATTGTTCAGGCAGATAACTGTTAGCTGTGTTACCACAAACGTACACGGCCCGTTCACAGAGGGAGCGTCATCTGAAAAATATTTTTGAAATTTTGAAAATCAAGATAAATTGTACAGAATGATGATTCAGTCGTACTATGACAGACGGTACATCAGGTGTGATGGCTAAATGACATACACTAGTAACTAAATAAGGCCCAGAACCATTATTACACCAACATAGATTCCTTTGGGTGTGTATGCTAACTTTATGGGTGTATCTGGTTTGGTTATTGGTCTTACGTGGTGATTAGCAGTTATGACTCTCATTACCCAAATCTTCACATGTCAGAAAGGGCAGGTGCAGTCGTGATCAGTGATGGTGAGGGGAACTGCAATTTGTGGGAATATTTCCACACCATGTAGAATTCGGCCACAGATCCAACAATCTGACTTGTTAAACACTTTTGCAAATTCATGCGCTGCGGTTATAAAAGTGTTTCCCCTTAAACCGTGACTGACCACGAGGGCAACCTGTAAATACAAACACAAGAGAAGGTTGTGGTGTTCTGGTGTTCTTCATACACATACAGAGCTGTGCATTTATGTGTTTTTACTCTCTTTTTTTTTTCCAAGTACGTGTGTGTGTTAATGAGTTCACTGTCTTCTGGCTGGTTGAAGTCTATCCACTTCGTTGCCCAGCAGCGGAGGCTACTAAGGGAGAGGTTACTAGCACTTCACCTTAGAGCATTCCTCTATATCAGGAACAAAGTCTTCAGTCCTGAAGACTGAGGACGATGAGGGCAATGGCATATCCGATGCCCATCATTTGACAAATTTCTTGGCAAACTGCAACTGTGAAGCGTGTCCCTTGATCTGAGTCCATGCGACAGGGCAGGCCCCATCTTGGTATGAAATCCTTCACCAAGGTTGTCGCTGTGTGTGCAGCCGTTGCTTTTCGGCATGGTGATGCTTCCACCCATCTTGAAAACTTGTCCACAATGACTAACACTTGGACTTCCATCCAAGTCCATCATTCTTCAGCTGGGCTGTTGTGTTGCATGTCTTTGATGTCTTCCATGTGTTTGTGGAGTGCTCTGACACTTGCTTCGGCCTTTACGCTGGATTCATCTTTCTCTGCAGCGATTTTTGCAGCCTCATCAGCGAGAGCATTTCCTCTATTTTCCATTGCGTCGGTTTTGGTGTGTGCTTTGCACTTCATGATTGACACTTCTTTTGGGAGTTGAACTACATGTAACAGTTCTTCCACAAGTTCTCCATTTTTCACCGGAGTTCCTGACCGTTGACCACTTATCGTGAAAGCGGTCCAAGGTTGTGACTCTTTGTCGAGAGGCACGGACCAAAAGCCGTTTGCCATGTCGAGAACCGCAAACCATGTGTGTTCCGGTTTCAGGACTTGGAAGATTGTACTAGGATCTGCAACTAATGGTGTCAATTTCTCAATGTATTGATTTGCCACTCTGTAATCAATTGTTAGGCGCCAAGAACCATCTGGTTTCCTTACTGGCCACACAGGGCTGTTTGAAGGACTGTTTGCCTTGGTGATGACGCCATTTCCTTCAAGCTGTTTGATGACTTGGACGATGCCTTCAGAGGAGATGCGACTGATAGGATATTGCTTGGTGCAGGGCGGGGTGGTGCCCTTGAGCTTGCCCGGTTCCATCTTCAGAAGGCCGCAGTCAGTTTTTGTCTGTGCCCATATTGGATGTTCCTTCAGTTTAAGTTTTTCCAAGCGCCTCAAGTTCCAAGATAATTTTCCTTGTCTGATGTCCAATGATGAGTCAATTTGAAGCAGCACATCCAGTCCCAAGATTGGGGCTGATATGTCGCCGACCCATAGCACACATTCCTTAGTCACTGGTCCAATTTGAAAATCAATCTGGTCTGACGTCTGCAGGTGGATCACCTCGCCTCCTGCTGTGGTTACTTTCTTTCTATTTTTGCCTAATTGCAAATTGCATTGTTCTGCAACTCGTGTCGGGATACGAGTGATTTCAGCTCCAGTGTCTATGAGAAAATCTATTTCTGTGTCATTAATCGTTATGCTGGCATACAATCCATCTGCCCGATGCTCTACCAGTGCCAGAATTGACTGGAGAGAGGGCTCACTCAGTTTTTTGTCTCTGCTGCGCTTAGGAGCTGACACCGCTGACTCGGGGTCAGTTTGCGGAATCTCTCAAATTGATCAAATAGATTACCCTCTCCGGTGTCATCACTGCTTTGTGATCCGTGGTCATTGCCCTGATCACCTTGTGGTTTGTCATTCGCTTGATTCGGATCCTTCCGAAACCAACACTGTTTTGCCCAATGCCCATTCTTTCCACATATGAAGCAGGGTGTTGTCTTCTTATGAGCTTTGTTGGATTTTCTGGCCAATTGAGCCATTCGGACTTTCACTGCGAGGTCGGCTTCCATGCTTCCAGCTGTCTGAACAATTTGTGAGATACTTCTGCCTACATCCTTCTCACAACCCGGGTACGTGACTTTCAAGAGCCTGGACAATTCTACGTTTAGTCCGTCAACAAAGGTTGTCTTTAACGGGGTGCTATTTGCCTGGTCATAATTGTCTTCTGTGATGTTAGGAAACCCAGAATAATCGAGCCAAGCTTGTTTGAAACGCTCAGCATATTCGTAAACGCCTTCTTTTGGCTTCTGTTGGCAAGCAGTAATCTGAGACCAATTTGTTCATTCTGGATTTAACTCATCAAGCCATTCTTTTATGGCCTCCCATCCCTCTTTCAGATTTAGTTTATCATCACCCAAAGCCAGGTGGAGTCTTTCTGTCAGTGTCTCAACCCATGAGCGAGAAACCATTGCAGATAGGATCTGAAGTGCATCTTCTGGATGAAGCCGATAAATATCTCTTAGACGGCACAATTCTCTCCAGGTCTTTCTTGATCCATCCTTGGGATGAGGAGTTTCCTTAGACCATTTGTCAATTTTTTCAGGTTCTGCTGGAACATGGGACACCAAAGTTTTGTAGGTTATATCACCATCCTCTTCCTTAACCTTACCTCTTCTTTCCCTAATGGGAGCAAGGCGGGCAGGGACATGATCAGTGTCACTTTCGCTTTCACTCTTGCTTTCATTCGCTCTGCGAATTTTTCCACGGTTTTTCTTTGCAGAAGGTTTTCCACACGAAGTGTGTTTCAGTGGCGCATCGTTGGATGATGCACTGGTAGATGAGCCCTGTTTCTCACTCTCATCCCTCCCTGTAACTTTCTCTTCCTCCAACAAACCCCGCTGTTCCCTCTCTAATGCTTTGAGATCAGGATACAGTTTGTTTGCTGATAGAAGCTGAGGGACGGGGGGAGGGTGAGCGGGCATCACGGGCATTAAGGGAGGGCGCCCGAGCTTCGGGGATCAACCATCATTGAGAGGTGGGAAGGAAGATGCTCCGCCCCCCTGGGGTCATTCCTGCATACCAGGCTGCTCGGCATTTGCTCTGTTTGCACCCGATAGCAACGCATCTCTTTCCGCTTCTACTCTTTCCAACTTCCCCACTAATCTGTTTATCTCTGCATCTTTTTCAGAACCTCAGCGTTCTTTAGTTGGACCTCAGCGTCCTTTCTCAGAACCTCAGCGTTCCTTAGTTGGACCTCAGCGTCCTTTCTCCGTATTTTTTTGACCAAAGCAGTCAATCTGGACTGAGTGGCCCTTGACTCTCTATCAGCTTCAGTTTTTCACATCATCTCACTTTTGCATCTGAGCTGACCCAGCACAACAAGTGCCCATTTCAACTTCTTCTCACTCTTCTTCATAAGCTGAGTTTTACCCCAAGCCTTACGAATCACATCCAAAGACCAGATACCTCTGACATCAGCATTAACCGCATACTTTTCCACAATTTTCTGTTCAATCTCTTTCAGGTTCAATGAGCCTTTTATATACATGTTGAGACTACTGATCATGTGATCCTCATCAACGTCCGGCACCACCACATCAGTATTTGTTGATTTTTTCTTTCCCCACATTATGACAAATTTTACGTTACTTATTACAAAATTGTTTGAATCTTCGAATCTTAACCACAGGCTCCTTTCTAGATTGAGCTTGCAGAGGAGGGAGTATGCTTTTTACACACAGGAGCAGTTATCCTCAACCCAGCAGCAGATTAAGACAGTAGGAGGCCTTACCTCTGTCAAAGTGTCAGCACTTCTGTTCCTGCCTGACTCTTGGTCAACCGTATTGCTTTTTTCCCGTCCGTTCCTCAAGTCAATCCTGTTCGTGACGCCAACTGTTGGATTCTCCGATTGAGAACCGAGGTTCGAGGAGTCAGTGATGAGGCGAAGAGGTTATAAGCTATATCCCAGTTTATTAACAGATGAGTAACAGAGTTCTTGCAAGATGTTCAAAGGACTGGTTCAGTGTTCCTCTCTATGTTGAATCCTTTCTCTCTCTCACTTGCACAGTTCAGAGTGTGCCTTTTTATCTGTCTCCGGGAGCTCCAAGGCCTCCGGTGGAGACACCTAATCTAAGACTATGACCTTGTTTGGGTGTTTTTGTGCAAAGAAAGTGTTACTCAGAAGAGAACATAGAAAAATAGAGATGCAGTTAAAAATATATAGGTTAAAGGTGACAGGGACGTGAATACTACCTGGGGAAGGGATTTAGGGTAACGGGGGTGAAAGGGCCATGGAGAAAATAACAGAAATAAATGACTAAAATCAACCTACAATCCGTCATGTATGTCAGCACAAATGAGCTGCCTCTAACTGAAAGGTTACTGCACTAAAAGATTTTTACACTTCTAATGAGAAGGGAATAGAAATATCATAAATAGAGTAAAACTCTTACAAAAACGTGGATTTGTCCATTTTAAAATAAGTTGTATTGATTTCCCATTACAGAATGTATCCTTGAAAGAAGTAATGCGATTAGTGATACCAGAGTAGATTATGTAATAGAATCTAATGAAACAAACAAGCATACTTGATTGGAATCAAGTGTAATAAATTTGTTTAATCAAGGTGCCTTTGGCAGAATAGTAAACATGAAGGAGAGTGAATTAGACATACACTCACTTATATTCAGAAATTGTGAAATTAAACAGTGGTGCCATTAAATTATATAATTAAAACATTTTTTTTCATGTTTTTTTTTTTACAGCACCTTAAAAATGAGCATTATGCATGTGAGTAATTATCTGTTTAGAAGCTTAAAAGTTATTTTGGCAACATAAAAGGAAGATTGGCCCAGTCCATCATTACCACATGTATCAGTCTATCATTGCCACCTACATTATTAGATCAATAATTAATTTAACACCAAAAGTAAGGGTTTCAAACCTGAAAAACAAAATGTGTTAACTAATCTTTTTTATGAATATGAAAATTATGCGGGAAAAAGCTGTTTACAAATGTCTCTCTCTCTCTCTCTCTCTCTCTCTCTCTCTCTCTCCCACACACACACACACGCACGCACACACGCACACACACAGCTCTGAAAACATACATAAAGAGCTAAAGTTGAGAACAGTATTACAGCAAAACCGGTGCGAGTCTGACACCTTCAGCCGTGTTTAATGTAGTTCAGAAACTCAGCTCCGCCAGACTGTCCTCAGTCACCTGAAAGCGCTCCAGTGGGAGATGAAGCCAGCTGTCAGAGCAGAACGGACGGGTGTAAAGAACAGCGAGGATTTGTTCCCCTTTTTGTCGGTGTTGGCAGAGCACAAAACTTTATATAAAAGTGCTAGGATCCCCCGGCTTCATTTAACTATTCTGTCTTCGGAAAACGCCATTCGTTCTTCGTCTCCAAAACAGATAACACTATGATGTGCAGTCAGAGATACAGATACAAAGGACGCCTATGTTCAAATTTAGGCTAGAACAAATTCGTTGTGAAAGGCGAGGTGATCTTCAGCATCGTCCCCTTACCGTCCACAGCCATGCTCGGTATTATCGTGTATCTCTCCGTGGTGGCTCTAGTAGGGCTCCTCCATTCTCATCGGCGTCCGGAGGTAAACGGAAAGACAGAGAGCGAGACAATTCTCCTTGACCTCCGTACTCCCGGCACGAAGTGATGCGCTATGAATCCAGCGTGGAGCGACAAGCTCTCCCTCGGCTCCGGTCATGCCCCTTTCTCTGCGCTGAGGCGCAACACACGAAATACATTCGGAGCCCGGAGCCCTTCAGCTGAAACTCCTCCCTCCCGTTTGGCACTTTCCCTCAGTGCTCATCAACCCGAAGTGGCTTCCAGGCTCACTGTACTAACCCCAAGAACGGAATGACACCGGGGGCTGGGAAGTACGCCTGTTAGTGCTGACAGCGATTTATTCGAATTAAAGTTCTACTCGGAGTCACTGCGGCGGGTATATTAAATGTACTTGTAAGGTCGTAACCATGGAGTCAACATTTGGGGGACCTGTCTATCCATCCATCCATCTATCTATCTATCTATCTATCTATCTTTGGCCTTTCCATCACTTTGAAAGAGATTGAACTGCTTGTTGGTTTTTCCATTTAACAACCTTCAGAGGTGAGATCCAAAGCGTCACCAGATAATACATATTAGGAACAATTTATAGTTTAGACAATCATTTTTACAGAACACCCCTGCAAAACAATAAACACCTTTCAGCCTCTCATATACCAATATGAGAATGAGAATGGAATTAAAAATATTTATATGTAAGTTCCCAGAAATAAAAACAAAAATCTGATTTCTCATCTTATATTCATCTTTTGATCTTAAGTGAAAGTGACTATTCTTGTCATTGCGAGGTCACAGCACAGCACACAGTGAACCACAACGTAATGGACCTCTGCATTTAACCTGGCACACAAACTCTGTGCAGCAACTATGAAAGCGCCTGGGGAGCAGTGACGGGGATGGTACTTTACTCAAGGGTACCTCAGGGCAACCTACTGGTAAGGGGTGTACAACAAAAAGCAATTTGAAAAATGAATTTGCCTTGCTGTTCCAGCAAGTGTTACCTCTCTGTGGGGGGGAATGTACTTAAATGCATTCTGCAACTCACCACTACCAAATTCATGTTACTGTTCTTATTTAAAAATGCTCCACCATCCAAATATTATCTGCTTAGTTGCGCTCCTAAGCAGAGGGAAATTTAATTGCTAAAGTGTAGCTCTTATATGGTATAGGCGATTTTCCTCAAATTACCTAGACAACAGAAGCCCATATAAAAAGAGATCAAGGAGAGTTAAGAGTCCATTGTCAAATCAAATTTTGTGTTTTTATCTAATCTATCAATTCTGCTCTGACATTAACTAACTTGCAAACACTGTGCAGCAGTGGGCAGCTATTAAAGCGCCGGGGGAGCAGTGACAGGGATGGTACCTTGGTAATGTTTTTCCAGAACTGTGCTGGCTTTTTTTAGATGTTTTTTAGCAAAGTCATTTCTATTTTTGAGGCTTATGAGTGGCTTGCACCTTGCAGTGCACGCTCTGTATTTTCTTTCATGAAGTCCTCTGTAAATGGTAGACTTGGATATTGATACGCCTACCTCCTGGAGAGTGTTATTCACTTGGTCGGCTGTTGTGAAAGGGTTTCTCTTCACCATGGAAATGATTCTGTGATCATCCACTACTGTTGACTTCCGTGGATGTCCAGGTCTTTTTGCATTGCTGTGTTCACCACTGCTTTCTTTCTTTCTCAGGATGTACCAAACTGTAGATTTTGCCCCTCCTAATATTGTAGCAATTTCACAGATAGGTTGTTTTCTTTTTTTGCAGCTTAAGGATGGCTTGTTTCACTTGCATGGAGAGCTCCTTTGACCGCATGTTGTCTGTACACAGTAAAATCTTCCACATGCAAGCACCAAACCTCAAATCAACTCCAGGCCTTTTATCTGCTTAATGACATAACGAAGGAATTGCCCACACCTGCCCATGAATTAGCCTTTGAGTCTATTTCACAATTACTTTTGGTCCCTTTATAAAGAGGGTGGCACATGTTAAGGAGCTGGAACTCCTAAACCCTTCATCCAGTTTGAATGATACCCTCAAATGAAAGCTGAGAGTCTTTACACATTACATCCATGTCCATTATATAATTATAATTGGAATATGCTTCAGTAAATGGGTACAAAAACAAAACTTGTGTCAGTGTCCAAATATGGACCCAACTGTACATTTTAAAGGGAAGGGGCGCTGGCACAGAGCCTAAGGGTACCCCTGTAGAGAGATGATGTAATGTGGCCTTTCATCCTTGCCATGGCACCTTAAAAAATGCCCAGCATGCTTTACCCGAGATGCCCATTTTGAAAAGTGTGAATAGCAGTATGACATAGTTTATTATGTAAAGTTGCTGACAGGTCCAGTAAGATGAGAGCTGAGGCTGGCTGTGCCTGGCAGTAGCTCTGACTGATCCTAGGGCCTCCATTACAGACAGCAAGGCTGTTTTGTTAGAATGGCCCTCTTAAAGTAAGACCAAGGAGATCAAGGAGATCAGTCTGTGAGAGAAACCCTGACACCTGCTTGAAGTCTTACATAGGAATGGAAAGTAACAAGACTGGATGTTACTTCACAACTTGACATGAGCTGAGAAAAAGTTTTTTGAGCAAGGGTGACACTAAAGCCTCTTTAAATGTGGTTGGAAACACTCCCAAGGCTAGTGAAGCATTTAGTGAAGCATGTATTTACTGAGTGAATGCTGGCACGTTTGCAGGAGTTATAGCTCGGAAGTGGGTCAAATGCTGTAGGATGAATGTCAGGAGATTTAATACCTCACTCTCAGTGAGGTAGAGTGAAGGAGGAAAAAGAAAAACCACTGACTGGATGGAGAACATGGAGGATATGTAATAGGACTTCTACACATTTGGTTTTAGAATGACCTGTCTTTGGAGAGAGGGCTGTGCAGTGAGAGTGATATACCATTAACGGAGGAAGCCAGATTGTTCCTGTGAGGATCAACAGATAGGCTGCTGAAATCTACTTTTTCAGTAAAGAAGGAGGCAAAGTTATCAGCTGAGTTGAGTGGTTTGTAGTTTTTATTATTGTAATAAGTAGCTTTGGGAGTAGCTATTTGATGTTGGCTGTGAAGGAGGATAGAAGCAGTTGATAGATCTGGAGGTCATCTGGTTTGCTGGATTTTTGCCATTTTTCTCAGCAGCTCTGAGATTAGAATGCTGTTTTGAAATTGGTCAGCCATGGATGAGGCAGGTTAGATCAAGCTGGTTTGGTAGATAGAGGACACCGGGTGTCTAAGCATGAGCTCACTGTGGAGCAAAGAGATTCTCTATTATCATTGACCTCTAGTGAGGAGAATGTGCCAAGAGGAGGCAGAGTGGATGTGACCACTGTGAAGGAGTGGATGGGAGAGAGGTTTCAGAAGTCGGGGCTAAATGAACTTTGAGTTGTTTGCGCATAGTAAAGCGGATAAAATAACGGTCAGAGTACTGTATAGCTGTGACCATTAGACCATTTGCAATGTAGTTTTGAGTGAAAATGAAATAATGTTCTTTGCCAGCTTTGTGGGTTGGAGGGTTGTCCAATGGAGGATTCCTCAAGCCCATTTTAGACCTTGGGCTGTTCATAGAGACATTAGACAGATTATTAACAAGAGCAGTCACCATAACTGCATGGTATTGAAAAGAGGTGCACTTTTTCAGAGACAACAGCTGGGTGAATTCCCATTTCCCTTCGGAAATCAGTATGTTCCACCTTCTCATCCAGAAGCACAAGAGGAATGGGAAAGTGTGTAGTTAATGGACAGTACAAATCAATATAAATAGAAAGAAAAAAAGAAAAAATAAATTTTTACTTGTCTGCTGATATCTCTGTTATGTAAGAGGACAGGACAGATACAGATAAACACATTCACACACATACACCATAAAGGGGTCATTCTATCATCACCAATGACTGATCTGTGAGAGATTCCATACCAGCAAGAGCGAAATGTCTACAGCACAATTATGAGACTAGCTATGATATATGAGTTGAAGACACTAATGAAAATACAGGTGGCAGAGCTGGAGGTGGCGTAGGAGTTAAAAATGCTGAGATTTGCATTGGGAGTGACAGGAATGCATTAGTAAAGAGTTTATTAAAGGGACAGCTCAGACCCCTAAGCAGGCACAACCAAATGTGGAAGAAGAAGAATTGTTTATGCATTGTTAAAAAAAAACACATAGACTTTGCTGATCTTATTGCTGACACAATTCTCTGTCAGTTGTTGCTTCCGGTGTTGGTTTTCAAGCTTGGGAAAGTTGAAAGCCAAATTTTGTCCTGGATCACTGGCTCAGCGTTGACATCCTTCCCCACACCCCGCCACCGTTACAGCAATGAACCACAGGTATCTGGACGTCGCAAGCCTTGAAAGCTGGTGTGAGGAGCAAGAGTGGACAGCGGTCCTCAGGGCAGAGCTACAGCGTCTGAGGACCTTCACGCCAGCATGGCAGCATGCGTGAATCACAGCGGGATGCGTGAATCACGTGTCTTTTTCTGCCTGCAACATGGAAGGCGGGGCTTTGGTGATGGCTGGCGTCTTTCAACGCCCGTGTCATTCAAAGCGGGACGCTGGTACTGAACGCCCCCTGCACCATTCCACGTAGGAAGATGGCGGAGAGTGCTACCTGCACCATTCAAAAGGGGAAGACGGCAAAGAAGGCCACCAGCGACAAGAAAAGCGGGACATTGGCAAAGAAGGCTGCCCGTGACACGGAGAATGCCCCCTGCACCATTCAACAAGGGAGGTCGACCAAGAAGGCCCTTTACAGCATGGAAAGCGGCATCAAGGAGTCGACCCCCAAACCCAGTACCACTAACCCGGCGGCCAGGAATAAGGCAGAGGAGGAGCAGCTCCAGGTTAGTGGAAATGATGGAAGAATCAGTGAACTGACGTTGAAATTTCAAAGGTTGGAACAAACGCTTCAGGAATCTGAGAATGTGTGGCTGTCTGTTCTGGGCGCAGAAAGACAGGCCAGGATTGTTTTTGCCAAGCAGCTCCAGGAAATGGAGGCTGAGCTCACCGCCAAGGATCAGGAAATCTGTGCACGCAACCTGGATCTTGAGGTTTTGAATGTAAAGTTAAGGGATGCTACACAGTCCAATTATCAAGTCTCAGAGAAGTTCAAGGAGATTTTAACCAGCACTCAAGGCAAGGAAAAGGAGAATAGTGAACTGAGACACATTTTACATGAACTGGAGGTGAAGGTCATGAATCACCAGCTGCAGGAGAGCAACCAGTCAGAGGTATGTTCCCTTCAGGAGGAGTTAACTAAAGTTAATAGGGAACTAGAGGAAAAGCAGGCTGGGTATCTGGAATATGAAAAGGACTATGAAGACCAGAGAGAACCGATCATGTGGATAACTGAGAGTTTGAACAGTACCCAGGAGAAACTAAGTAACGGATCAGAAAAGCTCAGACAAGCCAATATGGACCATAATGCACTTCTCATGAAAATTCACCAGAGAGATGAACAGATCAGCTGCATGAACATTCGGATCACTCAATAGGAGGAGCTGCTGACAAAGTTCAGCCAGCAGCTGACAGAGAGAGAAGCCGCCATGTTACAGGTCAATGCTTCGATCACAAATGACAGGTTGAAACATGAGGAAAAGGTCACCAATCGGCTTTCTCAGCTTGAAAATACCAAAGGACTCTTGTCTCTTTGTCAGAGGCAGATAGAAACCATGGGGATTGAAAGAAAAGCTCTGGCTCAAGACAAAGGTGAGCTTCAAGAAGAGGTCAGTAAACTCATACAAGAGAGAGAGGTCTCCAGGAAAAGGCTGCAAGCTGTGATGGTTGTCCAAAGAGAGAGGCTTGAGAGAACAGACTGCATGCCCAGCAATGAAGAGAGTAGAGATTCCAACTGTTCAGGAGAAGCTGGAGGCTAAAGTGGCCACTATGGAAAAACAGCTGAATCAAACCAAGACAGAGCTGAAGCAGGTGCAGGACAACAGCGTCGTTCTGCAGGCTGAACTAGGGGAAGCACGGAGAGAGGCCAGTAAGCTCACAGAGCTGGAAAAGCAGAGGTCAGAGGTATGGAAGCAATGTTGGCGATCTTGGAATGCATGCTGGAACCCTGGTGGATAACGCCAAAATAGAAAAGCTGAGGAACTGTCTGATGGAGAAGGAGAGGTAGGTGAAGATTCCAGAGGTTGAGCAGCCATGTGAAAGCTCTGAGAAGGGTGCTCAGAGCGCAATCAGAGACACAATACCTTCTGTTCTCCCTCACAATTCAGCAGACTCAGAACAGGGTAATCGGTTGAGGAGCCAATGTGGAATGTCTCGCAGTGGAACCAAGAGCAGGAACTCTGCCACACTGAGCCTAAAGCAGCAGAAAGTCAAAAACAAGGTCAAGAAGACTGTGACGGTTCTGTACCAGTAGAGGGCACCCTGCTGATTGTGCACACCTGGGCATTGGGTGCCAGGTGTGCCTCATCGGGGGCCGGCGTTATAAGCCCAAACGAATCAGAGCAGGGTGCTGGTAATTCTGTGTACTCACCTTTGTGATTATTTATGTTATGTTTTACATTTGTTATGTTTAATATGTTTAGTTTGAGTTCTGTGCACATTATCCATCATTAAAGTTCAGTACGAAGCTCTTGGCTCTGCATTGGTGTCCAGTCCACAACACCACACCATGACAGAAATGACCAGCCGCTACAAATGCACATCGCGAGCCAAGAGCTTCGTTGGGATGCCTGCGAAGAACCACCGGACCTTCCGGGTGCTGGAGGCTGGGACAATAGAAGTTGAGCGGCGCCTTGGGTGTTTTTGCGACGTCCGCTCGCCTCCCAGGATTGGCCAAGGTTGTGTCAGTTCCAGCTCCAGCAAAAAAGAGGGCAGGGCTGTGAAGCCGGGTCCCGCGTTAGCCCCTGGAGAAGTGGGGCTGGGATGCCGGCTCACTCATCAGCGCAAGGTTGGACTTCAGAGTAGAGTAGAGTAGAGTAGAGTAGAGTGATCTTTTATTATCCCACGAATGGGAAATTTGGGCGTTACAGGGCTCTTATAATAAAAGACAGGTGTACAGACAGAAAAGAAAAAATATATAAAGATATAGAGAAAGAGGAACAGGAACAAGTACAGGAGAAAAGTAGAGGAGCTATAAATAAATAATAATAATAAATTATCTATCTATATATATCTATATATATATATATACATATACATATCTACAAGAGTAATATACACGGTAATAATTCAAAAGTTTTGAATGAATTATACATATAAATAACAAGTAGCAAAATATAAATATAGCAAAAATATGAATATAAATGTAATAATAAATAATAAATGTAATAATAATAAAAAGTAGTAGTAGTAGTAATAATAATAATAATAATAAATAATAAATAATAATGATATAATATACAATACAGTAATAATAATAATATACAATAATATACAATAATAATAATATATATAATATAATATATAATAATAATAAACAAGCAATGAAATGTTATGATGAGTTGTGGAGTCTTATTGCAGCAGGTAGGAATGACCTGCGGTAGCGTTCTTTCTTACACTGCGGGTGTAAGAGTCTGCTGCTGAACGAGCTGCTCAGTGCTCGTACAGTCTCGTGTAGGGGGTGGGAGGTGTTGTCCATGATGGATGTTAGTTTGGACAACATCCTCTCCTCCCCTACCTGCTCGATGGACTTGAGTGGGCAGTCCAGGACAGAGCTGGCCCTCTTGACCAGTTTGTTTAGTTTCCCTCTGTCCCTCACTGCGACTCTTCCACACCAGCAGACCACAGCGTAAAAAACAGCCGACGCTACCACAGTGTCGTAGAATGTCCTCATGAGATTTTTGTTTACTCCAAAGGACCTCAGCCGCCTTAGCAGGTGGAGACGACTCAGGCCCTTTTTGTACAGAGCATTTGTGTTGGTGGACCAGTCCAGTTTATTGTTGATGTGGACACCCAGGTATTTGTACTCCTCCACCGTTTCAATGCACAAACCCTGGATGTCCACCGGTGTGATGGGGGGTGACTTCCTGCGAAAGTCAATCACCAGCTCCTTCGTCTTGCTGATGCGCAGATGGTTTTGATTGCACCATCTTACGAAGTCACTGATGACCCCCCTGTATTCCTGCTCATTCCCCTCCGACACATGACCAACAATAGCGGTGTCGTCTGAGAACTTCTGCAGGTGACAGGTGTCCGTGTTGAATTTGAAGTCCGCTGTGTACAATGTGAAGAGGAAGGGGGCGAGGACTGTTCCTTGTGGGGCTCCAGTGCTGCAGACCACCACCTCAGACACACAGTCCTGGAGTCTCACATACTGGGGTCTATTGGTGAGGTAGTCAATAATCCACTCAGACATGTGATGGTCCACACCTACTCCCTCTAGCTTCCCCCTCAGAACTGAAGGCCGGATCGTGTTGAAAACACTGGAAAAGTCAAAGAACATGACTCTTACAGTGCTCTTGGCACTCTCCAGGTGAGTAAGGGCCCGATGCAGCAGGTAGATGACAGCGTCATCCACCCCAATGTGCGGCTGGTATGCAAACTGCAGCGGGTCCAGGTCCCTCCTGACCAGTGGACGAAGGTGATGGAGGATGATCCTCTCCATAGCCTTCATCAGGTTAGAAGTGAGGGCAACAGGTCTGAAGTGGTTTGGCTCCTTGGGGTGCGACGTCTTGGGGACTGGAACGAGGCATGAAGTCTTCCACAGAATGGGGACACGCTCCAGGCTGAGGCTGAGGTTAAAGATGTAGGTGATAACCTCACAGAGTTGATCTGCACAGTCCCTCAACAGGCTGGAGCTGATGCCATCCGGACCTGTGGCTTTCCTGTGCTTCAACTTCCTCAGCTGACACCACACCTGGTCAGCTGTGATGGAGAGGCTATCGTGTGGTGAGGGAGTGGGAGCCTCCTGATGAGTGGGATCCATCATCATCCATCATCTTTACTGCGAAGGAGGCGGGGCTTGAGGGATGAGGTCCAAGTCCACCGGAGGAGGCAGAGTTTCGAGGGTCTGCGTCCAATCCAGACCGCTGGAGAGAAAGCAGGGTTTCAGGGGCCGCAGCCGAACCCGCCAAGAAGACCGCGGTGAGAGCGGAGCGTTCGTTTGGACTTTAGTTGGACTTTTTGTTGAACGCTTGTGTCCGGCAAGAGGGAGGGGGGCTGTGTGTTTACGTAAACACACAATGTTGTACGAAGCTGTGTTAGTATCAACTCATTGTTCGACACTGCTGGAAGTCCTCACAATCAGGTGCAGACCTTTTTATCTGCCCAGGGAGTTCTCTACAGTTTTTATTACGGCGGTCTACATTCCACTCAGCGCTAGCGCTAACAGGTGTCACTGTTGTTCCCAGGTGCTTCAAAACCACTAGCATCATCCCAGTGCCAAAGAAATCATTTGTCTCTTGCCTCAATGACTATATGCCCATCACACTCACACCTATCATCATGAAGGGCTTCGAGAGGCTGGTCATGAGGCACATCAAGTCTCAGATCCCTTCCTCACTGGACCCCCTGCAATTTGCATACCGTCCCAACCGCTCAACGGACAATGCAATCTCCACCACCCTCCACCTGGCCCTTTCTCATCTGGACAGAAAGGACAGTTACATCAGAATGCTGTTCATCGACTACAGTTCAGCATTCAACACCATCATCCCTCACCATCTGAGTGAGAAGCTGAGGCTCCTGGGCCTGAATACCTCCCTCTGTAACTGGATCCTGGACTTCCTGACTGGGAGACCCCAGTCAGTCAGGATCAGTAACAGCACATCCAACACCATCACACTGAGCACGGCCCCCTCAGGGCTGTGTGCTCAGCCCACTGCTGTTCATATTGATGACCCACGACTGTGCAGCCAAGCACAGCTCGAACCACATCATCAAATTCGCTGATGATACAACCGTGGTGTGTCTGATCAGCGGTGGAGACAAGGCGGCCTACAGAGAGGAGATAGAACAGCTGACGGACTGGTGCAGAACCAACAACCTGTCTCTGAACGTCGACAAGACTAAAGAGATGCTTGTTGACTTCAGGAGACCACGTCAGGACCACACTCCACTTATTATCAACACCTAACCTGTGGAGATGGTCCAGAGCACCAAGTTTCTTGGTGTTCACATAACCCGACAACCTCACATGGACCCTCAACAACCATCACTAAGAAAGCCCAGCAGCATCTCTACTTCCTACGTAGACTGAGGAAAGCCCATCTCCCACTTTCCATTCTCACCATCTTCTACAGAGGAACCATCGAGAGCATCCTGAGCAGCTGCATTACTGCCTGGTACGGGAACTGCAACGTCTTAGACCGCAAGTCCCTACAACGGGTAGTGAGAACAGCTGAGAAGATCATCGGGGTCTCTCTGCCCTCTGTACAGGACATCTTCACCACTCACTGCATCCACAAAGCAACCAGCATACGGGCCTCCACTTCCAGGATGGGGAATAGCTTTTTCCCCCATCAGACTTCTAAACCATTAATGTCTCCACACCTATTATTCATCTATAGCTAGCTATTATCTATTTATTTTCTTCTTGCACTCTGCACTTTACTAATGCTGCTCTGTTACACTGTTTCACTGCCCAACAACCTGCTGTTCTGGATGAAAGTACTGCCTGTTGTGCTGTCTGTTATTGTCTGTTGTCGTCTGTTGTCCTGCACTTCCTGCCCAGTCTTGTGTATTATGTCTTGTCTTCTGTTATGTCTTATGTTGTCTGGTGTCCTATGTCTTGTCTGTTGTTGTCTTGTGTGTAGCACCAGGGTCCTGGAGGAACGTTATTTCGTTTCACTATGTACTGTGTATTTGGCTGAAATGACAATAAAATTCTACTTGACTTGACATGACTTGACTCGACTTAATCAGAGAGGCAGCACAGAGACTAAGGTAATCCTGAAGGAGTTGCAGAGTTCCACAGCAGAGACTGGAGTATCTGTCCAACTCCAACAAGAAGCTGTACACTCCATAGAGCTGACCCTAATGGAAGAGTGGCCATTACTCTTAAAAATAAGAAGGCACGTTTAGAGTTTGCCAAAAGGCATGTGGGCAACTCCCCAAATGTATGGAGGAAGGTGCTCCGGTCAGATTGAACATACTGCTAAAGCAACACTTGAATGGTTTAAGGGGAAACATTTAAATGTGTTGGAATGGCCTAGTCAAAGTCCAGACCTCAATCCAATTGAGAATCTGTGGTCAAACTTGAAGATTGCTGTTCACAAGCGAAAACCATCCAATATGAAGGAGCTGGAGCAGTTTTGCCTTGAGGAATGGGCAAAAATCCCAGTGGCAAGATATGGCAAGCTCATAGAGACTTATTCAATGAGACTTACAGCTGTAATTGCAGCAAAAGGTGGCTCTACAAGGTACTGACTTTAGGGGGGGTATAGTTATGCACTCTGAAATTTTCTGTTATTTTGTCCTATTTATTGTTTGCTTCACAATAAAAAAATAAATACATCTTCAAAGTTGTAGGCATGTTCTGTAAATGAAATGGTGCAAATTCTCCAACAATTCTTTTTAATTCCAGGTCGTGAGGCAACAAAACATGAAAAATTCCAAGGAGGGTGAATATTTGCAAGGCACTGTAAGCATTTCCTTGCCTAAACTTAAGTTTCTCAGCCTTTTTTTAGTCAAGTCAAGTCAACTTTATACAGCGCTTTTTACAACTGTTTTGTTGTCACTAAGCAGCTCTTACAGAATCTGGATCCAAGCATCAATTGAGTAAGCAGAGAGCGACACGGGCAAGGAAAAACTCCCCCAAACATGAGGAAGAAACCTTGGGAGACACCAAGACCCAAAAGGGGAACCCATCCTCCTTTGGTCGACACCAGAAACAAAAAGGAAACAAAAAGAAAAGAGAAAAACCCTGTATAGTGATGACTTTCAGTAAGCACAAGTTACAGTGGAGTTACAATGCTGGGCCAAAACTTTCTCCAGAATATTGATATAATTGATATAATTGATATAATGATATAAAAGGTAAATTAGAAATTAGTCAATCATTTGTTAACTTGTTAATAATTTGTTAGGGGTGCGGTGGTCTAGTGGTAGTATACTTGCCTATGGACCTATGGCTCAAGAGGTCCCAGGTTCGAATCCCACTTCTGGCACTACCACCAATGGGTCCCTGAGCAAGACCCTTAACCCTGAGTTGTCATGAGACAGAGGTATGGGGAAGAAGCAACTGATTTAATGATATTGAGTAGATGGGTAGTAAAATATGGGTTTCCAGCAGAGGGATCTTTCAGTTTCAAGGCTCTAAAAGATTTTATAGGAAAAAAAACTAAAAACTGAATGGCAGCAAAATAGAGTTAGTCAGACTCAAATTGACCAGCACTACCTCACACATACACACACACACACAAAGTGGTGCTAGTGCGACCACACCTACATCACCTGATGCAACAACTACAATGTTTCACAAAACCTCCGCCGGCCCAACTAACCAAACTAATCCTTTATTTTGTTTCTTCCGAGCGCCAACATCTGTATCCTATTCCGCCAGTAGGTCAGTTCCCGTTCCTGACTGACCTGGATCCCTCTCCTACCTGTCAACAAGAACCAACACAAGCCACGGAGGGAGCTCCGGCTGCAATCCTCTTGTGGAACGACCGTGGACAAGATCCCAGGTGCCATCAAAGCAGGAAGCAGAAATCCTCCCAGCCTACCAGACCAGCACATCTTCAACAACAAGAACCAACATGGAATGCATCGGAGAGAAAACAACATGTGTGGCCACCATTATCAAACACACTGAGCATGCTGAGGAACTGGTGAGCAAGAAACTCAAGGAGAGAACCAAAAAGCAACAGCAACAGCTGCATCTGTTTCATCTGTGGTGGCATGGATCACTGGGCAAAGGAATGTCTGAACAGTTCGATCCAAATACTTGATCAAGTTCATCGTGGACCAGGACAACCATCGTGGACAACCATGATGGGGGATGCAGTGGCAGCAACTGGCACCAGACAGGAAGCAATTGACAGGAGGGGGCGGGGGAAGGGGATGTCTCAGAGGGAGTGGCGTTAAGGTCGTATGATTCTTCACATTTACATTTATAAATTTGTACACCTACACACACACACTGACAGCCACAGTGTACACACACAACAGCTTACGTGCTGTATCAAGGGAGGGAGAAAAAATAAAGAGAGAAAATCTGTCCTATCTCTTTCTCTTGCCTTATGTAGGCATACGGTTACGTCTAGAGGAAAGGGGGGAATGTCTGTGTTTGAGCCGTTCTCTGTACCTTTCGAATGTGAGCTAGGCCAGCATGCTTTTGAACATCAATTGAACAACATTTCTAATTTCATCATTTTCATCCTCCTAAATTTATTAGGCCGTGATTTTTATGTGTCTTTTGGGTTTACAATTGAATTGTTCTGAAAAGGGGATGTTATTGATACTTCTGAGGGAAGTTTTTCTAATTGTTAACGAGCAGCTCCTTGTTGTATCATGAGTGGTGGCTCACAGATACAGACATTGCCTGCGCTCTTATCTCTGCTGCTAGGGACAGGCTGAGACCAAGGGGCAGGGATTGTATGTCTTCAGATCATTTGGATTGTACAGCTTGTGTTGCTGCTGATTCTGACTGGGTTTTAATGGGACAGTGGGAGAGTGAGTGCACCTACAACAGCATTCAGTTAGGTGAATTGTTTTGGAATGGACACACTGCTGGGGTTTCAGTGCTGTTGACAGAACAGCAAATACAGCTTTTTCTGTTGTTGACAGGTTTTGGGTTCATTCATTCTGGTTTGCACACAGGCAAAAGATTGGGTTCCTGTCTGTGGCCATGCTTTTTATACAGCGACAAAGTTCAGGCTTTTGCCAGCCCTTGTGAGAGCACAGTCTCTTGTGAGCACATGACTTAATTTTTTTATTTTTTTATTTTTGTTTTGAGCCACCATACACAATGACCAGTTTGGATGAAGACCCAGCTCTGTCAAATCTTCCAGATCACTTGTGGGCAAAAGATAAAAATTATGTTGGGTTGATAAAGAATAGTCCTCCGGTTGTTACTAATAATAATAATGATGATGCCTAAATCCGCATACAGGTCTTGTCAACCACAATACCCACTTAAACAGGAAGTGATAGTATTAGACCAGTATTTGAAGCATTGAGGAAGGCAGTGGTGATTGTTCTGTGTCCGAATTCTCCAGTCCATACGCATTTGGCTGAGAATGGCCACAAGGTCAGTCTATCTAATGTTCAATTTGTTAAACAGCAAGTGACATTTTTGGGCCATATTATCTCTCCACAAAGTAAATGACTTTCAAATAAGCAGCAGAATTTTTTGCTGAAGCATGTAAATTGGCTAAAGACAGTTACTGTTACTCTACACTGATTGCAGATATGATTTTGGAGTGGTACATGATTTGGTGCTATGTGGAGACACAGGAAATTTCTGAAATCTGACAGTTCCCCAATTCTCATTTGCCGTGCCATTTCTTTCCTCGTTTTGCTAAATTGACGCACAGTAAAGACCATGCGTCAAAGAGGGGATGATGGACATTATGAAATTTAGTGGTTTACTAAGGGATTCTAAAGGAATATTGCCAGTTGTGCTTAATTTGCCTAGAGAGTAACTCAGGCAAGCCAGAACGAATTTGAGCCTATTTGAAATTTTGTTTGGTAAACCTATGAACTTTGGCATGGGACCGCCCAGACATAAAGCAGCAGGAGCAAGTTTAACACTTACCAGAATCCTGACCTGTTTGAAATATGACTAGAGAACATTTTATTTTGATGGTAACTGTTATCATTTTACTAATAACGGTGGCAGGAAGTGCACCAGTGGCAAACAAGGGAAGGACTAAATCATTGCAACAATGCAAAAGTAACATGGCATGTGTCCTGTCTCTGGAGATGGAGAGAACCTTATCAGTGACTGGGGGCTGCTGGGTTTGTCTTCATTGTGTACCTCATGGTCAGTAATTCCATTAACCAACAAGTCGGTAACAAAAGCTAATATAAATGATACTGACCCCAGTGCAGACTGCAGCACTTGTTTGGTACACTGGACAACTCTGAGTATGATTAATGTGTTAGAGTCAGGAACACAGATCAGCTTCCACCTGCTGCTAATCTGACTTGTGTATGCTCCTTGGAAAAATAATGTTGTTGGGTTTAACTGTAGCCCTCTACCGCGAAGGGCCTGGCCGAAACGTGACTCTTATAAGCCTGAGCAAATGGGGGAACATTGTATATGCAGTAATAAATCCCAGGGGGGAACAGAATTAGGTTGGTCAGACTGTAAAAGTGTAATGTTTGTCAATTGGTTTAGAAATACTATGGGGACATATGATATAACCCAGTCCAATTGTTCGGTTTATGATAGTTCAGGACAGGAACGTCAGTTCAAATGCCCTTTTGCAACACTATGGGCAAATGATGTAGTAATGTGGGCATGTGGCATGAGAGCCTGTACATCATCACCAGAGTCAAAATGGCGAGGTTGTTGCTACCCTCAAATTGCATTTCCAGAGCTGTCTATTTACAACCAGAACCCGTTTGAAGGCGAGCTAGCACTTTGGCATTACAGGAGAAAGAGACACGAGACAAAGTATAATGGGTATACTCTGACCTATGGACAGCTCCAGGGACTACAGTGGGGTGGTCACTTTTCCTGGGAGGTGATACAACCGCAGCACTAAATAAGTTAAATGGACTTGCATATCGCTTGCATATAGCTGTACTGGCGAATGACACATCCTTATCTACTGAACTAATTAATGATGAAATGGAAAATGTTAGACAAGCAGTCATACAAAATAGAATGACCCTAGACTTAATTTTAGCTAAAGAAGGTGGCGTTTGCAAACTTCTAAACACCTCATGCTGTTTTTATACTCCTGATCACCATGAGACAAGATATTACAGATCTAACAGACCACATGGTAAGTGTTACTGTCGTTCCATACAGCTGGTACAGTTCAATCTACATTTCGATGGGACAATTTTGGCATCTGCTACGATGATGGTGCCCTTTGCTGTTGTTTTCTTGTGTCTTTGTTTGTGTGCACCTTGTTTGTTGGAGTGTCTCATGATGATGGTCCAACGGCTCATCACATCCTCACAAGTGCAGTTGCAGATGATATACACGGAAGAAAAATGTACGCAAAGGCATGTGATGATGGGATGCCATCTCCAGATCTGAACCCAAGACCGGACTGGGTTCCAGACCAAATACATGACAGTTTCACAAGTGATGAAGTCGACAAAGAAGAATTTTGAATCTCTTTTTATGTTTAGCTTTGCTCTTTGCATTGCATTTCTGTTCTGTGATTCAATTATGGTTTGATTTGATGTGATTATGATTTTGATCTAAAATGACTGAATTGATCTGATTTGATTTTGGTTATAGGTAATCATGATCAAGCTGAAACAGTTTCTGTGTGCTTGTCAATGAAAAAAAATCATTAATGATGAATTAATAATCATACTGAGTTTGTATTGTTAATGATGTAAGAAACTAGTTTTTGCCTCACTTATTATATTTTGCATGTTGTTGTGTTGAGGTTGATTTAAAAGATCAAAAGGGGGCAATGTAGAGGCAAAATTTGTTCAAACCTTTTTAAGCATATTATGTTCAGTAATGTGTTGCAGTTTTGGATTAAGGCAGAGAAACAAGCAAGTCTAAATGTCCTAGATATGGTATAAGTGTGTGTGAAGGACGAAAAGAGATAAGTGAGAGAAGCCAGGCAGGGACTTAGACAAAGCAACTCTAAGGTTTTTTACGGGAACTTTAAGATAGAGAAGAAGGGGGGCCTGCGGCCCAAAATGTGTATAAAGACCATTATTAGACTAACAGGCCTCTTACTTGTTCCTTGGGTAAATTTTTCCACAACACCTCCCAGTCTAATAATCTTGCCCCCCTCTGTGGTTTTATTTTCACAATACTCAAATTGTGGTTGTGTGTTTGCTGCCTTAACTCTCTTGTTTGCCTTAACAAGTAAGGATTGAGAGAACTTACAGCCTTCACTGGCATCCCATTGCTTTCATACATGTTCCGTAGAGCAGCAAAGCGAGCTCATGCACAGAGAATCCATGGCCACTTCAGAAACACCGGTGACACGCAGCGCATTTGGCAGGGCATTCAGGCCCTCACCAACTACAGGACATCTCCACCTGCCTGTGACGGTGACTCCTCTCTCCCAGATGCGCTGAACCGCTTTTACGCATGGTTCGATGCAGCGAACAACACAGAAATGAGGAAGACCATCCCTCCTCCAGGCGACCAGGTTCTCTGTCTGACCACGGCCGAGGTGAGAAGATCTCTACTAAGAGTCAACCCACGGAAAGCTGCTGGTCCAGACAACATTCAGGGTTGTGTGCTCAGAGGATGTGCAGAACAGCTGACAGATGTTCTTAATGTCATCTTCAACATCTCTCTGAGCACCACTGTTGTTCCCAGGTGCTTCAAGACCACTAGATCATCCCAGTGCCAAAGAAATCATCTGTCTCCTGCCTCAATGACTATCGTCTCGTCGCACTCACACCTATCATCATGAAGTGCTTCAAGAGGCTGGTCATGAGGCACATCAAGAGTCAGATCCCTTCCTCATTGGATCCCCTGGAGTTTGCTTATCATCCCAACTGCTCAACGGACAACGCAATCTCCACCACCCTCATCTGGACAGGAAGGACAGTTATAGAATAGAATAGAATAGAATAATCCTTTATTATGCCACGAATGGAAAATTTGGGTGTTACAGGGCTCTTTAACAAGAAAGAACAGAGAGAAAGAGAGAATATATAAAAAAAATATAAAAAATATATAAAATATGTAAAAAATATATAATGATATCCATATGCATATCCATATACAGAGCTATATATATATATATATATATATGTATATATATATATATATATAATATATATATATATATATATATATATATATATATATATACATATTTACAGGGCAATTAACAAGAAAGAAAGAATATGAAAATGATATGAAAACGGAAAGATAACCCTATACACAGAGAGAATATAATAATAATAATAAATTAATAAATTAGAAATAAATTAATGTAAATGTAGATATAAATGTAAATGTAATAATAATAATAATTATATTGTCCTATGTGTAGCACCAGGGTCCTGGAGGAACGTTATCTCATTTCACTATGTACTGTGTATATGGTTGAATTGACAATAAAATCCTGCTTGACTACCACCCTTACATACAGTACTGGGAAAAAGTTTTAGGCAGGTGTGAAAAAATGCTGTAAACAAAGAATGCTTTCAAAAATGGAAGTGTTAATCATTTATTTTCATCAATCAACAAAATGCAGTGAATGAACAAAAGAGAAATCTAAATCAAATCAATATTTGGTGTGACCACCTTTTGCCTTCAAAATAGCATCAATTATTCTAGGTACACTTGCACACAGTTTTTGAAGGAACTCGGCTGGTAGGTTGTTCCAAACATGAATGTGTTTCAACCTACGTGTGACATTGATGATCATTAGCACCTGTTTGGTAAAATTGGTTGATCATACACCTGACTATAATTCTACAAAATCCCTGACTTTGGCAGAAGGCAGACGGTAGTAACACCAAACATTGTTTACAGCATTTTTTCCCACCTGCCTAAAACGTTTGCACAGTACTGTACCTCTCTGCCACTCCTGACTTCCTCATACCGTTATACAATACCAATTTAAATGTAATCAATTATGTTGTATTCATATGTTGTGAAGCTTTCTTTTAAATTATTTTAACATCATTATTTTTTGTTAAAAAGTATTAAACATTGAGTCCAATTTATTTATTTATTGCTATGCACTGAAGACATTTGGGTTTGAGATTAAAAGGTTGAAAGAGGAATGCTGAAGGTCAGATTTGATTAAAATAATGAAAATAGCTCTAGCTAATACTTATTTTAAGAAGGGGGGAGGATGATGCACACAGGTAGGCCAAAGATAAGGTGTTTGGTGAATTGTATGAGGGGATGTACAATAAGGAGGGAGAATAGGACCTAAACCGGTTGGCAAATCAGAGGGACAGACCTGGGAACGATGTGCGGGGGCGATAAAGGATACAAATGGAAACATACTCACAGTAGAACAGAGCATGTTGAGCAGATGAAAGGAGTACTTTGAGGGGCTGATAAATGAAGAAAATGAGAGGGAGAGAAGATTACATGATGTGAGGATAGTGAACCAGGAAGTGCAGCAAATAAACAAGATGGAAGAATGGGCAGTGATGAAGAGGATGAAGAATGGAAAGGCTGTTGGACCACATGACATACTAGTGGAAGCATGGAGGTGTTATGGGGAGATAGCAGTTGAGTTTCTGAACAGACTGTTTAACACCATCTCAGAAAGTGAGAGGATGCCTGAGGAGTGGAGACAAAGTGTACTGGTAGCGATTTTCAAGAATAAGGGTGATGCACAGCTGTAGTAACTATGGAGGGATAAAGTTGATCAGCCACAGCATGAAGTTATGGGAAAGATTAGTGGAAGTTAGCTTAAAGGTAGAGAAGTATGTAAGAGTAGTTCAGGATATGTATGAGGGCAGTGTGACAGTGCTGAGATCTGCAGTGGGAGTGACATAAAAAGTGCAAATATGATCTTTGGAAAAGCCATCCAGCCAGTGCCAAACTAGAATACAGCTTCAAAGTTCACCCATACAAAGAAATTGGTTATGGAACATATCAGAACCTAGTACCTCATACCTAGTAAAGATCCCTTGCAGTTTGCCTACTGCCATAACAGGTTAACTGAGGGTGCCGTATAATTTGCTCCTTTCCATATCACACCATGCTGGCACTGTTTTGCTCAACTGTTAATCATCTAGGTTAATACAGATATTACTCTGTGTGACTGGACATGCAACTTGATTTCCTTATCATCATGTGACTAAAAACACATCCCTCACCTTGATTGTCAAAACTGATTCGTCCACAGGTATATGTTTCGATAACCATGCTCTACATCTTGCTGACCAGAAATGATGAAACAGCACAGAAAGGAATTTTAGTCTTTGGTAGACTGGTTTCATGATAACAACCTGATTTCATTCAGCAAAACAAGGAAGCTGGTCTTGGACTTCCTGCAGACATGAAGCAAATGGTCCCGTTTACATCTGTCTCATGCCTCACTGACTATCGTCCAGTCGCACTCACACCCATCATCATGAAGTGCTTCGAGACGCTGGTCAGGAGGCACATCAAGACTCAGATCCCTTCCTCACTGGACCCCCTGCAGTTTGCATATCTTCTCAACCGCTCAATGGACGATGTAATCTCCACCACCCTCCATCTGGCCCTGTCTCATCTGGACAGGAAGGACATGTCAGAATGCTGTCAGAATGCCATCGGGGAAAAGGTTCCGCAGCATACGGGCCTCTACTTCCAGGATGGGAAATAGTTTCTTTCCCCTGGCCATCACACTTCTAAACCGCTAATGTCTCCTCACCTATTATCCATCCATTCTATCATTATCTATTAATTTTCTTGTTGGACTCTTTTTGTTGGCTTTTTTCTGCAGCACTAACACTGCAGCCCTCTTATGGATGAATGTGCTGTCTGTTGTCTGCACTTGTTGCCTTGTCTTGTGTATTATGTTGTGTCTTATGTTGTGTCTGATGTTGTCTTGTGTCTTGTGTGTAGCAACAGAGTCCTGGAGCAACGTTATTTCGTTTTACTATGTACTGTGTATATGGCTGAAATGAAAATAAAATCCCACTTGACTTGACCTACATCGTGGGAGATGCTAAGAAAAGGGTTAACAGCTTCAGATTTCTGGGGATCACTATCCCTGATGACCCTTGGATGGACAGAGCACAGCAGCAGTTATCAAGAAGGCCGCCAATGCCTTGATTTTCTCAGGAGTCAGAAAAAATGTCCACTTAATGTTTAAATGTTCAGTGCCTTCACCATAGGTACAGTTTTACTCATATCATATATATTCTGGTATCCTCTGTTTATTGTTTTGCAGTTTGTATATATTGTACAATTTGTATATGTCTTAGGTTGTATTTACCATAATGTTGCACTATATGTGAGGCAATGTTTAAGTAAAATGTCTTTGTTTGTGCAGATTGTACACATGACAATGCAAGAAAGGATCCAAAACATCACTGATGGCGTGGATGGCGTGGCGTGGAAAAAGCTTAATAGTATTTACAGATTGGTAGCTGCAGAATAAATTCTACCAAAACATTTTGTCAGCCATTTTTGTCCGGCCAATTAAGACATGCAGAGCAAATAAGACACTGCCAACTTTACCACCAACTTAATCACTGGAAAGTGTTGGACTATCCTAGGGTTACTGCACGCAAGGGATTTGCAACCGTGTCTGCCATTGACTGTAATTTACTATAAAACAAATTGCTCCAGTAACTTTTGCTCACTTTGAAACCCAGGTAGTGAAATACAAAGGGGGGGAAGTGTTCTAGATTTTTCATTATATCTAGTTGTAATTACCAGGCAATAAAAATGAAAATGTCTTATCTTCAGTGAATAGCAAAAACCTTTTTCAGATTTTTTCTACCTGAATAAATGGCCCATGCTAACCAAGGACCTATGAACTGCTCCAAACCCCCTTGCATGCAAAACTGTTCATTGAGTTTAACAATGACATCACCTGATAAATTCTGCATTTCTTGTTCACAGGCATGCCGCTGTTGATCAGTTGTGTATGTTTCCCGGTTGCCACGACTGCCCTGGGGGGCAGTCCTAGTTTGTCTTTGGCTCCCGTGACTGCCCAGGGTGAAGGTCGCAGTTTGTACCCCATTTGGTTTTGCTGGTAACGGGCCCAGTCATGTGCCCCCCATAGGGATGCTGTTAATTCTGTTAGAGTGAGTTTGGGTTTTGTTTGGTCTCCCCTCAAAGGCCAAGCTCCGGGCAGAGCAGAGTTAAGCGCCCCAGGAGTGGTGCTTTTGGGGGGCACTTCTGTCATAGTTTGCGGCACTCTGCCCTGACTGGGCACACCTAGTGTCTCATTATTATGTCAGGTGTGCCTCTTTGGTTCAATGGTATAAAGATTCTAATGAGTCAGAGCAGAGTGTTGGTCATTCTGGATTCCATGTTGGGTGACTGTAGAAAGCACTTTGAGTTCAGTTTTTGTGTGAGTACACATTTATCTTCAGGTTTAACGAGGTTCAGTTTCAGACTTCTGGCTCCACATTTATGTCTGGTCAATCTATGATGGAGAACCTATGATGATCCTAGATGATCTTTAACAAACCTTTTAAAAAGATTGTAAAGCTCATCAAAATCATTATTCTAATATTACAAGTCAAAGAGCCTTAGCCATAGAACAAAAATAACTAGAATCTTTATTAGTGCAGAATTCTGATCTCATATCCTTCTTTTAAAATCTAGCCTGAAATCTTTGACACTCTTGTTATCTTTCTCATTCTCATTCTCTCCTTGTTGTTGTTGTCAAATTGTGTTTGGTTTGGGATAAATTGGTATTAGTACTCTACATTGCGTCTACAAATCTACTGCATCTACATTGCATCACCAAGTGCCCTTGGTACTTATTTTGATTATATAAAAGAAGATTCCTAATCCAGAGAAGTATTCTTTACTGAAACATACATTGGATTTAAATGCTTTGGAAAGCAAATTTACAGAATAGGAAAGAGAAAACAATAGGAAACAGTAGAACAATTGATTAAACATTGGTTTGAGGTCCACAAATAGTAAACAGATAATAATTATATAATCATGGTAAAAGAACAGGATAAACACAAACCCAACAGAGAAATTATGCTCTTACAGTAACAGTCTTATCAGTCACACACTCACTTCTCACACATTTTCTTAGCCGCTTGTCCTGAGTTGGATTCCTGGTGGTCCTGGAGCCTTACCCAGCTCTCTTAGGGAAAAAAGGTGGGAAAACACTCTGGACAGGTCACAAGTCCATGACAGGGGAGGCAGACAAACACACTCACAACTAGGGGACGATTTAGAATCTCCAGTCCACCCAACATGCATATCTTTGGATGTTGGGCAGAATCTGGAGCACCCAGAGGAAACCTAAACCTGGAGAGAATATGCAAAATCCACCCAAACAGCTAGGAATCCAGGTACTTCTTGCTGTGAGGCAACAATGCTACCTATTGCGCTATCATGAACAGTCATGCAAAGTTATTTAAATGTTTTCTCTCCTGATTCAAATCAGCTAGTCTTCTTGCAACAGCCTATAAATGACTTGTATTAACATGTTATATCTATAGCAAAACAATAATCTAGCTCTGGGTTGTACAAACTGAACACACGGAATTCAAAAGTGTGAAGATACACATATGTATACAAGTTGTATGTAAGTGATTTGATAATGCACTATAAATGCATTATAAATCAGTGATTATTCAGTGATTGACTAATAGTATTTAAATTAATCTTATTTTAACAATAGAAGCAGCGGTTGACCAATTTTTTCATGTAAAATTCATTTATGTAAAAATGTACACCCTGTTTATTTCCTGTTTTCAGGTTTTTAAATTAACCAGCATTCTCTGTAGGAAATTAAGTGAATGAAAATCTTTGCATGTATTTGAAAGCTTCTGCATATCTAAGAAAAAAAATATATATAACCATCTTCATTACAAGTGGCACTGCATGCAAACTTTGAGCCATGAAAGTTTTCTTTAATCCTTGTAGACATTACATAATATTAGCCTGGAACAATATATACTTTGATTTTACAACTTCTCAGAAAAAAAAAAGAAAAATCTAAAAGTACGGAATGTAAAGAAAGAGAAAAGAATTACAATTCACTGGGAAAGCTGATAATCCTCTGAAATTGATCAGAACTGTGGAAACATAAAAAAAATGTATCTGTTTCTCTTTTTTGTACGTTGGTATAAAATAGATTACATAAAGTAATAGTACTAATTATGTCACAGGATGGCCAGATGTATGTGTGTGTGTGTGTGTGTGTGTGTGTGTGTGTGTGTGTGTGTGTATGTGTGTCTCTGTAAGGTCACTGAAATGGAGTTACCTTAGGAAGTAATTAAGAAATTAATTAGGGGCATTTAAATAGCCATCCTCTTGTCCTCTTTCAAAAAGCATCTTTTTGCTGGAGATATCTACATGTCTCAGGTCCTAAAAAAAGAGCATACCATTTATAACAGGCTTGGGGAGATGATAGCAATTGCTGAATATGGAGGCAGAAGGTTCAGAGAAGGAGCCAGACAGAGATAAAAGCTGGCTTTGTGAGTGATAAATGAGAAGGTTCAAGTAAGACATGGTAGACAGGATGCGCTGAGTGTGCAAGGATGTAGATAGATAAGAGCGAGCGAGGAGCCAGACAGAGAACTAGATGTGCAGGCTCTGAATGAGGTAAAGGAACAAAGGACAGGAAGAGGGGCCCGTGCCTGGCAGTAGGGAGCAAGGGCAGTAAACATAGATGTGTTTAAGAACCTATGAAATTTTGTATTCGGGACTTCCTTTTGCATTCTCGGCAGAGGGTGAGAGGAATCCTCACTGCAGTGATAATTAAAAAATCTTTTGTGAGACTAACAGTGCCTCTGAAATGTACTTTGGTAAATTTTCCTCAACACTGTTATTTTAGATAGGTCAATATAGCCTAGCTTTGTGTTTTGAGTTTGCATTACCATTCAAAATGTGTCAAAGCTTTTTAAAAATTCTTAATTTAAATTGTTAAAATTAATTATTTAGTTAATTCTTAGTTCACGTGACTAGCACAGTGCACTAGAGAACAAAAAAAACTTTAATAGGCATGATCTAGTATATTTTCCAGTTGTTCCAAGCCAACAAATATTAAGATCATCTATTAACAGAAAATAAAAGAATAAACTACGTTTTAGACATTTTTGATCGCTATACAGCACCTACAGTGGTATTTCACTAAAGTCACTGAAACTGCAAGATTCAGTATATATCTAGAAGAGAATCCCCTAACACTGTCATCAGGATGAAACTTTAGAGATGTAGGGAAAACTACATTTGGTTGTGGATGGGTCAATAATGCTGCTGCTTTGGAGATCAAGCTCATTGTCAAAGTGAAGATGACTTATGAATAGCTAATATAAGCAAAGAATACAAACATTTAAAAATACAAATATTTTAGCATATCTTTGATGAAATGTTCAATCCAAAGATATGTATAATTTCTTTTAATCCCCTTCCCAGGCAACAAGACACAAAAATACATCTTCTCCCCTATTTTTTTTCTCTTTTGAGATTCTGTTGAAGTAAAGTCATTGCTAAAGTGCATCCAATAAATTAATCACTATCTGACTTTTTGACCAAAAAAAAAACTATTAAAAATAAGTGGTGGACGTTTTCCTCCAGATTGGTGTTTAAGTAAGTGTTAACAATGAAACAAGTTAAAAGGAAAAATAAGGAACATGTTAAAATGGAAAATAAGCAATAAGGATTAATAATATACAATGGTGGAAATGAGTATTAAACAAGTCAACATTTTTTCTTTTTACATTATTCCTATGCAACTAGCCATTTAGATTAGACATTGGCATTAACTCAATAAAATCACACAGTTCAAGTAAAGATGGTAGTTGAATAGAATTTGCACTCTAACTGAAATGTTTTACTTCGAAAAAAGTGTTTGCTTTATAGCACTTCCAGCTTTTTTGTTTAGGAGATGGGTAGGGGTTCTCTAGATTCTGTCTAGCAAGCTTCAGCAGATGCTGGCTAGCAATGCATGACAGTTTGATTTATTTTATTACTGAAATAAACTGATTAGTGAAATAATCATAAAGAGGGGTTTTTTTGTTTAAGTACTAATAAGTATTAAGTCCTAAATATTAAATATTAAGTACTACTTCTCTACTGCTACAAAGCTTATAGCTGTGCGTTTTTATTAAGTTAATACAAATGACTGGTCTAAATAGCTGCACTGGAAATAAGAAAACTTTGTTTCTTCAATATACGACCCCAACCACCCATCCACCCACCCACCCACACACCCACAAACCCACCCACCCACACAACCACCCACCCACCCACACACCCACCCACACACCCACCCACACACCCACACATCCACCCACCCACACACACAAACACACGTTTTAGTAAATACTTACAATGGGAGTAAGTGATGACAGACTTTGAAGTGTTTTCTTCTGAACCCAGCGATTAATTCGATCTGAAATCCCGGCAGACAGTGTTCGATAGTCCTATAAAAATAATTTTTATTTTAAATCCATAGTGGTATAAAAACCTAATAATCATTACGTTTAATTATTTTGATGCTTAATAATACAACGAAAAGCTTGATTTTACATTTGTCATGTGCTTAACCTTTTTGTGGGGTGAAGAGCTGCTTTCAGATGTTGAATGCTCTTTTTCAAAAAGCTCTCTCTTTCTGGACACCTCATCTACCAGGAAAAGTGTCTTGTGAACAAGAGTGGGTGATTTAATTGCCTCCCATTTCTGAAAATAATAGGGAAGAGTAAAGAAACTTTAGTTCTTTATGCTAAGTCTTTTTATTCAATGGGAACTGCAACATTTGGCTAATTTGTAATAGCAAATGTGCTAATCATAGAGCTTGAAAATTACACTCTTTATCCTCAATTGTTAGCATGCTTCTTTCGCTTTAAATCCTACTGTTATTAAAATTTTGTATGTGTGTACCTGTGAGGCCTGGGCCAGTCTTTCCATCTTCTCCTGAATACTATGTGAGGACAGTCTCTGTCTGGAGCTAAAATAAGAAGTATTTAACATCTGCCCCCATATAGCTGATATGCAGCACTTGAAACAGCCAAAAATGATCATTGGCAAGCTGATATAATTAGAATACACTTACTTTCTCAGAAATGTGGACTGGTACTCTTCCTCATTAAATCTCTAAGTGATTGAGAAATTAGACATTTTAACAAATGCAGTTTGAAAAAAGGTACTTTTACGATAATGATAGATACAATGCAATATATCACAAAAGATGAAATTGCTGTTTCTTATACACCTTGTTGGGTTCAAACTTCTTAGCTGTGATTTGCATACTTGCACTGTCAAAAAGACAAAGTGTTAATAGGAAAGGACATAATCAATGATCACTGTACCTAGTAGTGTAAATACAAATTGTATGTAATGTGATAATAGTAACATAAATTAATCTTGAAGAAACAAATAATAACTCATTATGACAGAAACTGTAATACACAGTATATGAAAACGGAATTTTAAAACTGCTGTAAAATAATACAGACCTTAGTATAATATTATATTAGTTTTTTTAGAAAAAATAAAATATTTCAACATCTATGTGGTTCGGACATACCAAAATTTAAGAGCAGCAAAAACAGTGTTAAATCACTATTATGACATTTTACAAACTCTCATATATTACACTGTAATACATACCTTCTCTGTAATGGTATGCCTTCTTCCTCTTTTTTCTTCAGAATCTACCAAAAAAGTACAGTTTCACTCTCATGCAAAAAATAATAAAGGTTTATGTAATTCCAGACACTAATGACAGGTGCAGACAACAGGGTAAAATAATTGGTATTTTCAGTTTCTTTATAGATAAATAGAATCCTCATAATATGGCTGGACAGAAGTTAAACATGACTGATTCATTGTTGCATTATATCTTGCTTAGGCTGCAATTTTACAGAAATTTACTCATTGATAACAACACTGATAAGAGTAAAAGAGTAAAAGATAAGACACTCATTCTCCTTTAGCTAATATATCAGTGGAACAGTCATAGTCCAGCTGAGCAACTGTATTTAAATGTGGACCAATAAAACAACATTTGCTCTTTATACCTGCGAGGACTTAGTCCGAAGGCTAAGAGGGGATGTCTCTCTTGTCTTTGCAACACTCTTGTCATAAGAGATGAAGACAGAACTAATCCAAGAAAACAAACAAAAAAAATTTTAAGCGGGGCTAACATCTGTGTTCCATATATCACTAAGCAGATTGGGCTATAGAATAAAAAAACTACACTTCCATGATCATATTATTGAATTCAGTTATCAGTGTGTATATGTACCTCACAAATTTTTGCTTCGGCTCAGTGGATGTGGATACAGTCAAACCATTATCAGCATTTGAGATTTCATTTCCGCTCTATTAAAAAAGAAAATTAAAAAGTGAAAAAACAGTTGCTGAATACATTTTAATATATTTTGTTGATCCGTGAATTCTTGACAACATTGAATTAAAACTTGTCATTTGTTTGTTAAGCAACTTGACTAACATATAGCCTTCATACTGCAAACGTTTAATAATACAGCATTTGCACAAAATTCTTTTAGGGCATGTTTGTTACATGCATTTTGCCATACAATCCTTTCACTGACAAAATGGCAGTGAATGATAGAACTTAAAGATGGAGTCATGTGAAGTATGCTACGTCTCTTACACAACCTCCTGTTAATGCTGTTGATGATTAATTAGTCTGCAGCTTTTAAAAGAATACAGCTTTATAATTATCACTACCTTAAACTCTGACCCTAGTTCACATGAAGTACCAGGTTAAACTATTTAAAGATGACTACGCAAAAAAAAAAAAAATAAATAAAATATATATATATATATATATATATATATATATATATAGATAGATAGATAGATAGATAGATAGATAGATAGATAGATAGATGGTACATTTCTCAATTCTCATTTCTCATTATTTCTTTTCCTCATGAGTCATCTGAAAAATACACCTGACTATAATCTTACAAAATCCCTGACTTTGAGCAAGTGTACCTATAAGAATTGATGCTGGTTTGCAGGCAAAAGGTTGTAACACCAAATATTGATTTGATTTAGATTTTTCTTTTGTTCGCTCACTTTGCATTTTGTAAATTGATCAAAATAAACAATCATTATTTATATTTCTGAAAGCATTCTTTGTTTACAGCATTTTTTCACACCTGCCTAAAACTTTTGCACAGTACAGTATATGAAAAGTGAAAGTGACAACTATATATATATATGTATTATATTATAGTCAGGTGTATGATCAACCAATTTTACCAAACAAGTGCTAATGATCAATGTCACACGTAGGTTGAAACACAATCATGTTTGGAACAACCTACCAACCGAGTTCCTTCAAAAACTATGTGCAAGTGTACCTAGAAGAATTGATGCTGTTTTGAAGGCAAAGTGTGGTCACACCAAATATTGATTTGATTTAGATTTCTCTTTTGTTCATTCACTGCATTTTGTTGATTGATGAAAATAAATGATTGACACTTCCATTTCTGAAAGCATTCTTTGTTTACAGCATTTTTCACACCTGCCTAAACTTTTGGGCAGTACTGTATATATATATTTGATGAATGTGATTATTTTCTACTTAAAATGAACCAGAGTCACCAACTATACTGGTCACCATCTGGAGCCCTGAAATCAGTTCAAAGAGTTTTACATGAACACATAAACTGTAAACTGTGTAGAATTTGCACCAAATTATTTTCAAACATGGTAGATCACCAACTAAATACTTTTTTTTTTTTTTTACTATTTTACTATATTTTTTTACTATTTGAAAAAAAGGAAGGCCATTATAATTTTTATATCTGTTTGAAACTCAAAATAAATCAATGTTAAATATAATATTCACATTTTCTACTCCTTGTTTGGTCAAAGTATTTGAAATGACTAAAATGGGCCTAACTAAATATTGAGAATAAAGCATCAGACGAAAAGGCACCTGTTTGTCTCTTTCCGAGACTGGGTTGTGAGTGCAGTCATTGGAAGATGCTGATGGAGTGGAGACATCCATCACCTTCACCTGTGTCTCCTTCTCTCCCCTGACCTCAACACCACCTCTCTCCTCTTGCTTTTGCCTGCTCAGTGTCTCCACATGTCTTCTCCGTCTGTGCTCATCTCGAATGCGTAACATCTCCACAAAGTCCATCTGCAGCTGTTCCAAACCTCCAAAACCAGAGTCACCATCCTCAACTGCTGAACTCTCACTTAAAATACAGATTCACAATAATAACATTATTTTGAATATGCAAATTTAGGATATTCACACATGCGTATGCAAATATTTAAAATAACATATGCATATTAAAGATTTAAAATAAAAATGTATAAATGTGCATGATAAGTACAGTTATTATCTCTGACCAGAATTTTTCATGCAAAAATCTTAATGCGTTTGTTAGTTCACATTTACATAAGCATCTCAAAGCATCTGCAAAACACTTAGTAAAGCTGAACTAGCTCAGCTTTACTACAGCTTGACCACTGACTGCATATAATTTTCTGTACTACTTATCAACCTCTTCTCACTTAATGTTCTGTGGCTCAGTGTCATCACTGGATATGTCTCTGTCCAAATCACTGATGGAGCTCTTTGTTTTCCTCCTACGCTCTCTCTCCACTTCCTCCTCATCTCCCATTATCCATTGTTGGGCCAGCCTAAAAGCACATATATAAACTTATTTGAGAGAAATTTAAAGTATAGTTAAAATACATGTTTATCCAACAACTACAATGCCCTCCACAATTAAATAACAATCCTTACTATTATCGAAAGTAGATCTTTTATAAACTTCTACAATCATTTATATTTACGGCATTTAGCAGATCCAGATCTCTAACCCAGAGAGATCTCTTATCCAGAGCAACTTACAATTCCTAATTACAGGGACAGTCCCCCTGATGCAACTCGGGGTGAAGGGTTTTGCTCAGGAATCCAATTGTGGTAGTACTGATGGTGGTATTCAAATCTGCAACCTCTTAGTCCATAGTCAAGTATCCTACCACTAGGACACCACCACCCCCTATAAGCAGACAGGCTTTACATTTATGCCATTTAGCAAACACTTTTATCCAGAGCGACTTCCATGTCCTAATTTAAGGGACAGTCCTGCTGGAGCAACTCAGGGTTAAGGGTCTTGCTCAGTAACTCAGGTGGTGCTAGAGGTGGGAGTTGAACCTGCAACCCCTTTATCCGTAGCTCTGCTAACACCAACAGGTTATTTTGAAGGTATGCCAGGAAAAAAAAACTTTTTAGTTTTTAGTTTAGTCTTTTAGCTAACCATAAAAATAAAAGCCAAGACTTTGCAAAGTTTTTAACTAATTCTAAAAAGAAATGCCAAAAATTGTTTTGTTGTATGTAAGGGCCGCGGTGGACTAGTGGTGAGGGAAATGCCCCTGCATTGGAAGATTGTGGGTTCGATTCCCTCACCAGTAGGTTGCCCTGAGGCACCCTTGGGCAAAAGTACCGTCCCCTTCACTGCTCCCCGGGTGCTTTCAATAGCTGCACGGTGTTTGCATGGGTTAAATGCAGAGGTCCAATTTCGTTGTGTGCTGTGCTGTGACCTCACAATGACAAGGGTTGTCATTTTCACTTTAATAAACAAACAAATAAATACCTAAACATATTTAAAAAATTATCACCATCACCATCATCCAATATAATCTACCCCTATTATATATTCTATGCTCATCTCATTGCAAACTCTTGGCTTTTATTTTTTGTGGATAACTAACAAAGATGTTTTTTTCCTGGTTTTCCTGGTAATCTGTTGGTGTTGTGTTAGCATCTGATAATTACTATGGAGATTACAATAGTGTCTGATCATTGTTTGTAACAGTTACAGTAGATATCCCCTTTTCATAATTCCCCTAACATTAGAAATCTTAATAAGTAAAAATTAATGATTAAAAGAATAGCGCTGTTAGGGATAAAATAAGGAGCTTTTAGGAGTGTAATGCCTCTTCTGATCTTAGATGTAGCTGTCCAAATGAATATTGTAGAGTACAAATTTTATCATTCATCACATTTCTCAATGGCATCAGTTTTTTTCTCTAACAATATTTTTATTACTACTGCATAAAGACAGAGCAGTGTTTATGCATCCATGCCTAGTGAACATGAAAACAGTTTGTTTGACTTAAAGTAATCTGCTGTGAAACATGACACATATTGAGAAGCAATGAACAATAGGTTATGCTGTTATGACTAAAATAGCAAGTGACACTGTCAGAACTAGAGAAGCGGCACAACAATATTTGCTGAGAAAATCCTCATTCCTTTAGATCTGCACTGAAAAGAAAAAACAACATAGAAAAAAAAATGAAGTTAAACAAAATTAAACTTACGTGGACAAAGCTGACCAGTTTTCCCGACTAATAGACATGCTTAAGCAACAAGTTATTTGAATCTTCAATGCTTACTGTAAGAAAATGTATATATTTCCTCTTAAGCTGTCCAGAGTATCTCCCAAACTGTACTTTAATCTACCTGTCGTCTTCCCCTCAGTTCGAGGAAGACAGATCACCTGACCACAGAGGTGTAACTAATCTTAAGTTATGTGTACACAGTGTAGAGTCACTTTGTTTTGACTAAACTTATTTTTACACAGTTCAGATATACTAACTGGGTGTAAAAGTTAAATCAATACAAATATTGCCAATAAAAGCAAAGTGAAAGACAGTATTCATTGTTATTATAGTGTTATTAAGATATGTTATTTGAATTTCATGTAGGTGTTGAATCATGTTTACACATCCTTTCTTATCTCACTATTACAAAGAATAAAATAAAAAAAGCTTATTACAATTGAGTGATTGGGTTAATCCATTAAGTAGGATCTGGACTTTGACAAAGTAGCCTAAACAAAGTAGTGTTTACCTAGGTTTTGGGGTTGCACTGCAAAATGAAACTTGTCTTCACATGTTTTACTTTTACAGGTTATGTGCAGCATACCATGTTCACACGCAGTTCTTTTTCTTTTCTGCTGTAAAAGCCACTGGTTGATAGTGACAATGCACCTATTTGATTTGCATTGAAGCCGCACACCTCCCCCAATACCAACAAAGCACACAGGCCTGCAAAGATATCCGAAATGCAAAACTAGACTTCATCCTTCTTTGGTCTTCATACAATCATTATTTAAAGAGTATTTGCATCTAATCAGATAGATAAAAGCAAATGAGCAAGGTAAATGTTTGAACAATTTACCTAAGTGCTATGCAAAAGACAGTAACACAAGAGTTTTGTTCAGAATGTTTTAAGCTTCCATTTAGTTAGAACCAGTGATAATACAGCTCATTCTCTTCCAATAATATATGGAGTGGAAATAGTTAAGCAGTAAATATAATTATATTTATACAAACTAACTTCTAAAGGTGAGACATCACAATATAAACCTATACTAAAGGTTATTTCTATATAAAACTAATATTAGTTCTGAGAGATGTAACCAGCTCCTAACAATTCTGAACAAAAACCTGGCACATACAAAAGTGCAGTTGATTATAAACTGACGTAAGCCTTTGTCAGATAATGTTTAAATGGTAAAAAAATTTTAAATCTCTAGTTGTTTCTCTTTTCTGGACATACTGTTTCCTTGGCTCTTTGAAAACAATAGCTGCTTAACCAAAGCTTGCACTAATTTGAAAACTAGAGGAAGGAGAACAAAATAAGGTACATTTTTCATCACATCACTATTTGCATGCTACTAGTCAAGTTGAACGATCACTTGTTTGTCCACAAGCTAAATTGAGAGCCCACCTTCAACTCTAATTAAACATCCATTTTTTTTTACTCTAGGACAAACAAACATAGTGTGAAATGCCCAGGTTGTGCTGAAATCATTGTATTGAAATACAATAATATATGCTTGTACCATCAAAGTTAATGAAGAACACTGAAGTATTACAGTGTATCACAATTTTTCCTATTTTCATTACCATAAACCTCTATGGTCTAAAGATTAAATACTGAGTGTTGAGTGATGTTGATGTACAGTGAAAAAAAAACACTTTAGAACCTCTTTATCTACTTTAACTAATTGAATGCCTTTAGAGTGTGACTCAACCAGGTAATAAATCCAAGCTTTCTAGTCCAACCAGGATATCTTCTAACACTAGGTAAAGATGTATGTGCAGAACAGCAACTTCAGATAATAAAATGTCAATAGATGTTATAGCTGTGTCAGTGGCGTATGTTCAGAATTAATCAATAGATAAGTGAGGGACATTATCCATATTTAAGTTCAATGTAGAGAGGTGAAACAATGCTAATGTGGATTTTATACTTGTAGCTTAACTGAAATCTTCATAACATTACTTACAGGAACACACAAAAGTATGAGAAACAAATTCCCTAAAAAGGCCTTGGTTTATGAGTTACCCCAAGGCCTTTTTAGGGAATTTGTTTCAAAATAAACATTGCTGCCCTACTACTGTGCTCTTGGGCACTTGGGAAGCCAATTGCCCAAGAAAACTGTAGTAGGACAACAATGTTTATTTTGAAAATTAAACACGTAATCTTTTTTCAATTAATCAATTAGTTGGTTGTTTAAAATAAACAAAAAAAGATATACTTAAAAGATGTATTAATAAGAAACAGCTCCACATTTCAGGCTTTCATGAATAAGCCTAAAAGAGAAACTTTGTGAAATTGTGTTTTGTTTTTTTGTTTTTTTTGGTTTGACAAGAAAACACTTTTAATAAACATTTGTAGCCGTGACAGTAGAGGGCGACCTGCTCTGACTGTGCACACCTGTGCCTTGGGAGACAGGTGTGCTTCATTGGGGATTGGTTTTATAAGCCCCAGTGAATCTGAGCAGGGTTCTAGTCATTCTGTGTGCTTACCTTTGTATGTATTTATGTTACCTTTTACACTTGTCAGTATGTGTAGTTTATGGGTTCTGTGCACTTCATATTTCCATTATTAAAGTTGAGTACAAAGCTCTTGGCACTGCAGTGATGTCCAGCATACAACACTCCATCCTTACAGTAGCCCTGGGAATATTGATCACTATAATAACTGTTTAGTATACAGTCATGTGAAAAAATTAGGACACCCTTTAAATATTCATAACTATATGAATAGCTATGTTCATAACTAGAGATAAGCTCGGATAGATACTTGGGAGCAAGGCTTTTTAGGGTTTTGTAAGTTAGTAGTGAAATTTTATAGTCAATGGGGAATTTCACAAGAAGCCAGTGAAGTCTAGATAATATCAGACTAATGTGATTAAATTTTCTAGATCTAGTGATGACTCTAGCTGCTGCTTTTGGGACTAACTGGAGATAACTGGTGACCCCCCCCACCCCTGGCTTTTGACAGTAGGTTTAAGATTAACTGTACAATTAGGAAAATCTAGCATTAAACCTCAAAGTTTGTCTCTAGCAATTTTAGGACAGAGCAAAAGAACCTCCATCTTTTCAGAATTTAACATCAGAAAATTGACATCCACTCTTCTATATCTTTTATACAATTTTCAATCTTTTAAAATTTGAGATTATCGTCTGATTTGGCTGAAATATAAAATTGTGTGTCATCAGCGTAACTGTCGAAGCTGATTCCATGTTTCCAGATTACTGAACCCAGAGGGAGCATGTATAATACGAAAAGTAGGTGATCTAGGACAGAGCCTTGTGGAACACCATGACTAACTTTTGTATGAACTGACGTTTCATCATTTACGTTTACAAATTGATAATGGCTGGTCAAATCTCTTTTGTTCATTCACTGCTTTTTGTTGATTGATGAAAATATATGATTAACACTTCCATTTTTGAAAGCGTTCTTTATTTACAGCATTTTTCACACCTGCCTAAAACTTTTGCCCAGTACTGTATATCTATATCTGTCTCAGTGTCACGGTGGCGGGGAGCGGGAAGGACGTCATCGCTGAGCCAGAGATTCTTGAGGTACTTTTATTGAACAGAAACATGGAACCAGACACGAAACTGGACCAAGAACAAATCTAGAACCAAAATCCAGACACAAAACTGGAATACATCAGACACAAAACCACCCGTAACGATAACAGAAGTAAAGTGAATGAGCCGCGCTCTGTTCTGACTCATTGAGGCTTAAGTAGTCAGCCTCAATGTAGCACACCTATGTCACATGAGCTCAGGTGTGCCCCGTCAGAACAGAGCGCCCTCTACTGAGAATAAAACAGAAAAAGAACACCCCAAGTCCTGACATCATCCCCCCTCTCAAGGGCCCAACACCGGGGACGCTTCTCCAGTGCCGGAACCTGGAGGGCAGACAAGCCGGAACAACAGAAAACAAAACATAGCCCCTTTAATGGGGTACCTGGTCAGGTCCATATTCTCAAATCAACAAACAAATACAGGAAGGGGGACCTGGACCAGCCAGTCATGTCTCGGACTGTTGGCGGCGGAGAGGGATACCCCAGAGTTTCAGTCCATATCTTTGTAACCAAGTCCCTTTGGTATTCGTGTTTAGTCGTACATCCTTTTGGTGCCTTTCTGCTGTCCCATGTTTCCTCTGTCACCCGTCTCTCTCTGACTCCGTATTGGGGCCTCTGGAGGACTCATCAGATTGGCTGGAGAGCCTTGTATGGTCATCATCTGAAAAAGAGCTAAATACAGGAGATTCTCTGTGGTTAGAAGGGGAAGAGTTCTTTACCCAGTGCGTGCGCCACCCCCAGTCTCTATCCTTCTCGCTCTCCATGACTATCATTTCATAATCTGAGGTGTGGAATTTTTTGTCTCTTTCATACAAGTGTTGTAGTGTTGTGCCAATGGGGATGACATTCACACGGGTGTTTAGCAAGAGGTTTGGGGGAAGAACAGCTGGTGTGAAGACTCTTTTGGGTGCACTGGCTGAAATAAAGGAAAGGTATCCTTCCACTGCTGCAGTCAACGCTGTTGCTCTCCTCTGGCACTGCTGGCTTTTGGGAGGCCTGGGTAACTGTGTGCTTCCATCTCTGAAAGGCAGGATAACTTGTGCTTTGCTTTTATTGACCTTACACTTGGCAACCTGGGTTACTCCTCTCCTCTGAGCAGGAGGGGGTCTGACTAATTCCAGAGCCTCTGGTATCTGTGGGTCCTCCACAGGCACATCAGGTTAGGCTGCTGGATTGTCATCACCGGTAGCTTCCACAAAGATTCTGGAGCACTCCTCCTCTGGATCATTCTCTGAAAGGCTAAGGTCAAGGGAATTGAGTACCTCTGAGGAACTAGACTCAATTTCTGTGACTTTACTTACTGAATTCACTAAAACAAGGGAAGAGATCCGTGAAGGGCAGTCTGTTCCAGAGATGATGCCTGGGGTAATGGATGGAAGTTGCTTTTGATGAACCAGACTGGGAGTCACATTCCTAGATGCGCTTGGCTGGTTATGTAACTTTGACTGTACGGAAGGCACATATACAGTGTCAGTTCCAGCAGAGGTCAGGGGATTCTGAATAGTCCTAGCCTCCCTCCTCGATACTGGGAATGTGGAGGGGAAATAATCCTGAAACTTAATTTCTTGGTCCTCTCTGTTCCGATACAAGTTTATATTCTCACCTGAAGTATCTGTGAACAGGATCTCCACCAGAGGCTTTCTCTGCCCGTGTTCCGAATCAGTAATCGATGTGAGTGATTTCAGAAGCGACCTAATTGTTATGGGTACCTCTGCCGACCAATTGGTTGCATGGAACTTCCTTGTTGCTCTCCCCGACTCCCCACTGGGCTCCCATGAGGAATGGTCTGACTCACTGGAAAACTTTGTCCTGAAAGAGTCTAAAAAAGAGCTAAACATGGAAGAATCTTGCTTGGCCCTGTGACACTCTGCTCTAGGTACCTGCAGGGTGAATCTCATGGAGTCCAGGTTCTCAGAAACACAGCGAATACTTAGTTTTTTGTCCATAATCAAACATACCAAACTGTGCATTACCTGCCCTCCTTTACCATACTCTTTGGGTGGGTCTTGCAGCTCAGTGGGTTTACTGGTCTCCCTCATGGCTTTTTTCAGTTCTGCCTGCAGAGCGGCATTGTTGCCTTGCACCTGCTTCCTGCATGAGTCCACTGACTTCTACTCGAAGCTCACCATTGGCTTGAGCTAAAACCTTTCCATGGTTGCACTGGAAAGTGCAATCATGTCACTCTGGCAAAGAGACAAGAGTCCTTTGGTCTCAAGTTGAGAAAGCAGAGTGGTGAGCTTTTCTTCGTGTTTCAGTCTTTCATGGGTGGCTGAGCTGGTTATCTGCTGAACAGAGGTCTTGCTCTCTGCCAGCTGTTGGTTGAGCTTTGTCAGCAACTCCCTCTGTTGTTTGATCTGATCATCTCGTTGGTGAAATGGTCTGTGAGAAGTGCACTGTGCTTCATGTTGGCCTGTCTGAGTCTTTCTGACTCAGCCCTGAAGTCCTCCTGAGTGCTGTTCAAGCTTTCGGTTAGCCAAACTATCTGTTCACTGAGATCCTTACAGACTTTCTCGTGCTCTAGGTACCCGACCTGCATTTTCCTGAAGTTCCCCATTTACTGTAGCTACTTCCTCCTGAAGGGAATGTACCTATAAACTGGTTGCTCACCTGCAGCTGGTGATTCACAGCCTGAAGAGAGGCTATTTCATCCTCCAATCTCTTACACTTTGCATTCAAGGCGTCCAGATCCTGATTCCGTGTACAAATTTCCTGATCCTTGGCGAGGAGCTCAGCCTCCATTTCCTGGAGCTGCTCGACAAAAACACTTTTGGTCTGTCTTTCGGCGCCCAGAATAGACAGCCAGACCTTCTGAGATTCCTGTAGCTCATGTTCTAATTCCTGAATTCTCTAAGTTATTTCTCTAACCTGGAACGGCTCCTCTGTTGCCCTCTGCCTGGCAGACGGGTTAGTGGAGCTGTGTTTGGGCACCGCGCCGAGTGCTTGCTTCCTGCTTTTCGCGTTATGGACGGCTTTCTTTGCCATTTTCTTTCTTTGTTTCCCGGAGGACGGGGTATCCGCCATTTTTTCGCAGTGTTTCACATAGGGCGGGGTATCCGCCATTTTTCCGCCACGATTGGTCTCCGCGGGCGGACCACTGTGATTGGTGCAGGAGGCGGGTTCCACCAATATCCAGCGTTGCAGTTGGTGGGGAGCAGGAGCATTGTGTTGAATAAAAATCTAGGATTATTTTTATTGGATTCTATTAATGTGAATACCTATCCACTTATTAGCACGCTTGGCCTACCTAGTCTGGAAGGCTTTCGATAAAGCTATAGGCTGTGAAGGACGATATTGCATGGCTAACATGATCATAAAGTGATGTATATAAATTGTGGATCTCATTTTTTATAAGATGGTGATCCAAGATTACTGCTAACTGGAATGATGGCTATATTGTTAACTTGAACACCTACGCTGCGCATTTGGCAGGGCATTCAGGCCCTCACCAACTACAGGACATCTCCACCTGCCTCTGACGGTGACTCCTCCCTCCCAGATGCGCTGAACCCCTTCTACGCATGGTTTGATGTGGTGGACAACATGATAATGAGGAAGGCCATCCCTCCTCCAAACGACCAGGTTCTCTGTCTGACCACGGTCGAGGTGAGAAGATCTCTACTGAGAGTCAACCCACGGAAAGCTGCTGATCCAGACAACATTCAAGGTCGTGTGTTCAGAGGATGTGCAGAACAGCTGGCACATGTACTCACCGACATCTTCAACATCTCTCTGAGCACCACTGTTGTTCCCAGGTGCTTCAAGACCACCAGCATCATCCCAGTGCCAAAGAAATCATCTGTCTTCTGCCTCAATGACTATCGTCCCGTCACACTCACACCTATCATCATGAAGTGCTTCGAGAGGCTGGTCATGAGGCACATCAAGTATCAGATCCCTTCCTCACTGGACCCCCTGCAGTTTGCGTATCTTCCCAACCACTCAACGGATGATGCAATCTCCACCACCCTCCACCTGGCCCGTTCTCATCTGGACAGAAAGGACCGTTATGTCAGAATGCTGTTCATTGAATACAGTTCAGCATTCAACACCATCATCCCTCAGCATCTGAGTGAGAAGCTGAGGCTGCTGGGCCTGAATACCTCCCTCTGTAACTGGATCCTGGACTTCCTGACTGGGAGACCCCAGTTAGTCAGGATCAGTAACAGCACCTCCAACACCATCACGCTGAGCACAGGGGCCCCTCAGGGCTGTGTGCTCAGCCCATTGCTGTTCACATTGATGACCCACGACTGTACAGCCAAGCACAGCTCCAACCACATCATCAAATTTGCTGATGATACAACTGTGGTGGGTCTGATCAGCGGTGGAGATGAGGCAGCGTACAGAGAGGAGATAGAACAGCTGACGGACTGGTGCCGAACCTACAACCTTTGAGCATCTTTGAACATCGACAAGACTAAAGAGATGGTTGCTGACTTCAGGAGACCACGCCGGAACAACTCTCCACTAAATATCAACACCTCACCTGTGGAGATGGTCCGGAGCACCAAGTTTCTTGGTGTTCACATAACCGACAACCTCACGTGAACCCTCAACACCAGATCCATAACACAGAAATCCCAGCAGTGTTTCTACTTCCTACGAAGACTGAGGAAAGCCCATCTCCCATCTTCCATTCACATCATCTTCTACAAAGGAACCATCAAGAGCATCCTGAGCAGTTGCATTACTGCCTGGTACGGGAACTGCAATGTCTTAGACAGCAAATCCCTACAACGGGTAGTGAGAACAGCTAAGAAGATCATCGGTGTCTCTCTGCCCTCTATAAAGGACATTTTCACCACTCGCTGCATCCATAAAGCAACAAGCATTGTGGATGATCCCTCCCACCCATCCCACACTCTCTCTCCCTCTTGCCATCCGGGAAAAGGTTCCACAGCTTATGGGCCTCCTCTACCAGGATGGGAAACAGTTTCTTCCCCCTGGCCATCAGACCTTTGAACTGCTAATCTTCACACATCACACTTATTAGTCATCTTATCTATCTATTATCTATTTACATTTACGGCTTTTAGCAGACGTTCTTATCCAGAGCGACTTACGACAGTGCTTTGTTTCCACATTAGATCATCATCATGAGCATTTTTGTAACCAGCTCAGATCAGCAACTGCTGATTAGCTATTACAACAACTAAGTGCCCTTGTGACAAGTATATACACCTACACTTTTTCCTGTCTTAAAAAAAATGTAAAAAATAAAAGAGAGTAGAGGTTTAAAGAAAAGAATGAGCAGAGGTAAGAGAGTAGATAGTTTGGGAAGATTATTCCCTGAGAAATTCTATGAACAGGTGAAAAAAGTGAAAGTGAAAGTGACTACCCTTGTCATTGCGAGGTCACGGCACAGCACACATGAACCACAATGAAATTGGACCTCTGCATTTTACCCATGCACACTCAAACCCGTGCAGCAGTGGGCAGCTATTGAAAGCGCCCGGGGAGCAGTGATGGGGACGGTACCTTGCTCAAGGGTACCTCAGGGCAACCTATTGGGAAGGGGTTTGAACCCCCGATCCTCCAATCATGCGGCTAACGCCCTAACCGCTAGGCCACCGCTGCCCCAGGTGCCCCAGGTGGGTCTTTAATCGACATTTAAAGACAGCAAGGGTCTCAGCAGTTCTGACCATCAGGGGGAGTTCATTCCAACACTGATGGGCAAGAACTGAGAAGAGTCTTGATGCATGTCTTCCTCTTTTTTTCAATGGTGGGGGATCAAGACGAGCAGTGCTTGATGGTCTGAGAGGACAAGAAGAGACACAATGTTTGATAAGAGTAGTCAGGTGGTGCAAGGCTGTTAGTAGCCTTGTAAGCAAGAGTTAAAGTTTTAAACCTGATACAAGCAGCCACTGGGAGCCAGTGTAGGCCCCGCAGCAAAGGAGTAGTAGAAGAGAATTTGGGATAGTTAAAGTCAAGTCTTGCAGTGGCGTTTTGAATCAGTTGTAGTGGTCTCGTTGCCTTCAGTGGAAGACCAGCCAGGAGAGAGTTGCAGTGGTCCAGTTTCGAGATGACCAGGGACTGGAGCAGTACATGGGTTGCCTGGGTGGTGAGGAAAGGACGGATTCTTCTAATGTTGAAGAGAAGGTGTCGGCAGGACCTAGAAAGATTAAGAACATGAGAGGAGAAGGAGAGCTCATTGTCCAAAGTGACACCAAGATTCCTAGCAGTTCTAGGTGGGATGTGAAGGTCCTGTTGCGGTGTTTGTTGGCCTTCCAGGTAAAGAAGCTCAATCTTGTTAGGGTTGAGCTTGAGGTGGTGAGCTGTCATCCATGCAGAGATGTCAGCCAGGCAGTTAGAGATTTGAGTAGAAACCTGTTGATCGTAGGAGGGAAAAAAGAGGATAAGTAGGAGAATAGCCATGAGAGAGTATGACCTTCCCCAAAGAGCCAGTATATAGAGAAAATAGAAGGGGACTGAGGACAGATCCTTGGGGAACACCAGTTGTTAAATTTCGTGGAGTGGACCGATGGCCCTGCCATGACACTTGGTACTGTTGATCCTGTAGGTATGAGGAGAACCACTGCCAGGCTGTACCAGCAATCCCCAGGTTGGATAGAGCGGTCAGGAGGATCCGGTGGTGCACTGTGTCAAAGGCTGCCGAGAGGTCAATTTTTCTTTATTTTTCTTCTTGCACTCTGCACTTTACTCACAACGCTGCTCTGTTACACTGTTTTTCTCATAACGCTGCTCCGTTACACTGTGACACTGCCCAATAACCTGGGCTGCTCTGTTATATAAAACTGCGGCCTTCTTACGGATGAAAGTAAGCCTAAGTATTGTTGTGCTGTCTGTTGTTTGCACTTCTTGTCTTGTGTTTTATGTTGTGTCCTCTGTTGTGTCTTATGTTGTCTTGTGTGTAGCACCAGGGTCCTGGAGGAACGTTATTTTGTTTCACTATGTACTGTGTATATGGCTGAAATGACAATAAAATCCTACTTGACTTGACCTAGTGTAAGGATTAAGTCTAAAGTATAATTATGACAATGAATGGGCCCCATTACATTCTGGATAAAACACATAGTAGTATTAAGGATGGATGTGAAGGCTAATTTCAGTGAGTCTTGTTCTTTCTCTACATGAATTTTAAAGTCACCAACAATTATTACTTTATTTTTATAAACTGCCACACTTCCTAGAAAATTGCTGAACTCATTTAGAAACTGTGAGTAGGGTCCTGGTAGCCCATCCCATTAATAGTTTTCCACCAATAATATTCAATCCTGTCATGATTAAAACCTCAGTTCCCCCCACCTTTGCCAGTTTAGCAACAATAGACAAAGGTCCTTTTACTGATGAGTACCTGTCTTATCCACCACAAACATTTCAAGGTTTCTTCTTATTCAGTTTCTCAATTGTGAGTGCAGCTGCTTGATTAGAAATGTAACTGTTCGCTACTGGCTGTCTATGAGCACTATTGTTCAGTTTAGAAATGTATCTGTTTGCTGCTGGATGTTTTCCGGGAACTCATGAGACAGCATAAGACACCGGACAACATGTAACCTTTTGCAGGTGCCACTATTGTTCAACTATAAATGTAGTTCTTTTACTTCTTGCTTTTTCATTGGAACTCGATGGTGTGAGACACTGTAAAACAGGGGCAAATGTACATCAATAAATGCGGTTAAATACTGTAAGGCTAGATACTGAATAAAGGACCAATAATGCTGTAATATATGTTAATGATTAAAAATACTGCATAACGTAGTTATGTATGACATACAAATGATAATAATAATAATCATAGAATAATCATAAAGAGAGCATATCAAGATTTTTTTTAATTTTTTTTTTTTATCTAAACTGGTTTTATAAGTGATCAGGTTACTAAGAAGAGAGACCCATTCCCCAAGAGTGGGCGAATACCTCTGTGCCAAGTAAATTTTTAGAGGAAAAAATTCCCACTCTACCCAGATGTTGCGATAGCGCTATCAGCGCTTGGGTTCAGCGGTTCCCAACTTAGCCTGATCCAGCTCTCGAGATTACAAAATCAATCAATAGAATGGTTACTCATACAAGGGTACATATTAGAGTATACCATGTGCTGATTCAGGATAATATAACTGTGCTCATAACAAAGAAAAAGAACACAAAATCTCACTTAGAGTATATCTAAATATTTCGTCTCTTACCAAGATGTAGGGTAAAATACTTCACAGCTATTAAATTTAAGGTTACCCAGTTGTTAAATTACCAATAAAAATAAAAAAACTAAATATATATCCCTAAAAATCAGGATATACACAAAATATATGAAAATAATGATTAAAAATTCTTATCAAAGTCCTTCCCAAAAAATTGACTGCTAGACATTCAATGATCAGTAGCATCTGCTTCTGTCCCTTCTCCCTGGAAGTGCAGGGCATTATCTGCTGTTTTAACGCTGTTGTCAGTTGGAGCTGGGAGAATGGAACTGGTGGGCTCTGCTGGCTCTGTGATGGACTGAGATTGTCTTTGGTCTGAGTGGGTTCTCCGATCTTGTTCTCTCCTCCTGCTTCTCTGTCTCTTCTGAGTCATCCGAGTCCTCTGTGTCCTCAGTCTAATTGGGCTCCTCCTGTTCCTCTAAGCCTCCAGCATGTGCTGTTGTGGCCTGTGAACCTCTAGGCGAGATATCCTCTCTCGATTCTCCGATGTGGCTGTCTTGGATAGCGGATGACACACCAGGACCGGGATGGGTACCACCCTCCTGCCTCAATCCAGGGCTCTCCTGATTGCTTCCACTGTGTTCTTCTCCTGATGTTGATCTTCGCCACTAGCGTCGTCTGGCTCTGTTCTTGGCAACAGATTTCTGGGGACTCGAGCACAGTGGTTAAGGTGATACCAAGTAGTACTATTTTCCACTTGTATTGCTGTGGGTGTCACGTTTACCACCTTGTGAGGACCAGTTCATCTTGGTTCATTCAACTTCCTCCTAAAAACTCTTACATACACTTGGTCCCCTGGCCTCAAAGGGTTCGCTGGTTCCTCCTCTAGTTCCAGAGCACGCTTAAGCTCCTGTTGATAAATAGCTCTATGTACAGCAGTTAGTTGTCTCATATAAGCTCTCAGCTCTGCTTCCAATTGTTCCAAGGGAGGTACCTGATAGGGTTCCCTCAGATGTGGTACAGGCATGTGTCTACCAGTAAGCATCTGATGTGGAGTCAGAGGAGTGGTTCTATTAGCTTGCATTCGGTAATACATCAGAGCTAAGGGTAGAGCATCCGTTTTTAGAGTTCCATTAACCCTTTCCACCATCCCCTGAGACTGGGGGTGGTAAACACATCCCAGTCGTTGTTTGATCCTTAGTTGTTGTAATACCTTTTTAACAGTCTGTTGGATAAAAGCTGATCCATTGTCTGAACTTTTTTGCGATGGAATTCCAAACCTTGGGATGACCTCTCTCATCAAAAATGTAATAACAGTTCCAACACCTTGATCTTTGGATGGGGTTGCTTCCACCCACATGCTAAATCTGTCAGTGACCACAAGCATGTACCTGTATCCTCTCACCCTTTTAATCATGTCCACATATTCAATCACCAGATGTTGAAATGGTCCGGAAGGTACCGGTATGTGTCCAGCTGGGGTAGTAATTCCCTTTCGCATATTATTTTGAGCACAAACATCGCATCGGCCCAGCAATTCATCAATCGTTGCCTGTAAATATGGAGACCAAAATCCTTGTTTCTTTATTTTTCTCACCACTTCTCCTCTTGTGCAATGATCCAACCCATGTGCATTAGTGATTAGTATTGTTAGGAATGTGTTCGGTGCGATCAACAACCCTTCATGATTTCTCCATAATCCTTTTTCCATCTTGTTTAGCTCCTCTGTTACTCCACATAGTCTTTTCATAGTGTTGCTTGTCTCTGCATCTCTACCAAGTCATCCAGTGTAGTTATAGGTTCTATTGCTACCATTGGTGCCATCACCAGATCCTCACACTTAGTGGCCTTTCTAGCTGCCTCATCAGCCAAGTTATTCCCCTTTATCACATAGTCATTTCCTTTTTTGTGTGCCTGACATTTAACTATTGCCAGTCTTCTTGGCAGCATCATAGCACTCATCCACTCCAGTATTTGCTGCAAATGTTGTATTGGGGTACCATCATTCTTCTTAAATTCTCGCTGTTTCCATACCGCCCCAAACAAATGGGTAATTCCATATGCATAAGCTGAATCAGTAAAAACATTAACACTAACTACTGGAAACCCCATCATCATCATTTTTTTATTGCATAATCTTCAATTCATTCTGCACTAAACCTTGTCATTCCTAGGAATGACATCATCTGTCCCGCTGTCATTGGTTGTGGTGCTTTACTGATTCCCTCCAGCCGTGAAGGAGCTATTGCTTTTGTTCCATGCACCACCAGCCATCCCAGGTATTCTACCTGTGGTTGGCAATATTGTAACTTTCCTTGTGACACCTTATGTCCCCCCTCAGCCAATTTTCTGAGAACTGTTTTCTTTCCCAGCCTAACCAGAAGAGGTTGTCTAAAAAAATGGTTTCAGCAAGTCGTTAAATTAATTTCATTACTTTTGCAATGCAGCATTGTTTTGGCCCATGGTTAAAGTGAAGGCCTAGTCTTGCTTAGAGCCTTGTCTTGCTTTCTGTACATAACAAAGTATCTTTAAGTAAATTTTGTTCAAGGTAAAGTTTGTTATTAATTTGCAAACTACATAGTGAGTTTTGGACAAATTATGCTTTTGCTTATTATACTACAGTCAATGTAGTATAATAAGCAAAGGTCTATTAAAGAGATCCAGTGACCTTGTGGTTTCATAAGGTACTTTAAAAGAATTTCTGGTCCCCATTAGCACTGATGAGAATTTTAGTCAAAATCCTGTGTTCTTTTTGGAACTTCACCACTGTTCACAAATCCTGTTAGCGCCTTTCAGAGCCTGTTTAGAGGGTTCTGAGTTTGTGTAACTTCCACATGTGCAAAAGCAACTATCACTCTGTTTGAGATCACTTGAAACAATGAAACTCCTTAAATGTTAAAGTATTTGAACAGAAAAACAGTTAGCTTTACCTTCAGTTTAAGTACACATCATTTACAGGGAATAAACTGCAAATATTAGTGCACCATCCCTGTCTTTGAGTTAAACAATATTGGTGAAAACAATTATTTGTGTATACTGTTTCCTTTTTTACCCTTTATTTCAGAACGGCAGCAAAGCAGCTTGACAAGAATCATTCTACAAGATGAAGATGTACCTACTAAAATTGATAATGACTGGAAACAGCTAAACACATTAGCACACTGTTGTATGCTTTCCAGACTTACTTCCCTTCTTAGTCGCCTATATAGACGACATCTTGATTTACTCCAAGGACTATGACACACATGTCTCCCAGGTACGTCTGGTTCTCCCCCACCTCCTCAAACATGGGGAGGTTTTGCTCGGGTTTTCTCAGGTTTGCGAATTTTTATAGAAGATTCATACGCAGCTTTAGTTCTACAGCAGCTCCTTTGACCGCCTTACTGAAAGGGAAATCTTCCCACCTCAGCTGAACACCGGAGGCATGGGCGGCATTCCTGGATCTCAAGCTGAAATTCACGTCGGCACCCATCCTCAAACTGCCAGATCCAGGGAGGCCGTTCATGGTTGAAGTAGATGCATCCGAGGTAGGTCTAGGAGCCGTGCTGTCACAGTATCACGGGCAACCCGAGAGACTATTTCCCTGTGCCTTCTTCTCATGTAGGTTGACCCCAGCAGAGGCCAATTACGACATAGGGAACCGGGAGCTCTTGGCGGTAAAGGCAGCACTGGAGGAGTGGCAGCATTGGCTGGAGGGTGCAAAGCATCCCTTCACGGACCTCACTGACCAGTTTGTTTTCCAACCAAATCATGTAAAGGCCCCATAAACTACAATCACAAGCAACACAATAGAATTTATGTTTTGGATAGAGCAGCCACCTGCTTTGTAAGCCTGATAAGGGCTTCATTGATTCCAGGCTCATTGTGGAAGCAGAAGTGTGTTCAAAAAAGTGGCGTCACCCTGCAATTAAAGAGATTCAAATAACAATTACTGTTGTGAGGACCTCTTAGATCCAGCATGGGACTCTCTGTTGGAGAACGTGCTATAGTAATGGTCATGAGGATAATTGCTGTGCGAGAAAGCGATTGATGTGGAGAAAGCCCAAATCAAGAGATCAATCAACAACTACTCCTTAAAAAAACGTAACCACATGCATGCACATAAGATCCTTGAAAAAAAAAAAAAAAAAAAAAACCCAAATGGTCCTTCAATAACATTGACCAAAACAAAAATCAAGCATACATTCCACCAACTCACTTTTAGGGCAGGGAGCAGTAGCTAGTTGTCATGACTGAACAGAGAGTAGAGGAAAAGAGAACCAACAAGACAAACATCCATTATCTGCCGCTTGTCCCAAACAGGGTCGCGCTGGCGTCCAACCCAGCGCACACAGGGCGAGGACGGGGGGATGCACCCTGGACAGGTCACCAGCCCGTCGCAGGGAGGAGCAGGACGGGGACGGCACCTTGCTCAATGGTACCTCAGGGCAACCCATTGGGAAGGGGTTCAAACCCCCGATCCTCCAATCATGTGGCTGATGCCCTAACCACTAGGCCACCGCTGCCCTAAACAAGACAAACAAACAAGGCTAAAAGTGAGTTCATTTTCAGAAGAAACACACAAAGATCAGGCCCAGAGCAACTCCTAACTTTGCTCTCTCACTAACTTCCGAGCTGACCCTTTCCATAAATTGAAAATTTGTTTTTGAACATGTATACTTAAAATCAAATATACACCAATACATTCCATGTATTAATTAATTAATTACTTGCAGGAAAAAAACAACCAGTCAGAGTAAGAATCATCAAAAAAAAAAAGATGCAGAATAGATTGAGCTTTGGAGTGAACATGAACATAATAAAATCTTGTTCTTAAGATTTGGAGAGTATGAACAAGGAGTGTCATCAATAAGCCCCACCAACACATTCACTTTGCATCTTTAAAAAAATGCTTTGCTGGGCAACACAGGCACTGTAGAGTTTAGCCTGACTGGTTGTGTAAACCCTGGTATGACACAGAGCAGGGAAGCTCTACAAAGAACTGTGAAACAGTGAAAAAATGAAAGTGACAACCCTGGTCATTGCAAGGTCACAGCACACCACACCATTTAACCCATGCAGCTATTGAAAGCACCCAGGGAGCAGTGACAGGGACGGTACTTTGCTCAAGGGTACCTCAGGGAAACCTACTGGTAAGGGGTTTGAACCCACAATCTTCTGAGGCAAGGGCAACTCCCTAACCACTAGGCCACCGCTGCCCCTACAACAAGATAAAACAAGATCCTTGATACAGAATTCCACCAGACATGAAAAAATGCCTTAGAAGAGAAAGCCAAATGATGGCCCAGGCATTTAGCTGTAGAACTGTAGGTTTACTTTGTGGGAAATACAGATCTTGCAAACAAGATTTCAGTTTTATCTGCAGGGCAATACGATGAGAAAATACTGCATGCTCTTTGACCTTTTAGCCAGTCCAAACATTATTCTCCCCTCTTCAAAAATTTAAAAAGTTAAAAATAAAACATGGTACTGCTGTCTACAAAATAATCCTGAATTATCTGCCTTAAGGTTTTGGCCTCGGCTTAAATTAATCATGGTATGACTATATCAAATGATGTTTCTATACTTTGAATAGATACAGCCTGTTATCTTTGTATAGTCACTTGGATGGACAAGGATATAACAGATTAATTGTTTTTGGGGATAATTCCTGTAAAGATGCGTTGTGATGATGTCTCCTATGAAAAGTGCAATACAAATAAAATTTAAGTGAACTGAGCTGAAAATAACCATCTATTAAAGCAACATAAGCAGACAATGCCAGCACAGTTCCTCTTGCTTAATAAAATCTATTTATGCACCAATTGTGATTAAAGTCGGTGATCTTCCCTTTTATACTGTAAGTGTTCTGTAAGGGCACCGTTTATACTGTAAGGGCACCGTTTAGATTTCTTCCATTTTATTCATTTTGTCTGGAAGGCTTAGAACTGTTCTGTTTAAAGAAGTAGAGTGCATAAATACCACACCTATAATCTAAATTTGGATTCTGCCCAACCGGAAAACCTCTTACCAGATAGATGTCAGGCAATCTGGGCTCATAAGCACACTGTCCTTAAACATCAACCGCTCATGGAAAGAAAAGAAGGAATAAAGGACTATTTCTTGTTCTGTGAAATCATTTCTGTTCCTGTCCCCTTTGCTTAATACTTTGTTGAACCTTTGGCAGCAATTACAGCCTCAGTCTTTTTGAGTATGATGCTTTGTACATCTATTTTTGGGCAGTTTCTCCCATTCTTCTTTGCAGAACCTCTCAAGCTCCATCGGGTTGAATGGGTAGTATTGGTGCACAGCCATTTGCAGATCTCTCCATAGATGTTCAGTCACTACCTGTCACGGATGAGGTGTGTTTTGGGCACAGTAGAGGGCACTCTGTTCTGACTGAGCACACCTGAGCTCATGAAGGCACAGGTGTGCGTCATTGGGGCTGACCATTTAAGCCCAGATGAGTCAGACCAGAGCACGGCTCATTAGTTAGGCTAAGCACTACATGCAATGGTGGTTTTGGTATTTGGTATTCTTGGTATCTTGGTTTAGTCTGCAGTTCTTTGGTTTTGGTTTGAACTGCAGCCCTTTGCTCTTGTTTTGTAAATATAGTTAAATAAAGTTATAATCCGAACTCCTGGCTCAGCGTTGGCGTTGGCCACCGATTAAAACGTTCCTCTCTCTGATTCTTCATAACAGGGCAAATAAGGGCTTTGATGGGAGAAAGCCCTGTAGGTATGGATGGACATAAGTGCAAAGCCACTTATATCAAAAAGAAAAGCAAAAACACAGCTTAAACCAAAACAAATCGATGACAGCTCTGTAGTGACTGAAAGACATTTGCATGCACAAATCCGTAATGAGACACACCTGGCTATATACTACCAGTTACATAATTGACATAAGGGAACAAAGACTTAAGTACAAGCAGGACATTAAATCTGGGGACCATCGCCGCATCATGGATTTCAGCAACATCAGAATGCTCATGTTCACAGCGGGGTAAAAGTGGGTAGGGTGGGTAGAGGTGAAAGTGGGGGATTGAGTTGGGGATGATAGCAACATGCTGCTCTTCTGAGTAGAAAGGGGAGCCAGGGCAATGACAAAAGGCAGCAAAGCACCAAAGCAAATCCTTTGGCAGCTGCTAATTCAGACAACCTTCTGACCTTCAGCATTCCTTTCCTTGACACCATACCTTCCCATCACCTCCTCACCTCATCACCTGTTCCCTTCACCAACATGTCCATTACAATATGCACCAATGACCTCTCTTTCCCCTGGGTGCACTCTCGATCTTACTGCAGAATTCTTCTTTCTCCTCCATCTTACAGCCAACTTTTGGGGCATAAACACTCATCACAACATTCATCATCACACCTTCAACTTCCAGCTTCAAACTCATCGCTCTATCTGACACCCTCTTCTCCTCCAAAACACTCTTCACATACTCTTCCTTCAGAATAACACCTTCCCCATTCCTCCTTCCATCCACACTGTGGTAAAAAATTTAAACTCTCCTCCAATACACCTGTGTTTCATTGCTTGTCATTAGTACTGGTTGCTGTATCTTTCTCACTCTTTTGGACCATCCTGCATGTTCCCCTGATCTAAATCCAATTGAGAATCTTTGGGGATGGATGGCAAGGGAAGTTTACCAAAATGGACAACAGTTCCAGACAGTAGATGCACCTTTGTGTGGCCGTCTTCACTACTTGGAGAAATGTTCCCACTCACCTCATGGAAACCCTTGCATCAAGCATGCCGCAATAAATTTTTGAAGTGATCAACAATAACGGTTGAGCTACTCATTGCTGAGTTTGAAACTTTGATTTGTGTAAAATCTAAAGCTCCCTGAGTACTGGTTATGGCTGTCCACTACTGCATAGTGCATGTATGGATTAAATGCAGAGGATTTCATTGTGGTTTCATTGTGGAGTACTGTGTGCTCCCAATGACAAACTGTATTTTTTCCTTCTTGATTATAAAGTGACAACCAAGAGAGGATGGTTTCCCCTTCTGCATCTTGGTGACTCTCTTGAGATTTCTTCCTATTGTTTTAGGGATTTTTTTTTCCTTTTCTCTTTCACTCTTGGCTTGTTCACAAGGGTCTAAGACCAAGTTTCTGTATAGCTTCTTTGTGACAACTACAATTCACCTCTTGGTACCATCCCCTATGTTACCAAATCCCCCCATAATTTATCATAATCTCCCATAACTGAAGCCTGCATATTTATAGGTACCCCACTTTTTATTTGGTTTCTAATTTTCTCCCACTTCTGGTGTACTGTCAACCTTGTCTCAGGAGGACACACTCCATATTCCACACATTCCCTGTTGAACTCCCCGTCCTTTTTTTTTTATTTTGCTCTTTTACTCCCGACACTCGGTCAAAAATCCACCACACAGGCTGGGTTGAGTGTGAATGACTCCGTCGGTCAATCCATCGGCCTCAATGAAATAAGCTTCAAGGCCAGATTTCTCTGGTCCGGTTCCACTCTGGGGGTTCCCAAGACCAACTAATCTTTTAATTTGCGCTCATTTCACAACCTCAATATTCACGATATACACAATTACAATTTAACACAGTTACACAAACTATCACAATAACCCTTTTTCTTTTGTTTTTCCCTTTTTTGGCTTTTAGGGGGACTCCAACCCGGGTCTTTATGCGGACGTCTCCTCAAGGGACTCCAACCCCTCGAGCATTTGGGAACCCTGTTCCTTGGACTTTTTGTCCTTTACCTTTCGGGACCCAGTCCCAGGGGTCCCATACCCCTTTTTTTCCTGTTTATGAGGCCCGTACCCTTAATTTTCATGTACTTTTAGGTGCTTTTAGGACCAGCCAGTGACTTTAAACCCGTCTGTGTTTTTTTTCAGTACTTTCGGTGCTTTCGAGAGATTCCTAAGTCTCCAGGGACTTTAAACCCGTGCACAATGCTTCATGCTTTATTCAACTATTTTTCTAGGACACTGCAAGCATGCTGACAACATACAATTTAGTATATCCAATTGCAGAACTTCGAATAAACAGGTGTCGGCTTACCTTTATATCTGCGGCCACTGTTGTTGTCAAAACGACGTGGAAGTCCGCTGTATTCAGTAACCTTTGTCCATTACTTCTCCGTCTCCATCACGTCGGGGTCACCAAATTGTTGAACTCTGGTTATTCTACCTCATTTCTCAGCTATGTGTTAAGCGAGTCCTGCGTGTTCTTTAATGAAGCAATAGGAGAAGATATTCGGTTCCAAGTATAAGTTTATTCCAAAACAGATGAATAAAGCATTACAGAGCTCTGGGTCGAAATTCTATCCCTGACAAACAGCAGAGTGTGTCAGTTCATGAAGTCTGAGAGTTATGCTCTCCCTGACCCAGGTATTATATAGTACAACAAGTGTTCCCTCCTCGCTGTTCTCTGGCCCGTTATCTTGGTATGCCACCATCTACTGTTCCACCTCTCTTCGCTGTATCTGACTCCCCGAGGTCCCCTCCTTTACAGCTGGTCGAGCTTGATGTTCCTGTTTGTAAAACAGACACAGACCACACCCCTCTCTTTGCACTCAAACTTGTCACTCTGCCAGCACATGTTGTTCTAATCACCCAAAACAATGACAGTTCCAACTCTTCACACCCTTGTTTCTGCATGGACTGCGGTTTATCACATATGTGCACATGTTCATACATCTTCATACTTGTGTTGTTTTCTTGCTGTACTTTTTCCACTCACTTGTAGCTAAATTACATACTCTATTTAAGGCTTAAGCGTCTTAAGTTGAAAAACAAGCTTTATTTATTGTTTATAATGATGAAAACATACTATAAATGCAATTGCAGACTCAGTATAACAGGTTATCACTTCGGGAGCATCACAGAGTGAAAACAATTGAAAAACCAGTATACTTGGTTTAAAAGCCTCTGTGCGTGCTCACTTGAAACGCTCTTTTCTAGCACATTGGCTTCAAGCAGCAAGTTTAAGGCCTAAAAGGAGAATGTTGAAAAACATGCTATATTCAGTGTTCATAATGATGAACACATGCTCAAAATGCAATTGCAGACTCAGTTTAACAGGTTATCACTTCGAGAGCACCAGTAAATCTTTTTCTTTCGGCTGCTCCGGTTTAGGCGGTGAGAGTAGGGCGGTGTCGCCACAGCGGATCAACTGTATCGATTTCTTCTTTTCCTCTGCATCTTCCTGCTTCAAACCAATCACCTGCATGTCCTCTCTCACCACGTCCATGAACCTCCTCTTTGGTTTTCCTCTATTCCTCTTTCCTGGCAGCTCCATCTTCAACATTCTCTTTCCAATATAATCCTCGTGTTTCTCCCCTGGACGTGTCCAAACCAATGCAACCCTGCATCTCTAACTTTGTCTCCACAACATCTAACTGTCTCTCTAGTTGTCTCTCTAATATACACATTTCTAATCCTGTCCATCCTCGTCACACCCAACGAAAACCTCAGCATCTTTAACTCTGACACCTCCAGCTCTGCCTCCTGTCTTTTCGTCAGTGCCACCATCTCCAACCCATACAACATAGCTGGTCTCACTACTGTCCTGTAAACCTTCCCCTTTACTCCAGCTGGTACCCATCTGTCACAAATCCCTCTAACCACTCTTCTCCACCCATTCCAACCAGCCTGCACTCTCTTCCACACTCGCCGTTACTCTGAACTGCTGATCCCAAGTATTTAAACTCCTCCACTTTTATCACCTCTACTCCCTGCATCCTAACCACTCCACTTTCTTCCCTTTCATTCACACACATATTTTCTGTCTTTTCCCTACTCACTTTCATTCCTCTCCTCTCTAGAGCAGATCTCCATCTCTCTAGGTTCTCCTCAAGCTGCTCCCTACTCTCACCGCAGATCATAGACATCATAGTCCACGAAGACTGTCTAACCTTGTCCGTCAACCTGTCCATTACTATTGCAAACACTGTTACACTGCCATCATACATATCCTGAACTACTCTCACATACTTCTCTGTAACACAGAGAACACTTCCTTATACAAAACCACAACTCCTCTCTAGGTACCCTGTCATGTGCTTTCTCCAAATCCACAAAGACACAATGCAACTCCTTTTGACCTTCTCTGTACTTCTCCATCAATACCCTCAGAGCAAACATTGCATCTATTCTGAAAGTGACTATTCTTGTCATTGCGAGGTCACAGTGAAACACAAAGAAATTCTCTGCATTTAACCCATGCAAACACCATACAGCAGTGGGCAGCTATGAAAGCACCCAGGGAGCAGTGACGGGGACGGTACCTTGCTCAAGGGTACCTCAGTCGGAGTGTTCAAAGCAGTCCTGAAGAGCAGAGATGGCACAATCGTCCGATGCTGTGGCCAACTCCCTAACCACTAGGCCACCGCTGCCCCTGTAGTGCGCTTTCTCGACATGAAACCATACTGCTTGTCCCTAATCCTCACCTCTTTTCTTTACTTAGCTTCCACGACTCTTACCCATATCTTCATGCAGTTAAATCAACTTTATCCCTCTATAGTTACTACAGCTCTGTGCATCACCCTTATTCTTGAAAATTGGTACACCAACCTCTACCTTAAATGCATCATCACCACTGTCACACTGCCCTCATACATATCCTGAACTACTCTCAGATACTTCTCTTTAACCTCTGACTTCCTCATACAAAACCACAACTCCTCTCTAGGCACCCTACATATGCTTTGTCCACCGTCAGAGCAAACATTGCATCTGTTGTGCTCTTTCTCGGCATAAAACCATACTGCCATTCACTAATCCTCACCTCTTTCTTTAACCTCACTTCCACTCTTTCCCATAACTTCATGCTGTGGCAGATCAACTTTATCCCTCTATAGTTACTACAGCTCTGTGCATAACCCTTATTAACAGGTTATCACGGCAAGAGCACCAGAAAATGAAAAAAATTTCAAACCCAGTATGCTTTTAGAGCACATTGGCTCCAAGCAGCAAGTTTACGGCACAGAAAAAAAATTTGAAAAACGTGTTATTTAGAGTTTATAATGATGAACACATGCAATTGTAGACTCAGTTTAACCGGATATCACGTCGGGAGTGCCAAGAAGACGATTGAAAAACCAGTATCCTTGGTCAAAAAGTATCAATGTGTACTCCAAGCGCTGGGAACGCTCTGTTATAGCATATTGGCTCCAAGCAGGAAGTTTATGGCACAGAAAGAGAATGTTAAAAACCATGATTTATTTATTGTTTATAATGATGAACACATGCTGGAAATGCAATTGCAGACTCAGTTTAACAGATTATCTTGTCGCTAGCACCAGAAAATAAAAACAATTTAAAAAACATGTATACTACTTTAAAAGCCTCTGTGCATACTCCAAACCCCGGAAACGCTTTTTTGTATCACATTAGCTCCAACCAGCAAGCTTACAGCATAGAAAGAGAATGTTGAAAAACATGCTTTATTTAGAGTTCATAATGATGAACACATGCTGGAATTGCAATTGCAGACTCAGTTTAACAGGTTATCATGTCGGGAGCGCCAGAAAATTAAAACAATTGAAAAACATGTATACTTCGTTCAAAACCTCTGCACGTTCTCCAAGCGCTGGAAACGATCTATTATAGCATATTGGCTCCAAGCATCAAGTTTATGGCACAGAAAATAACATTTTAAAAACCATGCTTTATTTATTCTTTATCATGATTAACACATTGTCGAAATGCAATTGCAGACTCAGTTAAACAGGTTATCATGTTGGGAACGCCAGAAAATGAAAACAGTTGAAAAATCAACTGTTTAAAAGCCTCTGTGCGTGCTCAAAGCGCTGGAAACGCTCTTTTGTATTACATTGGCTTCAAGCAGCAAGTTTAAGGCATAGAACGAGAATTTTGAAAAACACGCTTTATTTAGAGTTCATAATGATGACCACATGCTGGAATTGCAATTGCAGACTCAGTTTAACATGTTATCACGTCGGGAGCGCAAGAAAATGAAAACAATTGAAAAACATGTATACTTGGTTTATAAGTATCTGTGCACTCTCCAAGTCCTGGAAATGCTTTTTTGTAGCACATTGGATCCAAGAAGCAAGTTTACGCCATAGAAAGAGAATGTTAAAAACCATGCTTTATTTATTGTTTATAATGATGAACACATGCTCGAAATGCAACTGCAGAATCAATTTAACAGGTTATCATATCAGGAACACCAGAAAATGAAAACAATTGAAAAACCAGTATACTTGGTTTAAAAGCCTCTGTGACTGCTCCAAGCGCTGGAAACGCTCTGTTATAGCATATTGGCTCCAAGCAGCAAGTTTATGGCACAGAAAGATAATGTTAAAAATCATGATTTTTTTTTTTTTATAATGATTATTGTTTATAATGATGAACACATGCTGGAAATGCAATTGCAGACTCAGTTTAACAGGTTATCACATCGGGAGTGCCCAGAAATGAAGACAACTGAAAAACCAGTATCCTTGGTTAAAAAGCATCTGTGTGTACTCTAAGTGCTGGAAACGCTCTTTTATAGCATATTAGCTCCAACCAGCAAGTTTATGGCTTAGAAAGAGAATGTTGAAAAACATGTGTTATTTAGAGTTTATAATGATGAACACATGCTGGAAATGTACTTTCAGACTCAGTTTTATTCCTTTAAACAGCTGTTATAACACATGACATCTCACACATCATGGCAAGAACTTACAAAAACTTTATTTTGTCCCATTAATAAACACAACTTTTTGATCTATACATTACTGATTCAATGTCACTTTCTTTATTCTTTCAGGTTTGTTGTTTATCAGTTTGTTTTTCTATAAACATTTTGGTTTTTTTTCTATAAACATCACACACCCCCCCCCTTCAGGGATTCCCTCTGCCTGGAGGGTGCAGTTGAGGTCTGCCGCCTCAAGGGAGTCAGCCTCTCAGTTTGGGAGCTGGGCGGTTTGGATGGTTGCGATGGAAGTCGAGCCATAGTTGGGGGTCGAGGATGTCTTTGGACCTGAACCAGCTTCGTTCTTCGGGCCGTAACCCTCCCAGTCCACCAGATATTGCAGCTCCCCTCGACGTCGCCGGGAATCCAGAAGCTCACTGACCTTAGGGGCTTGACCTTGCTCTGTAATGATGACAGGAGGGGGTTCTGCCTCCCCCACCGATGTGGCCAGGGGTCCAGGGACATAGGGTCTGAGGAGTGGAACATGAAAGACAGGGGTTATGTGCATGTGATTGGGTAATTGGAGACAGTAAGTTATCGGGGTGATTTTGGCCTCCACTAGGAAGGGGCCAATGAATCGTGGGCTGAGTTTCTTGCTTGGCATCCGCATGTTGAGGTCTCGGGTGGAAAGCCATACCCTGTCTCCCGGGTTGAAGTCAGGAGCCTCACGACAGTGCCTGTCAGCTTGTTGGCGGAATCGGCGCACTGCCCGTTCAATGTGTGTGTGGGCCTTCTCCCACACTCGCTCAGTCCTTTGAAACCAGGAGTCTGTGGTCTGTGGACATCTGTGGGTGTGGTATCCCAGGGGCAGAGGGGAGGTTGAAAACCCAGCACGCATTCAAACGGGGTCATCCCTGTGGAGGAGTTACGCAAGGAGTTTTGCGCATACTCTGCCCAGTAGAGGAACTCTGCCCAGTCGTGTTGCCAGTGGTGACAGTAGGGCCGGAGGAACCTGTTTATTACTCCTGTATGGCTCGTTCAGCCTGCCCGTTAGTTTGGGGATGATACCCAGAGGACAAAGAGACAGTGGTTCCCAGCCGCCGAAAGAAGGCACGCCAGACTTGAGAGGTGAACTGGGAACCTCTGTCAGACAGGATATTCTCCGGGCCATAAAACCGGAACACGTACTGAAACAGAGCCTCTGCGATCTGCAGAGCAGAGGGGAGAGCAGCAAAGGGGATGAACCTGCATCCCTTCGAAAATCAGTCCACCACCACCAATATGCACATGTACCCACGGGATCACAGCAGATCCGTGGCCAAATCATTGGGTGGGCACCGGCAGAGGCAACAACTTACCGGCTGGCAGCTCCCGGGGCGTACTAATTTTAGCACAGGTAGAGCAGGAGCGGACATACGCACGAACGTCTAGTATTAGGGTGGGCCACCAGTACTTTCTTTTCAGTTGGACTCCTGTGCGATTAATACCCGGATGTCCCGAGGCAAGAGAGGTGTGGGCCCACCTGATCAATGGTCTACATAGGTGCTCCGGCACAAAGGTTCTATCAGCCGGGCATCCCAGTGGAGCCGGAGTCCCTCTGGCCTTATGCCGGATGTCCCGCTCGATGTCCCATTGCACCGGAGCGGCCACGATGGCTGGAGCCAATATAGGTTCTGGCCTCGACACCATCTCTGATGGCTCGAAATGGCGTGAGAGGGCATCTGCTTTACTGTTTTTGGTTCCAGGACAGTAGATTAGGGAAAAGTCAAAGCGGGTAAAAAACAGAGCCCACCTTGCTTGACGGGGATTGAGCCGCTTTGCCAGCCGGATATACTCTAGATTGCGGTGATTGGTGAGGACCGTGAAGGGATGCTTTGCGCCCTCGAGCCAATGCCGCCACTCCTCCAGTGCAGCTTTTACCACCAAGAGCTCCCGGTTCCCTATGTCATAACTAGTGTGAGTAAACTTCTTCAGCCCCCAGCACCTTCTCTCTCATGTGAGTCCTTTCTTAATTTTTTTCAAAACAAAATCGATCTGATATATAAACTGTTCACTGGTACCCCTCCACCATCTTGTAACTTTCTCCTAGAAACTCTAGTACAACCCTTCACCAAGTTCACTCTTACAAACTCGAACTCTGTTACTGAATTAATTAGGAAAATCAGTTCTTCCACCTTCGTCCTTGATCCAGCACCTACTTCTCTGCTTAAATCCTGTTTGTCTGCCATCTCTGCCTCCATCTTCCATCTTATAAACTGTTCACTCTCCTCTGGTGTTGTGCCACTGGGCCTGAAAACTGCTGCAATTACACCTATTTTGAAAAATAACACTTTGGATCCCAGCAATCTGAGCAGCTACAGACCTATTTCTAATCTACCTTTTATCTCAAAGCTCCTTGAAAGGGTTGTAGCTGCTCAGCTGCAGGAACATCTAACAATTAACGATTTATATGAGCCGTTTCAGTCAGGTTTCCGTCCATTCCACAGCACTGAGACTGCCCTGCTAAGGGTCACCAATGACCTTTTACTCAGTGCTGACTCTGGTTCCCTCAGTATCCTCCTTCTCTTGGATCTAAGCTCTGCCTTTGGCACTGTCAATCATAAGATCCTTCTTTCCCGCCTTTCAGCCATTGGGCTCTCTGGTGCCATTCTTTCTTGGTTCTCATCTTATCTCACTGATAGACAGCAATTCATCCGCCTCCATAACAGCAGATCATCTCCTGCTCCAGTTAAACAGGGTGTCCCTCAGGGATCTGTTCTTGGACCCATGTTATTCATAATTTATATTCTCCCTCTCGGTCATATTATTAGAAACCATGGCCTCAGTTTTCACTTCTATGCTGACGATACCCAAATCTACATTACAACCTCCATTTCAGCTGCTCCACCCCCTTCCCTCACAGCATGCATTCATGACATAAAACTATGGCTCACCTCTAACTTTCTCAAGCTCAACACTGACAAAACAGAACTTTTATTAGTTGGCTCCAAATTTCTCATCACTAAACTACAAAATTTCAGTTTATCCATTGAAAATGCTCTTGTTACGCCCTCACCCACTGTCCGGAATTTAGGCGTTATATTCGATCCCACTCTGTCATTTGAATCTCACATTAATACAGTTGTGAAAAATGCTTTCTTTCACCTCAGAAACATCTCACGTCTCCGCTCATCTCTTTCGTTGAAGGATGCAGAAATATTTGTTCATGCTTTTATAACGTCCCGTCTCGATTACTGCAATGCTCTACTCTTTGGTCTCCCAAGTAGAACATTAGCCAGGCTCCAGTATGTGCAAAACTCTGCAGCTCGTGTTCTCACATTCTCCAGAAAATCTGAACATATCACCCCCATTCTCCACAAACCACTGGCTGCCCATATCGTATCGTATTCAATACAAGCTGCTTCTCATCACATTTAAAGCCCTTCATGGATCTGCTCCTTCATACCTCACTGATTTGCTCCATTCATACACTCCCACCCGCTCACTTCGCTCCTCCGGCACAAGGTTACTCTCAGTTCCTAATTTCAGGTTAGCTTCCATGGGGGGTAGATCATTTAGTGTTGCTGCCCCTAAACTCTGGAATTCCCTCCCTCAAAACCTGCACCTAACGTCCTCTCTGTCCCTCTTTAAAACACCGTTAAAAACATATCTATTCAGTTTGTGCTATCCCACTTCTCACAGTCCTTAATTTCCTTATTCTGTTTGTTTTCTGTCTTTGTGTTTGTATTAACTGTTTTTTTTTTTTACTTGCTCTGCTCTGTAAAGTGACCTTGAGTTCGAGAAAGGCGCTATATAAATAAAAATTATTATTATTATTATTATTAATTGGCCTCCGCTGGGATTAACCTGCGAGAGAAAAAGGCACAGGGAAACTGTTTCTCTGGTTGCCCGTGATACTGAGATAGCACAGCTCCTAGACCTACCTCGGATGCATCAACCTCGACCACGAATGGTTTTCCTGGATCTGGCAGCTTGAGGATGGGTGCTGACGTGAATTTCAGCTTGAGATCCAGGAAGGCCGCCCGTGCCTCCAGCATCCAGCGGAGGCGGGAAGGTTTTCCTCTCAGTAAGGTGGTCAAAGGGGCTGCTGTGGCACTGAAATCGCAAATTAATCGTCTATAGAAATTCGCAAACCCGAGAAAACTTTGCAGTTTTTATTGTTTGGGGTTCCAGCCAGCTGGTGACTGCTGTCACCTTCTGTTGTTCCATCTCTATCCCTCTTGGACCGATGTGGTACCCAAAGAAGGAAACCTTGGAGAGGTGGAACTAACACTTCTCCGCCTTGACATGCAACCCATGTTTGAGGAGGCGGGAGAGGATCAGACGTACCTGGGAGACACGTGTGTCGTAATCCTTAGAGTAAATCAATATGTCGTCAATATAAGCGACTACAAATCGACCCAACATGTCTCTCAGGACGTCGTTGATGAACGACTGGAAGACAGATGGGGCATTTTTGAGGCCATATGGCATTACCTTATACATGTAATGGCCTGTTGTAGTGCTGAAGGCCGTCTTCCATTCGTCTCCCTCCCGAATCCTCACCAGGTTGTACGCACTGCGGAGATCTAGCTTCGTGAAGACAGTGACCCCTCAAAGCTGCTCAAGGGCCGACGGTACAAGAGGGAGAGGGTAGCTGTATTTTATGGTGACAGCATTCAGTCCCCTATAATCTATGCAGGGCCAGAGTCCGCCGTCCTTCTTCTGCACAAAGAAAAACCCAGCAGAGGCCGGCAATGTGGAAGGCACGATGAATCCCTGTTGAAGTGCCTCGGTAACATACTCCTCCATCGCTCTCATCTCAGGCTCAGAGAGAGGATAGATGCGAGAGCGAGGGGGAGCAGCACCTGGCAGGAGCTCAGTCGCACAGTCCCATGGCCGGTGTGGAGGGAGTTGTGTAGCTCTCTTTGCACTGAACACTTCACTCATTGACCTGTATTCTACGGGGATGGACAAAGGCAAATGTGCTAGGGGACTCTCCACAGAAGTGGAGAGGCATGGGAGTGAGAGCAGAAAGCATTCCAGGGACCAGGACTTTACCTCCCTTGTCCTCCAATCCAGAACAGGGTTGTGAGACCTCAGCCAAGGGATACCAGGCACGATTTCATGATCTGAAAGGGGTAAAACAAATAGTGAAAGCAACTCTGTGTGAGTCGACAACTGCATGGTTAGGGGACCCGTGACCCTTGACAAACCACCGGTATTCAGTTGCTGACCATCCACAGCTTTCACAGACACAGACTGCGACAGAAGATACAAGGGGACGTTCAGTTCGGTTGCCAGAGCTGAGGAGATAAAATTACCAGCCGACCCAGAGTTTATCAGTGCTGAAACTGTCTCCTGTACTGTTTGTCTCCTGGTAGCCAGGGAGCAGTCCCTTTTCCAGTGTCCAGGCTTCCCACAGTACAGACACAATTTTTTATTGACCCTACGCTCCCTCTCTGCCTCTGAGAGGTGGGTGCTGCCAAGCTTCATTGGCTCTGAGGGACTGCGGTCTCTGCGTGGGCTTGGAGTCAAGTCAAGTCAAGTCAAGTAGGATTTTATTGTCATTTCAGCCATATACACAGTACACAGTGAAACGAAATAACGTTCCTCCAGGACCCTGGTGCTACACACAAGACAAGACACAACACAAGACACAAGACAACATAAGACACAACACGGGGCAACAAGTGCGGACAAGACAGACAAGACAGACAACAACAGACGGCACGACAGACAGTACATTCATCCGTGGAAGGCTGCAGTGTTGTGGAACAAAGCAGCCCAGGCACATTATGGTGTAGCAGTGTGGTGGAGCAGTGTTACTGTAAAACTTAAAGTTACTTAAAGTGCAAGAGTGCAACACGAGATAAATAAATAAATACAGAATGAAAAGTGGAGGAAATGGTGGGTGAAGTGGTGGGTTTAAGAGTTTTGTATTATTGGTGGGTTTTTTAAGAGTCCATGATATTGGTGGTTCCAGAGTTCAACAGTCTGATGGCCAGGGGGAAGAAACTACTTCCCATCCTGGAAGTGGAGGCTTTGCGGATGCAGCGAGCAGTGAAAATGTCTTGTACAGAGGGCAGAGAGACCCCGATGATCTTCTCAGCTGTTCTCACTACCTGTTGTAGGGACTTGCGGTCTAAGACGTTGCAATTCCCGTACCAGGCAGTAATGCAGCCGCTCAGGATGCTCTCGATGGTTCCTCTGTAGAAGATGGTGAGGATGGAAGGTGGGAGATGGGCTTTCCTCAGTCTGCGCAGGAAGTAGAGGCGCTGCTGGGCTTTCTTTGTGATGGAGCTGGTGTTGAGGGACCACGTGAGGTTGTCGGTGATGTGTACACCAAGAAACTTGGTGCTCTGGACCAACTCCACAGGTGAGGTGTTGATGATAAGTGGAGTGTGGTCCCGACGTGATCTCCTGAAGTCAACAACCATCTCTTTAGTCTTGTCGACGTTCAGAGACAGGTTGTTGGTTCTGCACCAGTCCGTCAGCTCTTGTATCTCCTCTCTGTAAGCTGCCTCGTCTCCACCGCTGATCAGACCCACCACGGTTGTATCATCAGCGAATTTGATGATGTGGTTCGAGCTGTGCTTGGCTGCACAGTCGTGGGTCATCAGTGTGAACAGCAGTGGGCTGAGCACACAGCCCTGGGGGGCTCCTGTGCTCAGTGTGATGGTGTTGGAGGTGCTGCTACTGATCCTGACTGACTGGGGTCTCCCAGTCAGGAAGTCCAGGATCCAGTTACAGAGGGAGGTGTTCAGGCCAAGCAGCCTCAGCTTCTCACTCAGGTGCTGAGGGATGATGGTGTTGAATGCTGAACTGTAGTCGATGAACAGCATTCTGACGTAACTGTCCTTTCTGTCAAGATGAGAAAGGGCCAGATGGAGGGTGGTGGAGATTGCATCGTCCGTTGAACGGTTGGGACGATACGCAAACTGCAGGGGGTCTAGTGAGGAGGGGATCTGGCACTTGATGTGCCTCATGACCAGCTTCTCGAAGCACTTCATGATGATGGGTGTGAGTGCGACGGGACGATAGTCGTTGAGGCAGGAGATGGATGGTTTCTTAGGCACTGGAATGATGCTGGTGGTCTTGAAGCACCTTGGAACAACAGTGGTGCTCAGAGAGGTGTTAAAGATGTCAGTGAGAACAACTGCCAGCTGTTCTGCACATCCTCTGAGCACTCGACCTTGAATATTGTCTGGACCGGCAGCTTTTCGTGGGTTGACTCTGAGAAGAGATCTTCTCACCTCGGCTGTGGTCAGACGGAGAATCTGGTCGTTCGGAGGAGGGGTGGTCTTCCTCATTCTCGTGTCGTTCGCTGCATCAAACCGTGCGTAGAAGTGGTTCAGCGCATCTGGGAGGGAGGGGTCACCGTCACAGGCAGGTGGAGATGTCCTGTAGTTGGTGAGGGCCTGGATGCCCTGCCACATGCGCCGTGTGTCACCAGTGTTCTTGAAGTGGCCATGGATTCTCTCTGCGTGAGCTCGCTTCGCCGCTCTGATGGCCCGAGACAGGTTTGCCCTCGCTTTTCTTAGGGCGGCCTCGTCCCCTGACTTGAAGGCCTTGTCCCGGGTTCTTAGGAGTCTGCGCAGCTCCGCAGTCATCCATGGCTTTTGGTTGGGTCGTGTTATGATGAACTTGGAGACAGTAACATCCTCAATGCACTTGCTGATGTAGCCAGTCACTGAAGCTGTGTACTCCTCCAGGTTGATGGAGTCACCGTAGGTTGCAGCCTCCCTAAACATGTCCCAGTCTGTGCGTTCGAAGCAGTCCTGAAGAGCAGAGATGGCTCCTGTGGGCCAGGTCTTTACTTGCTTCAGGGTGGGTCTCACGCGCCTGACGATGGGTCTGTACGCTGGGATCAGCAGCACAGAGATGTGGTCTGAGTGTCCGAGGTGGGGGCGGGGCTCCGCTCTGTACGCGCCGGCCAGGTTTGTGTAAACACAGTCCAGCGTGTTTTCCCCCCTCGTTGCAAAGTTCACATGTTGATGGAATTTAGGGAGAACTGACCTGAGATTTGCATGGTTGAAATCTCCGGCAACAATAAATAATCCGTCTGGGTGGAAGTTTTGGAGTCCGCTGATAATTCCATAAAGTTCAGCCAGCGCGCTGTTAGCATTAGCGCTGTTAGCGCTAGCGCTGGGTGGGATGTATACCGCCGAAATAAACACTGTAGAGAACTCCCTGGGCAAATAAAACGGTCTGCACCTGACTGTTATCACCTCCAGCAGTGTTGAGCAGTGTACTGAGACCAGCACAGCGTTTGTACACCATTGTGTGTTTACGTAAACACACAGCCCCCCTCCGCGGGTCTTTCCGGACAGAGCGGAGTTTCTGTCCGCACGAAACGCGGAGAGTCCGGCGAGCTGGATGGCGGTGTCCGGAACGCTGTCGCTGAGCCATGTCTCCGTAAAAACAAAAACACAGCAGTCTCTGTACTCACGCTGGGTGTTCAGCTGGAGTCGTATACAGTCCAGTTTATTATCCAGGGAGCGGACATTGGCGAGGAGGACGGACGGGATAGCCGGTCGGCTAGCGTTAGCCTTGAGCTGAGCCCGGACCCCAGCACGCTTGCCGCGTTTCTGTTTCCTCTCACACCGCTTCCTATGTCCTCTCAGTCGGCCAGGTTCAGCAGGCGATCTCGGGGACTGAAGGCCTGGTCTTCTCAGCACGCCGAACTCCCGTAGCGTTGTTCGGAGAGTCGCTGGAAGACTGAATCCTGGCTGATTCCTGAGCTCCAGCAGTGTTTGGCGGTTAAGTTTAAGAGCATTCACAGATGTGACGCTCATGTGCAAGTCTTACGGTGAAAAGTAGTCGGATGAAAGACTTTTTACAGACTTTAGCACCAAAGTTTGGACCCCGGAGCGGCCGCTGCGTGTTACCGCGCCGCCATCTTGGGTTAAGTCTGATCAATTAACTTGGACCTGCGGACGCGGGGTTGGGGGGGTGCTGCCTCCGCGGGGGCGTGGCTCTGTTAGGAAAATCGTAAATATTTATCATTGATGATGAACTGTTAATAGCCCATAATAGCCCACAGCTACTACAGCGAGTGGAATGACTCCTAAATAGAATCAGAGAAGTATATAGAAAGAGAGCTAATTATGCAATCATTAATCAAACAAAGCAAAAAGAAGATGAGACAGTTGTAGAATTCAGAGGAAGGTTTCAACAAGTCTTTGTAGTCTTTCTTGTTTTACAAGAAGATAACGATGACAATGGTGCATTTAGACAACAACTAAAGAACGCATTATTGGAGGAATTTAGACCTCCTATTAGCATGTGGATCAGAAAACATTGTGTCCAGCTTCCCACATGCACACTCACACCTGACGGTAGAGTGGTAAATACAGAGAGAAAAACTGCAATATTATTAGCACCTAAGCCTAAAACAAAAAAACAAATGATGTCTTTTTTAGGCTTGTGCAGTTATTGTAGAGCATGGGTACCACATTTCGCTGCGGTAGTTAGCCCCTTGCAAAAAAGGTCTATGATACACCCCTTAACATGGCTTTCCCTCTGTAATGGACAGAGCAAGCCATTAAGGCATTTATATGAGCAATGAAAACAAGCCAATATTACCTAAATCTATGTATAAGTGGTACATGTATAACTCAATACAATATTGAGTCATGGGCGATGCCATGTCTCAACAGGAGGGATTGTAGGCCTGGTAAATAAACAATATACAACATATGGATTTAATATTTACTACAAAAAGTTTTGTATGGCTTGCCCTGTGTGTTTGAAACATAATCCACAGAGCAACATCAGACCAAAGAGAGGAGCGTTTCCCCCAGCACCTTACCATTTCCATACAATACATATGGATTTCATTGAACTACAAGTGTTGTTTGGTGCTTGTGGATGCATTCTCTAAATGGGCAGAATTATTTCCTATAAAAAACTCCAGACGCCCTAACAGTGGCCAAAGCCATATGCAAAAGAATAATATCCACTTTTGGGGTATCACTGTACAGTGATAATGGCAGCCATTTTGTCAAGGCAATAGTGAGTAAAATGGCAACGAATTTAGGAATAGACTTAAAAACACACTGTAGCTAACACCCCCCAAAGTGCAGGGTTAGTGGAAAGAACAAATGGTACAGTAAAATCTAAACTAAGGAAATGCATGGAATAAACTGGCAGACTATGGCCACAGTGTATAGATCTAGTTCAGCTGAGTATAAATATAACTCCAACTTTTGGCAGTTCTTTAACACCGTTTGAAGTATTGTATGGTAGACCATACAGGCTACCGGATTTAGATAGCAATATTAATGACCCTGATGATGATCTGAATCTTGCTGATTATATGAGGAAAATGTTGGGTAACAGAAAGATAAGAGCAGTTAATGTAACACCAGATTCTCCTTTGCTCCCACAGGAGGGACCCCAGTGCGCATAGGGGACTGGGTGTTCACTAAAGTAATTAAGAGAAAAAAACTGGTCCAGCCCTCGGTGGGATCGTCCATACCAAGTACTCCTGACCACCCCAACTGCTGTAAAATTTGCAAAGCAACCCAAGTGGATACATTTGTCACACTGTAAAAAATCAACCTTAGAAAGTGAGGTAGGAGCCACGCAGTAAAGGGTGAAGTCTGAATACAAAGGGGGGTTGTGGTGTAGAAGCAGCTCATCTCAAAGTCAGTGAAGAAACTAGCCACCCCTTGCTGCTTTAGGGTATCCTACCACACTTGAAACAATGTTGGAAAAAATTATAGTCCTTATAGTTACGTTCATGGTACTGTTTCAGGTTTTGCGGTTACAATTTTATAGTCCACAGGAAAATCATGACGAGAGGTGGCTGAACAATGCCAATTAACTCTACGGACCAGGAAATGTAACCATACTTATCACACAGATGTTTGGTATCACTAAGCTGAGTTGGTAGCAAGGAGTAGAAATGTATCAGGATGTTATGTTTGTTCTTTTATGCCAGTATCATCCGCTCATCCTAGTTTGACTGCTTTCCCATTGCCCTCATCTGAGTCTGCTAATTGAGCACACCTACCTGGAAATTGGAGTGGCGTTTGAGCCCCAGTAAGAGTTACGGACCACACGTTTATCATATCTAAAGGTAACATCACACACAGGGGGGCGAAAAGCAATAAAAGACTCCAGAACACCACCTACTGCCATGTCAGGGAACAACGGAACCCATCCAACCAACTACACTGATTGGCTACATGTCCAGCGAGCCTGTGAACCATCACCCAGCGGCTGGGGTGCGGTCCGTGTCTCAAGGGCACGAAGGTCGCTGGTGGGAGGCCAACCCCACGATTCGGTATGGGGGTCCGATGTATCTGATGAGCATAAACATTGGACTACCGGGAGTAAGGTGGCATTGGCTTTGTTCCCCTGGGTGGGAGTAAAAAAAGAACCTGTTAAGAATTGAAACCATAGATTATCGATTGAGTCTATTTTTAAACGCTAGTATAAAGGCATGGGAAGCAAACAATGAGGAGCAGTCAAGCACGAGGATGATGGTGCTACAAAATCGAATGGTACTTGACTTACTAACTGCTGAGAAAGGAGCGGTTTGTGTAATGTTAAATGATACTTGTTGTAAGTAAATTCCTGACAGCACTAGTGAAGGACACGAGATAACTGAGGCCATAGACCAGATGAAGAAAATCCAACATGCTATGTCCCAAGACGATGTTTACCGACCATGGGACCCCTTCTCCTGGTTCCTATCCAGAGGATGGAAACTGACGCTTTTGAAATTAATGCTACCCGTGGTTATTGTGCTTCTATTATTTTGTCTTTTCACAGGATGTGTCATCTCTTGCTTGAGAGCAATGCTGTCCAGAATGATAGGGCAGTCAATGCGAGACGTGATGTTGAGTGAAGAATATTACACCCTCCTGTCAGACAACAAAGAAAACGAAAACAGCGATGTTGTCACATGTGGGTTGTTTTGGGCACGCTAGAGGATGCTCTCTGTCACGTATGAGGTGTTTTAGGCACGCTAGAGGGCGCTCTGTTCTGACTGAGCACACCTGAGCCCATGCAGGCACAGGTGTGCATCATTGGGGCTGACTATTTAAGCCCCGATGAGTCAGAACAGAGCGCGGCTCATTAGGTAGGCTACGCCTACATGCAATGGTGGTTTTGGTTTGAGTAACGTGGCAACTTGGTTTAGACTGCAGTTCCTCTGTTCTTGGGTTTCTGGCTAGAACTGCAGTCCTTGCTTCTTGTTTGTGTACCCGTAATGAATAAAACTATGTTCCGAACTCCTTTCTCCCCGCTGGCATCCTTCCGGTACCCCGCCGCTGTTACAGATGTAGAGATCAATTTATAAATACTTTCAACTAAGTGTAAATTGTTAAAGGTGTTATGAAAATGAAGGAACTGCAGAAAACTGAAAAGAGATGCAGTACTGGGATTTGTCAACGGACATTTATCAATGATAAACAGGAGGGAAATGTTAGGAAAATCGTAAATATTTATCATTGATGATGAACTGTTGACCTTTTCGTTACCCTTCTTGTTTTACGACTTCTGCAAAGAGCTTGTTACGACAGTTGACCTTTGTACCTGAACCTTCTCAGACACAGAATTCCTCTTCTCTGTTTACTATTTTGTAACAAGGAATGTGGGCTAATTGCCTTCGACACTTCGGAGGAGGTAGCTGGTGTTGGCTGGTGCCTGGCTCCCCTTGCAAGTAAAAACTGCAGATCCTGTGTCTGGTGTTTTCCTTTGTTCTACTGTCTCTGCGTACAGGAATTTTCTAACAGGCTCCCACGCTGGTCCTGAGCGTCTGTGCTGGTCCAGTCTGCTGGCTAACAAAAATAGTCCATCCAGCGCCAGGCCCTCGTCCCGGCAGGCGAGCTCCCTCTGGATGTCCCTGTGGAGACCGGCCCGAAACACAGCCATTCTAACACTAACACAGAAGCCTGTGCGGCTGCCGTGGCTGTGACCTCCACGGCAAGGAAAGGAAAACATTTGCCCAAAACGCTGCTCTTGGTCCAGCAGCAGCTGGTGAACGTTCAAGTCAGAGTCCGCAGCACCTCCTGCAGGAATTCCGCTCGCTGCACCTTGTAACGCGAAGGTCAGACAGGTGTGACAGTTTAACAACATTATCTACAAGAAAACAACAAGAAATTAATTGTAATACCCTTCTGTATTTTTCACCTTGTGTATTAAAATAGTTATTATATAAATGTATACAATATTTACATTTCTCATTTATTTTTAATTAAATTACTACACCTACATATACACCAGAAATAAACTGTGTTTTTCACAGGAGAATTTAGGCACAACATTGGTTTTATAAGGGTTTAAATTAAGAACATACCCAGTCAATGTGGGCGCTCTCCTCTGAGGTTTCGATGTCCAAGTCTGTAAATATACAGTGAGTGTGCTGTGCCATTAGTGTGTGAGTGTGCTGTGCCATTACTGTGGGGAGAAATATCTCCCCACAGTAATGGCACAGCACACTCAGATCATCTGATCAGAATGATTATAATTAAGATCAGAGGACTTTTTAATATAAGTAGTAATAGGCCATAGAAAGTGACAAAAAAAGATTTATGACCCCCCCCCTGACACGCCCCCTCCTGATTGACCCCACACCACCTTGCTCAAGGGTACCTCAGGGCAACCCATTGGGAAGGGGTTCGAACCCCCGATCCTCCGATCACGTGGCCGACACCCTAACCACTAGGCCACCGCTGCCCCCCCATATTAAGAGTATATATGTGTACAATTCTTTTTTCAACATGTTTTTCTCTCTCCCTTCCACAGCCTGTGAAACCATGGTCAAAAAAGATGTGGAAGACAAACACAATCACACTATCACACCCGACGTAATGCTTTTACGGTTCATTGGCGCTATGCCCAAACCGTTTGAAGTTTCAGAAGGTCACATGAGCACCTTTTGTAAAATTCTGGAGGGGGTGAAGATGAACAACCTCTTCTACACCTTCGTACACACCCCCCTTTCAGAGATTGGTTTGTGACTTGAAGTATAAGGCTGCTATTTTGTAAATAACTGTTACACTATATATATATTTGTATTTCTCTTGTATTTACTTCAACATTATATGTTTCATATTTACTTCAACATTATATGTTTCGTATTTACTTCAACATTATATTTTTTGTATTTACTTCAACACTATATGTTTTTGTATTTACGTCAACATTATATGTTTCGTATTTATTTCAACATTATATGTTTTGTATTTTATCTTGCATTTACTTCAACATTATATGTTTTGTATTTGCTTCAAAACTATATGTTTTGTATTTTATCTTGCATTTACTTCAACACTATATATTTTGTATTTACCTCAACATTATATGTTTTTGTATTTTGATTTTGACGATGTAGAGAATTACTCAAAGTACTTGCATGAAAAGTTAAAGCGTATGGACATTCCACACACTCTCTGGCCGAATCGTTTAAAAATTAGCGATGAAAATATGGATCTTACCGATGACGATATAGATGAAACTTGCATAATTTTTAAGAGTTTAGGAATACCTGAAAATTTCTGGCCTCTTTCTATCCGTGAAACAACGCAGAATGCTACGCACACCCCTGGAAGAAAAAGAGGCCGCGATGCACCATCCGCAGCTCCTCACGCACCTAAAAGTAGACGGGTTGAGACCGACAATCAATTGGCGGATGGATTTTTCAAACCTATAACCATGTTTAAAACCCTGAGCGGTAAATGGCTGGTCATCGAGCCTCAAGAAAACGCAGAGTCCGGTCGTTACATCGTGATGAAGGTGTCTGAATGTCTAACAGGTGGTGGTGGTGACACCAAGCACGTATCCCTATTTTTGAAGGAATTGGAGCTGCTGAACCGGTGTAATGGGAAAGACAACGCCGTAGGAGAAATAGAATCCATGGTGCTGAATCTGAAAGTGGATCGAAACGTTCATCTTCCAGAGGAGGATCGCCTTAACTCAGTGTTGGTGAGCCGGGCAAATGTCAATAATGTTGAGAGGACCGACAATCGCGACGGACGAAACATTTCACTGTTTATTTCCCGCAAGTCATTTTACCCATCGGTGCTCAGCATCACGATCCAAATGCAACGATGGGAGAGGGTCCGTCCCCAGGACTTCAAAGTAGAAGAGGATGAAGAATGGATTTTCTATTTAGCACCCACGGTGGACGTGTCGTTTGAGTCTGTGGAGATCACGCTAACCGAACACGAATTCATGGATGTTTACAACGTCATAAAACACATGTGTACGGGTGAGTTTTTATCTGTAATACATATTTTAAAAACATCATATTAAGAGTATATATGTGTACAATTCTTTTTTCAACATGTTTTTCTCTCTCTCCCTTCCACAGCCTGTGACTCCCGTAAATGCATTAAATGCAGGTACAGCTCTGTTCAGATGTGCACGTTTCCACGCGGGGTGAAGGATGAAGAAGAAGGATTCGTGTCTAATCTGATGGGTGAAGAAGAAGGATCGAATCTGTCGTGTGAAGATGTGAAATCGGTGATAAGGTCCGTTTCATCGTTTTTCATTGAGATTGAAAAAAATGACCAAAGGTCACCGGTGTCAGACGCCTCAAAGGAGGAGGAGAAGGAGGAGGAGGAGGAGGAGGAGGAGGAGAGGTGCGGTGACGATAAGTGTTCCAAGGATAAAGAAATAACTGAGAGCAATGAGGACGATGTCAAGGTTGATGCTGATGATGAGAAGGATGCTGATGATGAGATGGATGCTGATGATGATGAGGAGGATTCTGAGGATGAGGATGATGATGAGGAGGAGGTTTATGATGATGATGAAGAAACGAGAATCATCAACATCATAAACCTTACAGAATACCTTTGGGCGAACGGGCTGCATCAGACCTATATCTCTTGGTCGAAACAGGAATGCACGGATAGCTTTACACAGCAGGAGGAGGAGGAGGAGGGGGAGCATGACTGTTATGGTAGAGTCCCGAAAGCGCTGACCAAAGTCCTCAGAGAGTGGAAAAGTAAAATATCAGAGTGTTGCGCCGAGATCATCAAAGAGCAAGGTGAGTTTTTCGATTAGAAAAACAAGGAGGGGTTGGTTTGGAAAGTCATGAAATATGTGTTTCAGATGTGTGAAAACTCGACCAGAAATTTCAACACCCCTTGCTTGGGTTTGAAAAGATTTATGTAACCCTTGGTAAATACCTTCTGAAAGGCTGAAGAAAAAAGCGGCAGATGTCGTGTGTAAAACTCTGCTAAACTCAGAAAAGAAAAATGACTCTTTGCAAATGGAAGAAAAAAAAATCAAACAGGAAAATTTGGACGAAAAAATGCTCGAGTTTATAAAAGCCGTCGAAAGCATCTGGGTAAAAACTCTTTTAAATTGTTACAGTGCCTGGAAACGTAAAGAGGGCTACGGATGTCAAAATTACAGACCGTCGCAGAAAGACCACATCTGTTTGACAAACGAGTCTGTTATGTTCCTCAATGTTCTCAAAGAGTGGAAAAGTAAAATTTCCGAGTGTTGCATCGAGATCAGCAAATATCTGAGTGAGTTTTTCGATTTGAAAAACAAGGAGAGGGTGGTTTGGAAAGTCATGAAATATGTATTTTAGAAGTTTGAAACCATGGTCAAAAAAGATGTGGAAGACGAACACAATCACACTATCACACCCGACGTAATGCTTTTACGGTTCGTTGGCGCGATGCCCAAACCGTTTGAAGTTTCAGAAGGTCACATGAGCACCCTTTGTAAAATTCTGGAGGGGGTGAAGATGAACAACCTCTTCTACACCTTCGTACACACCTCCCTTTCAGAGATTGGTTTGTGACTTGAAGTATAAGGCTGCTATTTTGTAAATAACTGTTACACTATATATATATTTGTATTTCTCTTGTATTTACTTCAACATTATATATTTTTTGTATTTACTTCAACATTATATTTTTTGTATTTACTTCAACATTATATGTTTCGTATTTACTTCAACATTATATGTTTTGTATTTTATCTTGCATTTACTTCAACATTATATGTTTTGTATTTACCTCAACGTTATATGTTTTTGTATTTTACTTGGAGTAAAATTTTAGAGCCACGCACTCTAATTCATTACATAGCTGTGTGAAAACGAGACAAAGTTAGTACAGGCACAGATTTGGCTACAGTATTGTGCAAAAGTCTGGAGCCACCCTTTATATTTTACTTCCAAAACAGTGAAAGTAACTGTTTGTAATTACAGGCAATGACACTCAATGAACCACAAAGAAATGCATCCTGTTCATTTAACCCATGCATGCATTGTGCAGCAGTGGGCAGCCAATTCCAGTGCCCAGGAAGCAGTGATGAGAATGGTCACTTGCACAAGGATATCTCATCGCATAAAGGACAGGGATTCAAACCCACAACTTTGCAATCCTGGGTTCTAGGGCCTAAAAAGTCTTTTTTCTGACTTTTAATGTATTATTGGGTAATGGTTCTCCAGGCTTCCAGAAGGACAAAGTTTTCATTTTCCCATTTTTAGTGCAGTCACGGTACCTCTCCAGCTTCAGAGGGTTGGTTTTTGTTTGTCAAGCACACAGTGACCTATGACCTATAAACAGAACAGAGCCATCTAATTTAAAACACGAAACAGTGAAGAAACAGATGCAAGTTTCCAGATCTTGAACATGCCAGTGATCAGTACACTGGTGATACTGAGCGGTTTGAACACCATTATCTGGAACATCTTTAGGCACTTTGCAACCTGTTGCAGTAAAAGCTACTCTATATACCAAACATAAGACAATCTGACAACATTACATAGTAATTTCCACTAACAAGGCTATTCCTTAAACAAATTAGGGGTGACTCAGGACTTTTGCACAGCACTTTGGGATTAGAGATTGATGATGATGTTCTCTTAAGGTTAGCCAAAGTATCTGTTCCCTGAGATCCTTACAGACTTTCTCCTGTTCTAGGTACCTAGCCTGCTTTTCCTGAAGTTCCCCATTTACTGTAACTAGTTCCTCCTGAAGGGAATGTACTTGAAACTGGTGGCTCACCTGCAGCTGGTGTTTCACAGCCTGAGGAGAGGCGTTTTCATCCTCCAATTTCTTACACTTTGTTTTCAGGGCGTCCAGATCCTGGTTCCGTGTACAGATTACTTGATCCCTGGTGAGGTTCTCCAGCCCCATTTCCCGGAGCTGCTTAACTAAAATGTTTTTGTTCTGTCTTTCTGCTACCAGAAACAGCACAGCCAGACCTCTGAGATTCCTGTAGTCTGCGTTCTAATTTCAATTTCGAGGCACTTTATCTGAAACGGGTTCTTCTGTTGTCCTCTGCTCAGCAGACGGGTTTGAGGAGTCAGTTGTGTACTGTGCCAGGCGCAATTTCTGCCCTTTTCTTTGTTTCCGCCGCGATTCGCCATTTTTTCGCCGCTTCGCTATAGGGTGGCCTCCGCGACGGACCGCTGTGATTGGCGACAGCGCTGTTCCGCGACGACCGGCCAGGTTGCTGCACGGGCGCTGTTCTCAGTGGACGGACCGCTGTGCGTGCTGCACGCGCTGTCTCCGCGGACGGGCACCCTCGCTGACGGACAGCTGTGTGTGCTGCACGCGGTGTCTCCGACGACCGCCAGTGTGGTGCACGGCGCTGTCTCCGCGGACGGGGCGCTGTCTCCGCGGACGGACAGGTGTGTGTGCTGCACGGCGGTGTCTCCATGACGGACGCGTGTGGCACGGCGCTGTTCGCGACGGGCGCCGTTCCGCGACGGACAGCCGTGTGCCGCACGGGCGTGTCTTCCGCCGGACGGACCGCTGTGTGGTGCACGCGCTGTCTCCGGACGGAGCGCCGTGGAGTGGTGAAGGAGGCGGTTGCACCGATATCCAGCGCTGCGGCAGGGGAGCAGGAGCCGGGTAAAGAAAGGGCGCGAACGGCTTCCTCTCGAGCTGGGTGTGTGCTAAAATGGCGCTATCTTCCGCCGGACGTGACCGCTGTGGTTTGCTGCACGCGCCGTTCTCGTGGACGGGCGCTGTGAGTGGTGCACGGCGCTGTCTCCGCAGACGGAGCGCTGTGAGTGGTGCACAGTGCTGCCTCCGCGATCGACCGCTGTTTGCTGCACGCGCCTCGTTCCGGACGGGCGCTGTGAGTGGTGGCCAGCGCTTGCTCGCCGCATCGAGCGCCAGGGGAGGGTGAAGGAGGCGGCTGCACTTATATCCAGCGCAGGGTTGCGGAGCAGGAGCCGGTAGCAAAGGGCGAACGAAGCCTCCTCCTCGAGCTGTGTGTGCTGCACGGTGCTGTCTCCGCGGACGGACCGCTGTGTTTGCTGAACGTGCTGCTCCGCGGACGGGGCGCTATGAGTGGTGCACGGGCGCCGCTCCGATCGAGCGCTGTAGGCACGGCGCTGTCTCCGCGGACGGAGCGCTGTGAGTGGTGAAGGAGGCGGGTGCACCGATATCCAGCGTTGCGGTTGGTGGAGAGCAGGAGCCGGTAAAGAAAGGGGCGTGAACGAAGCCTCCTCCTCGAGCTGTGTGTGCTGCACGGCGCTATCTCCGCGGACGGACCGCTGTGTTTGCTGAACGCATGTCTCCGTGGACGGGCGCTGTGAGTGGGTGCACGCTGTCTCCGCGGACGAGCGCTTCGTGAGTGGTGCACTTGTGTTGCCCTGCGATCGACTGGCCAGGTTTGCTGCACGCGCCAGTTCTCGTGGGACGGGCGCGCCAGAGTGGTGCACAGCTGCTCACACGGAGCGCCAGGAGTGGTGAAGGAGGCTGGTTCACCATATCCAGCGCTATGTTGGTGGAGAGCAGGATCCGTAAAGAAAGGGGCACAACTAAGCCTCCTCCTCAAGGGATCGCCTAATAACATTACCCATCGACGCTTACAGCCTGCTCCGTCGTCGCACTTCAGCCGTTCTTTGAACTCCAGCAAGGGAGCGAGCTGGATTGAGCGACCAGCAGGTCCAGGCGCCGCGAGAGCTCAGCGTCGGTGACTCTGTACTTCACTGCCTGCTCGCAATGCCTGCCGCCACAGTGGCAGCATACTGCTCGGAGGTCCTCAATCTGGGCCCCAGTGCTCACTTGCTCCTCCAGCTCTCAAGGCTCCTGACGTCCCGGTTTTGCGTGCTCATTTCGTAACGTGGCGGGTGCCGAAGGATGCCATTACAGAGCCAGGTTCATTCCGTAGTTTGGCTATCCAGATATAAAAACCAGAAGCAAGGACTGCAGTTCTAATCAAATACCAAGAACCAATCCAGTTTCAATTCAATGAGCCGCCGCTTGTTCTGACTCGCATTTAAAGAGCCAGCCCCAATGAGAACTGAGCACACCTGAGCTCATAAAGGCACAGGTGTGCTCAGTCAAAACAGAGCGCCCTCTAGTGTGCCCAAAACACCTCACACGTGCCAGAAACACCACATATGTGACAGTAGGTGGGTTCATGAAAATAATCATAATGTAGCTTGTTTTGAACTAAAACTACATTGCACTGGTGAACGCTTCAGTTTTCGTTTTAGAATGAATTGAAGGTTCTACCAGAGCAGAAACTGGGGATTAATAAAAAGTTTGCTTATGACACTAATACTATGCAGGTAATGCAATAACAAGTTCCTCAGAATTATCTATCGTCTTCTAACAGGAACTAGACATTCCACTGTCCCCCATTCCATTTACACAGAGGTATTCTAATCATACTGACTTTCATTCCTCTCCTCTCTCGAGCTTATCTCCACCTCTCCAAGATCTTTTGCTCCCTACTCTTGCTACAGATCACAATATCATCTGCAAACATCATAGTCCATTTGGGGGGTAGTATCATCTCATCTGTCAACCTGTCTATCACCACTGTCAGCACTCAACTTTTGGATGTTTCACTTACTTAAACACATCTGCACTCCATAACTGCAGAGCCCAACCATCAGTCAGATATTCAAAAAAGGACTTTATGTAATACACATTTATCAACACCATCAGAGAAAAACATTGTATTTAAGAAAGGACACTAATGACAACCATACTACTGTCCTTGACCTCTTTTCTCTTATTCTAGAACTTTTCCCAACTCTTTCCTATATAACCATGCATGTGGTTGATCAGTTTTTCTCACTATAATTAAGTACAGCCCCATGTGGTCATCCTTATCTTTGAAAATCTGAATAAGGATGTGTTAAACTCCTTCATCTTAGTAAAACTCCACAATCATCTTTCCCAACAACCATGTCTCAACAGTTACACATCTGACCAACAGACTTTCCATTCATCATCCCCACCCTTACTCCTCTTGCCCTTACTAGCTTCCACCGCTTGATCATGAATGATGCTGGGAGGCTTAACCTGCAATTTTCATTTTAACAAGACAAAGAGAACATCAACATCAATCTCTAATCCCATCATTTTTCATGAACTCACCATGGAGGCCAGTTTATCACACACATAGCAGAAGCACTGTTCATAGAACGCTGCATTATTGTTCTCTGGACCAAAGATGGCACCTCTGTGCAACTGGTAAAACAGGAAACAGCAGGCACAGGCAAACATGATAAAAATATCTTAAAGTATCAAGTTATGATACAAAATGTCATTAACTTTTTAACTTATCACCTTAAATGAAAAAGGAGTAAGAAGTTCCACAAAACCTTTAACATTAACTACTGCAGTTAAATGTTACAATTAATTTAATGTTGAATGTAACACACTGTCTTGCATTCAACCAATTCTAACTAAGAATAATTCTGCTCTTGCAATGAAAATATGCTCATATGTATTCCAATAACTGATATCATGATATGCTCAGAAAATAATTATGACTGTAATTCATCACAGTATCAATAAATATAATCATCTTGCCCCGTGCCATCAGGACCTGCTCTGAAGGTCACAGTCATTTGGAGAGGAAGCTGCTCATCTATGATCATGGTAGAAAAGACTGTAAGGGGGGTGTAATACAGAGAACAGAAAATCTCTGGAAACTCGGTAAGTTTGTGGCTGCCTTAAAGAATCAATGTCCTACAAGCCAGAGGTCACACAAATAACTAATGTGGGATTGTTTAATTTCTCCTCACAAACATTATACTGTTCATAGTCTGGGAATTCAATGTCTTTCAAAATCCTCTCTCACTCAGTAGTTGTGCCATTTCTAAATAAAAATAGTCATATATCAGTGACTTGTGTAGTTGCCTCTCTCTGTTTGGATATCCGCTCACTTCTGGTGATTTAATCTATCTAAACAACGAAGGAGAGAAGTAACAATTTATATGTTATATTTTATGTGCTTATTATAAATTTCATGCTGATTTCATAGTTACAGTTTGACAATCGTTTAATTTAAATGAAAAAATTTGTTGTGGTGGTTTGATAGAGAATAGAAATGAATGAAATTACTACATATGCAAAGCGCTGTGCAAAAGTCCCAGAGTCACCCTAATTTGTTTGGCGAATAGCCTTTGTTAGTGGAAATTACTATAATGTTATTGATTGTCTTATGTCACAGAGGAGTAGGATTTTATCGCAACAGGTTGCAAAGGTCAAAGATGTTCCAGATAATGGTGTCTAAAACCGGCCAGTATCACCAGTGTACTGATCACCATATGTTCAAGATCTGGAAACTTGCATCTGCTCTTCATTCAATGGGTTTTAAATTAGATGGCTCTGTTCTGTTTATAGGCTTACAGGTCACTGTGTGCTTGGACAAACAAAACCAACCTCTGAAGCTGGAGAGGTACCGTGACTTCACCAAAATGGGAAAATGAAAACTTGTCCTTCTGGAAGCCTGGAGAACCATTACCCAATAATACATTAAAAGTCAGAAAAAAGACTTTTTAGGCCCTAGAACCCAGGATTGCAAAGTTGTGGGTTTGAATCCCTGTCCTTTATGCGATGAGATATCCTTGTGCAAGTGACCATTCCAATACTGCTTCCTGGGCAATTGGAATTGGCTGCCCACTGCTGCACAATGTATGCATACAAATGAACAGGATGTACTTTTGTGGCTCATTGAGTGTCATTGCCTGTAATTACAAACAGTTACTTTCACTGTTTTGGAAGTAAAATATAAAGGGTGGCTCCAGACTTTTGCACAATACTGTAGCCAAATCTGTGCCTGTACTAACTTTGTCCTCTGCACACAGCCATGTAATGAATTAGAGTGTGTGGCTCTCTAAAATTTTACTCTAAGTAAAATACAAACATATAACGTTGAGGTAAATACAAACATATAATGTTGAAGTAAATGCAAGATAAAATACAAAACATATAATGTTGAAGTAAATACGAAACATATAATGTTGAAGTAAATACAAAAATATAATGTTGAAGTAAATACAAAAATATAATGTTGAAGTAAATACAAGAGAAATACAAATATATATATAGTGTAACAGTTATTTACAAAATAGCAGCCTTATACTTCAAGTCACAAACCAACTTCTATGTTGAGGTAAATGGATAGAAGAGGTTGTTCATCTTCACCCTCCAGAATTTTACAGCGGGTGCTCAGACCTTCTGAAACTTCAAACGGCCAGCATCACGCTCAACGAACTGTAAAAGCATTACGTCGGGTGGATAGTGTGATTGTGTCTGCCTCTACATCTTTTTGACCATGAAGCTCAAACTTTCTAAAATACATATTCTCTCTATGACTTTCCAAACCACCCTCCTTGTTTTTCAAATCAAAAACTCATCATAGATATTTCCATGATCTCGATGCAACACTGAAATTTTGTTTTCCACTCTTTTGAGAACATTGAGGAACATAACAGACTCCGTTTGTCAAACAGATGTGGCCTTTCACGGTCTGTAATTTTGATATCCAGCCCTTTACGTTTCTTCCAGGCATTGCAACAATTTAAAGAGTTTTATCAGATGTTTTCTTTACTTGCTTTTATAAATCCCTACATTTTTCATTCAAATTTTCCTGTTTGATTTTTTTCTTCCATTTGCAAAGAGTCATTTTTCTTTTCTGAGTTTAGCAGAGTTTTACACACGACATCTGCCGCTTTTTTCTTCAGCCTTTCAGAAGGTATTTACTAAGGGTTACACAAATCTTTCAACCTCCAAGCAAGTGGGTGTTGAAATTTTGGTCGAAGTTTTCACTAACATCTGAAACACATATTTCATGACTTTCAAACTAACCTCCTTGTTTTTCTAATCGAAAAATCACCTGCTCTTGATGATCTCAAGGCAACACTCTGATATTTTACTTTTCCACTCTCTGGAGTGACTCGGTCAGCTGGGACTTCTACCATAACAGGCCATGCTCCCCTCCTCCTCCTCCTCCTGCTGTAAAGCTATCCAAAAATTCCTGTTTCGACTAAGAGATATAGGTCTGATGCAGCCTGCTCGCCTAAAGGTATTCTGTGGTTTGCGATGCTGATGACTCTCGCTTCTTCATCATCATCATAAACCTCCTCATCATCCTCATCCTCAGAATCCCTCCTCATCATCATCAGCATCCATCTCATCATCAGCATCCTTCTCATCATCAGCATCAACCTTGACATCGTCCTCATTGCTCTCAGTTATTTCTTTATCCTTGGAACACTTATCGTCACCGCACCTCTCCTCCTCCTCCTCCTCCTCCTCCTTCTCCTCCTCCTTTGAGGCGTTCGACACTGGTGACCTTTGGTCATTTTTTCAATTCAATGAAAACGATGAAACGGACTCATCAAACATTTCAAGATTCACACGACAGATTCGATCCTTCTTCACCCATCAGGATTAGATACGAATCCTTTCTTCTTCATCCTTCACCCCGCATGGAAACGTGCAATATCTGAACAGAGCTGTACCAGCTTAATGCATTTACGGAGTCATGAGTCGTGGAAGGAGAGAGAGAAAAATGGTGTTGAAAAAGAATTGTACAGCATATATACTCTTAATATGATGTTTTTAAAATATGTATTACAGATAAAAACTCACCCGTACACATGTGTTTTATGACGTTGTAAACATCCATGAATCTTAAAAGTCTGCCATGTGGATCTCCACAGACCACAAACAGACACGTCCACTGTAAGTGCTAAATATGAAAACCACCTCATCCTCTTCTACTTGAAGTCCTGGGGACGGACCTTCCTCCTATCGTTGTATCAATTTATTGAGCACCGATGGGTAAAATGACTTGCGGGAAATAAACAGTGAAATGTTTCGTCCGTCGCGATTGTCGGTCCTCTCAACATTATTGACATTTGCCTGGCTCACCAACACTGAGTTACAAGGATCCTCCTCAAGATGAACGTTTCGATCCACTTTGTGATTCAGCACCATGGATCGTATTTATCCTACGGCGTTGTTCCTCTCTAATAATACACCATCAGCAGCCCAATCTTCTTTCCAAAAGGGGATACGCTTGGTGTCACCACCACCACCTGTTAGACATTCAGACACCTTCTTCATCAATGGAAAACGACCGGACTCTGGCGTTTTCTCGAGGCTCGAAGACCAGCGCCGTTCTACCGCCCAGGTTTTAAACAGCCATTGGTTATAGGTTTGAAAAATCCATCCGCCAATTGATTGCTGGTCCAAACCCGTCTACTTTAGGTGCGGAGGAGCTGCGGATGGCGGTATCGCGGCCTCTTTTCTTCCAGGGTGTAGATTCTGTGCTAAACACGGATAGAAAGAGGCCAGAAATTCTCAGGTATTCCTAAACTCTAAAATTATGAAGTTTACTCATACTGCAATGGTAAGATCCATTACTGCTAATTTTTAAACGATCTGGCGAGAGAGAGTGTGGAATGTTCATACGCTTTAACTTTTCATGCAAGTACTTTGAGCACTTACATCGTCAAAATCTCCTAATTAGTAAACTAATGCTCTAGAGATGGTTCTCGTTATCCTTTTATTTTCTCCATCCTCTAAAGTTGAGTCAAAGATGATCGTAAAAACAAAAACCTCTGTAGAAAATCCTGTGGTTCAAGCCGTTTTGTAAAACCTCAGAAAATCCTGTATCTTATATACATTTCCTAAAAGGGAGGAGGCCACTTGAAAGGTCAGGGGGTCATAAATCTTTTTTCTGTCACTTCTATGGCCATTACTACTATTATAAACTTATATTACAATTAACAAAAGATTTGTAAATTTATTGCAATAGTTCAATGTAGAAAATAATGTTTCAGTACATTGAGAGCGTACCTGTCTCTGTCTGTTCTCCTGTATTTTTCAACTGCTGATGTTGCGTTCGAAAATATTGGAGGCTCCTCTGCCAAACTTTTCTCTGCATACTAATCATTCAGCATGAATAAATGACAGTTTAACTAGAGATTAATCTTAGATATTGAAATGTTTCCCTAAAATATATTTAAGAGGCATAAAAGACAAATATAATAAATATAAAAACATAAATAAAGAAACAGTTATTTGTAAAAGTAAAAAAAAATTTAAACTCCATGAGAAACTAACTCACTTTCAGAACAAATACACCACATGAAGTGTCATCTGGCTGTGAGGAATGTGGCATTGTTTCCGTTTTCCACCTTAACACCTGGAAACACCCATGCTTCCTCATGAATGTCCTCAAAACAAAGAACGGTGTTAATTAGTTAAAGAGTTAACTTTTATTGAAGTTTCTTAGTCTTCTAATGTCTTCTTTCTAATGTCTTAGCATCAGGGCTGTTTTTAAAGAGTAGAAGTTTACCTGGTGGACTCCAAGCAGTTTTTGAGTTTTGAGGAAGCCTGGCCACTGGAATCCAGCACAATGCTCTTTTTCTCTTTAGGAAAGATTGCCTATAGATGTTTGAAAACACAATTAATGTGTAATATGTGCTCTGTAATTTGTAATAATGTAATTTGTGAAACTGTTTACTTGATACGCTTAATAACAACTGTTCTTACTGTAAATATCCAGTGGTGTAAGGATTTGGTTATGTTTGTTCACATTAGAGGCCACTCTGTTCTGACTGAGCACTCCTGAACTAATGAAGGCACAGGTGTGCTACATTGAGGCAGACTACTTAAGCCTCAGTGAGTCAGAACAGAGCTCAGTTTGTTCACTAGGCAAAGCCTTAGGTTCTGGGTGGTTCTGTTTCAGTCTTGTTTTATTTGCTATCTGGAATAAAAGTATGTCTTGGATCTCCACAGGTAGGCATTGATAACCTGACAACAAAAATATTCAGTAAATAAGCAAATAAATAAGCATACATACATATATAGCTAGATAGATAGATAGATAGATAGATAGACAGACAGACAGACAGACAGACAGACAGACAGACAGACAGACAGATAGATAGATAGATAGATAGATAGATAGATACATACATACATACATACATACATACATACATACATAGAGATATTAGTGGAATAGTAGTCATCTTTATTTTTCCATCATATCATGTTTTTTTAAAAAAACACACCTCACTTTCAAGTTCTTGACCAGGATGTCCCAGTAAAAGATTTTATATGGACCAATTCTTGAAAGCGGGACATGGACATTTTTTCCTTCCCTGGCCTCTTTCACATCTATATAAAAACACAATTAGGAAAAATTACATTCTACAAATATGAAATATGAAAGTTGTTAACATATGCATATTATGTTTTTTATTATAATACATTGTACATTATAATACATCTGAAGACAGTCTTTCTATGGCTGGTGGAAAACTCAGCACAGCTGATGCCATCATAGCAATGGTGGAGACAGCGGCTAATGGAGATGACGGTGATGTCTTCTGAGGAGATTTAGTAGGGGGTGAAGCTGGTGATGGTGAACCAGGAGGAGAATTGGACACTGTGACTGGTGCAGATGAAGATGGTTGAAAAGGGGGAGATGTCACATGAAATGAGGCAGATGGAGATGTTGAGGACTGTTGAGGACTGGAACAAAAGTATTTTTTCTGGATTAATAGTTAAACATTTATTCAATCAGTTGTAATTTATGTAAAATCTATGTCATTTAATTCAGATTTCCAAATACATTGTCTATGAGTGTTTAGGAACCATGCAACAATTTGCCACTATTTTAAAAAGACTAAATTTGAACAACAAATAAATTAAAAAACACTTTTGTTAACACAGTTAACAAATTCTTTGCCCTGGTCTGTCAGGATGCGTTTAGGCACTTAGAATTGATATATACATTTTAAAAGGCACTGGGTCACTTCTTTTTGGATTTTTTTGGATTTTAAGGGATATGCTTGTGCCCATCTTGTGCAATAATCAATTATAACACAAATGTACTGATTTTTCTCCTCCAGAAAAAAACAGAAAACCATTTTTACAATTAGGTCCATCCCAACAAGTTCGAATGGAACATTTGCCTATGAAAATAAGACGAACATGCATTAAAACTACTTCTTTTGTTAATATAAGGGCTTTTAAATAATAAGTACTATGTAAGTGTTGTCAGAGTGATGTCAATAGTCAAACTTTAAGAGTAAATGGAACTAAATGCTTTATTTCATATTTTCATGTTTATGTTTATTTTTTAATATCATTGATATGCTTGGAGGTTACAAAGAGGATAATAAATCACTGTTCATGCATGTCCATGCATGTCCATGCTCTGAGAAAACATCATTTGAGTAGGTGTCGAATTACATAGAGGCTTCCACCTATAAATTAAAGGAGCGAATAGAAAATACAGATACTAGAGTTCACTACAGACTGCAAAATGTGGCCTTTTTTAATGTAAAGTACTGAATACCTGTATTTGATACACATATACATGCATTGTTAACCTGTTTTTCTTTATTATATTTAACAAAGAAAGAAGATGATGAGCCTCTAAAAATATAGTCAGGCAGGAACGCTGAACTGAGCAGAAATAAAACACAAAAGCCTACCCATTTTTCAATGTCATTAGACATCCCAGGCCAATACAGGGCATCAGGGCCCCTGTGACAGGGCATCCCTGGTTTTTAACTGCCCACAGTGAGCACCAATGCCACTGGCGCGAAACTGAATGAACAGTTCATTGGCCTCTTCAGCGCTACAAACCATTTTTGCTGTGATAATGAATGGATTATAATTGGCATTTAATATACAATAACGGATATTAAATGTTGTTCTGTTGTTGTGTTTGTTTGTGTGTTTGTGTGTCTGCCCTGTGACGGACTGGGGACATGTCCAGTGTGTTTCTATGAAAATGAGCGAGAGAGCATATATTGTGTATATACATATTTTTTTACCTGATACATAATTTTAATGTTGGAGTGTGCTTTTCCAACACATTAAATATGCAAATAATGATACAATTTTTTAAAAAAGTAATATTTAATATTCAAAAAGGTTTATCATTTTAGCTTAAAGTGGAACTCTGTAAAGTGGTGAAAAAGTGCATAAAGTTACCAAGACATCTGTGATATACTTTTATACTTTATCATATGCAAAAATCAATGCAGAAAACACTTATACAGGCAAGTTTTAACTTCATTTGTGTCTGTGCAATAGTATTTTAATTAAACTATTGAAAAGAACAGAAAATGTTTGAAAACATGAAGCAAAATATAGTTTGAGAAAAAGAAATGTTGAGACATTAATAAATAAAAAAATTATTAATGAAAAAATTATTCTATATAATCTTATTTATGTTTTAGTAAACTAAGATAAGAAAGAAATATTAGCAAAGAAAAGAAAAACCTTATTTAAAGCATACTACTGAAAATGATTTTCAGATGGATGACAATTTGTGATGGTTACCAGGAAAGAGTGTGAGCAATTCACTGTCACATTACACCTAAAAAAACATGTTTTACAATGGTATTATTTACTGAACTTAAAGTAGAAGTTAAGTAGAAAACCGTTCTGTTCACCATTTCTGACAACCACTATCAGATTACGTGGCCCCACCATAACTCCGTAAAGAAATGTGATAGAAGAATGAAATGATGTTGGGTGACACTTTGTGCATAGATATGTTATAATCCAACCAGTTTTTGAGTGTGAAACGAGCAAAAGCTAATTAACACAGAGGTCACTATTTCTGACAACCCCTATCAGCTTACATGACTCCACCATAACTCCTTAATTAAGACAGAGGTCACCATTTCTGATGACCCCTATCAGATTACATGACCCCACCATAACTCCTTAAAGAAATGTGATAGAAGGATGAAATGATGTTGGGTGACACTTTGTGCATAGATATGTTATAATCTATATGTTATATGCTATAAAATTCTACTACTCTACTCTACTCTAATCCAACCAGTTTTTGAGTGTGAAACGAGCAAAAGCTAATTAACACAGAGGTCACCATTTCTGATGACCCCTATCAGATTATGTGACCCCACCATGAAAAAAATGTGATAGAAGGATGAAATGATGTTGGGTGACCGTTCACCAATAATAGATCTGGACATGGGAAATACAATTCTGTTCATTTTTCTGTTCTGTGTAGATGCACGTTTAATATTGACTTAACTTACGATGACCCATTAAACTGTGTCTGCAATTGCATTTCTAGTATGTTTTTATCATTATAAACAACAAACAAAGCTTGTTTTTCAACGTTCACTTTCTATGCCGTAAACTTCCTGCTTGGAGCCATTTTGCAGCAAAAAAGCGTTTCCAGCGCTTATAGCACGCACAGAGGCTTTTCAACCAAGTAATAAGGTTTTTACAGTTGTTTTCATGTTCTGGCGCTCCTGATGTGATAACCTGTTAAATTGAGTCTGCAATTGCATTTCTAGTATGTTTGCATCATTAGAAACAATAATTAAAGCTTGTTTTTCAACAAGCACACGGTATACTCTAATATGTACCCTTGTATGAGTAAGCACTGTATTGATTAATTTGTTTAATCTCGAGTCTGCAATTGCAGTTTAAGTATGATTTTATTAATATTATAAACAAATAAAGATTGTTTTTCAACATTCTCTCTCTATACAGTAAACATGCTGCTTGAGCCAAATTACCAAGAAAGCGATTCCAGCGCTTAGAGCCTGCCCAGAGGCTTATAAACCAAGTTATAACTGTTTTCACTTTCTGGCGCGCACGAAGTGATGAGCTGCTAATTGTACTAAATGTTAGTCTGCAATTGTATTTTTAGTTTGTTTTCATCATTATTAACAACAAATAAAGCTTGTTTATAAACATTCTGTATCTTTCAAGTAAACATGCTACTTTGAGCCAAAAGGCCGCAAAAACGCTTTTCCAGCGCTTAGAGCTAGCCCAGACGCTTCTAAAGCAAGTTATAAGAGTTTGTTTGTTGTTTTCAATTTCTGGCCTTCACAATATTTTGCCCCGTTAAACTGAGTGTGCATTTGTATTTTTACTTTGTTTTCATCAGTATTAACAACAAATAAGCTTGTTTATAAACATTCTCTCACTTTAATGTACGTTTACATTAAAGTGAGAGAATGTTTATAAACAAGCTTATTCATGCCAAAACGAGCCAGAAGGCACTGAAAAAGCGATTCCAGCGCTTAGAGCTCGCCCTGACGCTTCTAAAGCAAGTTATAAGAGTTTGTTAGTTGTTTTCAATTTCTGGCCTTGCCAATGTTTTGCCCTGTTAAACTGAGTGTGCAGTTGTATTTTTAGTTTGTTTTCATCATTATTAACAACAAAAAAGCTTGTTCATAAACATTTTCTCACTTTCATGAACACGTGGGCAGGGCAGCGGTGGCCTAGTGGTTAGGGCGTTAGCCACATGATCGGAGGATCGGGGGTTCAAACCCCTTCCCAATAGGTTGCCCTGAGGTACCCTTGAGCAAGGTACCGTCCCCATCACTGCTCCCCGGGCGCTTTCAATAGCTGCCCACTGCTGCATGGGTTTGAGTGTGCATGGGTAAAATGCAGAGGTCCAATTTCGTTGTGGTTCATGTGTGCTGTGCCATGACCTCGCAATGACAAGGGTAGTCACTTTCACTTTCACTTTTCACTTTCACGTGCCAAAACGAGCCAGAAGGCGCTGAAAAGGTTATTCCTGCGCTAAGAGGTCGCTCTGACGCTTCTGAAGCGAGTTATAAGAGTTTGTTAGTTGTTTTCAATTTCTGGCCTTGCCAATGTTTTACCCCTTTAAACTGAGTATGCATTTGTATTTTTAATTTGTTTTCATCAGTATTAACAACAAATAAGCTTGTTTATAAACATTCTCTCACTTTAATGTAAACATGCCAAAACGAGTCAAAAGACACGCCAAACGAGCCAGAAGGCACTGAAAAAGCTATTACAGCGCTTAGAGCTCGCTCTGACGCTTCTAAAGCGAGTTGTAAGAGTTTGTTAGTTGTTTTCAATTTATGGCCTTCCCAATGTTTTGCCCCGTGAAACTGAGTGTGCATTTGTATTTTTAGTTTGTTTTCATCATTATTAACAACAAATAAGCTTGTTTATAAACATTCTCTCACTTTAATGTAAACATGCCAAAACGAGCCAGAAGGCGCTGAAAAAGCAATTCCAGCGCTTCGAGCTCGCTCTGACGCTTCTAAAGCGAGTTTTGAGAGTTTGTTGGTTGTTTTCAATTTCTGGCCTTCCCAATATTTTGCCCCCTTAAACTGCATGTGCATTTGTATTTTTAGTTTGTTTTCATCATTATTAACAATAAATAAGCTTGGTTATAAACATTCTCTCACTTTAATGTAAACATGCCAAAACGAGCCAGAAGGCGCTGAAAAAGCGATTACAGCGCTTAGAGCTCGCTCTGACGCTTCTAAAGCGAGTTGTAAGAGTTTGTTAGTTGTTTTCAATTTATGGCCTTCCCAATGTTTTGCCCCGTGAAACTGAGTGTGCATTTGTATTTTTAGTTTGTTTTCATCATTATTAACAACAAATAAGCTTGTTTATAAACATTCTCTCACTTTAATGTAAACATGCCAAAACGAGCAAGAAGGCGCTGAAAAAGCAATTCCAGCGCTTCGAGCTCGCTTTGACGCTTCTAAAGCGAGTTTTGAGAGTTTGTTGGTTGTTTTCAATTTCTGGCCTTCCCAATATTTTGCCCCCTTAAACTGCATGTGCATTTGTATTTTGAGTTTGTTTTCATCATTATTAACAACAAATAAGTTTGTTTATAAACATTCTCTCACTTTAATGTAAACATGCCAAAACGAGCCAGAAGAAATGCCAAACGAGCCAGAAGTCGCTGAAAAAGCGATTCCAGCGCTTAGAGCTCGCTCTGACGCTTCTAAAGCGAGTTATAAGAGTTTGTTAGTTTTTTTCAATTTCTGGCTATCCCAATGCGTTGCCCCTTTATAACTGAGTGTGCATTTGCATTATTAGTTAGTTTTTATTATTATTAACAACAAATAAGCTTGTTTATAAACATTCTCTCACTTTAATGTAAACATGCCAAAACGAGCCAGAAGGCACTAAAACAGCGATTCCAGCGCTTAGAGAGCGCTCTGACGCTTGTAAAGCAAGTTATAAGAGTTTGTTAGTTGTTTTCAATTTCTGGCCTTCCCAATGTTTTGCCCCCTTAAACTGAGTGTGCATTTGCCATTTTAGTTTGTTTTCATCATTATTAACAACAAATAAGTCTGTTTATAAACATTCTCTCACTTTAATATAAACATGCCAAAACGAGCCAGTAGATTTTTAGTTTGTTTTCATCATTATTAACAACAAATAAATTTGTTTATAAACATTCTCTAACTTTAATGTAAACATGCCAAAACGAGCCAGACGGCGCTAAAAAAGCGATTCCAGCGGTTAGAGCGCGCCCTGACGCTTCTAAAGCGAGTTATAAGAGTTTCTTAGTTGTTTTCAATTTCTGGCCTTCCCAATATTTGGCCCTTTAAACTGAGTGTGCATTTGTATTTTTAGTTTGTTTTCATTATTATTAACAACAAATAAGTTTGTTTATAAACATGCTCTCACTTTAATGTAAACATGCCAAAACGAGCCAGGAGACATGCCAAACGAGCCAGAAGGCGCTGAAAAAGCGATTCCAGCACTTAGAGCTCGCTCTGAAGTTTCTAAAGCGAGTTATAAGAGATTGTTAGTTGTTTTCAAATTCTGGCCTTCCCAATGTTTTGCCCCCTTAAACTGAGTGTGCATTTGTATTTTTAGTTTGTTTTCATCATTATTAACAACAAATAAATTTGTTTAAAGGCATTCTCTCACTTTAATGTAAACATGCCAAAACGAGCCAGAAGTCACTGAAAAAGCGATTCCAGCGGTTAAAGCGCGCCCTGACGCTTCTATAGCGATTTAAAAGAGTTTGTTAGTTGTTTTCAATTTCTGGCCTTCCCAATGTTTGGCCCCTTAAACTGAGTGTGCATTTGTATTTTTAGTTTGTTTTCATCATTATTAACAACAAATAAGTTTGTT